>CANSZD010000080.1:260000-821680 GCA_947648045.1 Beta corolliflora | reverse complement strand
GGCCACCATCACCCCCGCCCGGCACTTGGAAAGAATCACAAACCGTAAAAGCAAGTGGCACGACGTGCATGCCACGCACGACAGGTGTGCATGCCACGCACGGCAAGGCGTGGCGGCGCACGCGCCGTGACTCCTTTTTTCTTCTCTCGTGAAATCCAAGACATAATTAACAATTCTCCACCTTGACTTCTATTTTCCCAAACACATCCAAATCAACGAAAAATACCAAACATTTCCATGATTCAACCCAATTGGGACCTGCAACAAACAATAGGAGAGACCGACCAAGTTCACACATAAAGTGAACTTAGTGTTGGCAAAAGCTCTGTCAACATATTGGAGGGGTTCTCCTCGGTACAAATCTTCATTAATGTCAACTCCTTCTTATCAATGACATTCCGGATGAAATTGTATTTCACATCAATATGATCATTCTTCTATGGAGCATGTTTTGGTTTTTAGCAAAGTGAATTGCACTTTAGCTATCACAAAATGCGAGACACCTCCTTAGAACACGAGCTAATCTCCCCAACCAAACCTTTGAGCCACTTTGCCTCCTTGGAATGCCTCGGTAATTGTCATAAACTCGGCTTCCGCAGATTGAAAGAGCTACCACATCTTGTAGAGAAAATTGCCAACTCACGACTGTACGTACCTCCCAAGGTAAACACATACTCAAAGTTGATTTTCGATCATCTAATTCTCCTCCATATATAATCCGACTCACATGAATACCCATTCACACCATTTGCATCTTGGCCAAACTCCAAGAAAACATGTGGAGTACCCTTCAAGTACCTGAGAAGCATTTCAAAGCTTCCCAATGCCCTTTCCTGGGCCTTGACATATAACGACTCACCATGCTCACCGTTTGAGCAATCTTCGGCCTAGAACATACCATGGCATACATCACACTTCCATCGACACTAGTATAAGGGATGTGAGCCATGACCCTTTCTTCTTCTTTGGATCCTCGACTCCTTTGAGAGCTTGAAGTGAGAATCGAGAGGAGTAGAAATGGGTTTTGCATTGTTCATTGAGAACCTCACAAGAACCTTTTCAATGTACCTCATTTGGCTAAGGTACAATGCCTCCTTAGATTGATCTCTCTAGATCTCCATCCCAAATATCTTCTTGGCTTCACCAAGATTCTTCTTATCAAACACAATACTCAACAACTTCTTCAAATTGTTGACCTCAATCAAATGCTTGCAAGCAACTAACATATCATCAACATAAAGTAAAAGGTAAATGGTGGAACCACTTACTAGCTCTTTCTAGTAGACACAACAATCATATGAGATTCTTGTGAATTCACGAGTCAACATAAACGAATCGAATCGCCTATACCATTGCCTAGTAGATTGCTTCAACCCATACAATGACGTCAGCAAACGGCACACATGCTCTTCTTTCCTTTCAAACTTAAAACCTTCCAGTTGCTTCATGTAGATTTCGTCCTCCAAGCCCTATGGAGGAAAGCAGTCTTAACATCAATTTGTTGTAGCTCCAAGTCTTCCATAGCTACCAAGAAAAGTAAAACTATAATAGATGAGTGCTTCACAACCGGTGAGAAAACTTCATGAAAATTGATACCTCAAACTTGAGTGAAATCCCTCGCCACAACTCTTGCCTTGTAGACAGGACCTCCCATATCTGGTGTACCCTCCTTTCTCTTACACACCCATTTACACCCAATGATCTTCTTCTTCGTAATCATAGGTGCAACAACCAACTCCCAAGTATTATTCTTGTGCAAGAACTTCATCTCTTGCTTCATTGCCATCAACCACTTGCTAGAATCGGGTAGAAACATTGTTTTCTTCTAGGAGCATGGGTCATCAAAAGTCTTCACCTTATTTGCCATGGTGATGTCATATTGCATATAGTCACACCCCTCCACATATCTTTGAGGAGGCTTGATTTGCCTTCTTTGCCTCTCACTAGCAAGTGTCTTGCGCTAGGTTTGAGATGAACCCTCAACATGTCTCTCTTGAGTTAAGCATCATCATGTGAAGCATTTTCAAGATCCATCTTCTCCTGGGTGTCATGAGATAGCCCTACATCATTTCAAATAGAAAGCTCATTTTCCGGAGTGATCATACATGATTCATTAAACACAACATCTCTAGAGTTATTACCCTCCTAGAATTTTCACACCAAACTCTATATCCCTTAACTCCCAAACCATAGCTAACAAATACACATTTTCTACCTCTAGGTCCAAGTTTACCCTCATTTACATGAATGTAGAGGAAACCCAAATACTTTCAAGTTTGAATAATCACTAGCAGGTTTCGAACCATACCTCTTGAGGAGATTTAAAGTTAAGGGCGAAATGACGAGATCGGTTCACCAAATAGCATGTCGTTGCAACCGCTTCAGCCCAAAAAACTTTGCCAACTTGGCTTATGAGAGCATACACATTACCCTCTCTAAGATAGTTCGATTCATCCTCTTCGCAACACCATTTTGTTGGGGCCTCCCAACACAAGTTCTATGACGAATAATACCTTCATTAAGACAATACTTAATTAGTGAACTTATTTTCCACAAACTTTAGGCCATTGTTGATTCTCAAAACCTTGATCTTCTTGTTGGTCTTCTTCTCAATCAGTCTTCCATTGAAGAAACACATCAAACACATCATCCTTGTGCTTGAGGAAGAACGATCACACCTTCATAGATAAATCATCAATTATTGTGAGCAAGTACCTACAACCACCCAAGGAAGTCTTCCTAACAGGACCCCATAAATCCAGATTGATGCAATTAAGAGGTCCTTCGGTGTTGTGAATTGGGATTTGAGCTGACCCTCTTGTGCTTACCAAACACACAATTCTCACAAAAGCCAAGGTCGCCTAGCTTCACATTCTCAAGCAATCCTTGCTTGCAAAGTTTGGACTTTTCATGCTCTCCCATATGACCAAGTCTTAAATGCCAAAGCTTGGTATCATCATTATTCATAGTGCCGGTGGAGACGTTCCCCGAACCATTAACCATTGATCCTTATAACACACACAAGCTACCCCGTTTAATGCCCTTCATCAAGACAAGTGCACACCTAATCACCTTCATTACTCCACCTTCCGCTATGTCCTTACACCCATTGTTGTCGTCAGGAGTGCCAAGATAGATTATATTTTGCTTGATTTCCAAAACATGGCGGACCTTGGACAAAGTTCTAACTGTGCCATCAAACATCTTGATATCCATGGACCCTATGCCGATCACCTTGCAAGTTGCATTTTTTCCCATGGTGATTGTGCCTCCATTATACTCCTCATATGAGTTGAACATGTATTTGTAGGGTGTTACATGAAAAGAACAACCCGAGTCCATTATCCATTTACTCATGCTCTTGAGCCTATCATGAGTGACAACTAAAGCGCCACTTTTGTTATCGGAATCAACAAAGCTTACTTCCGCGGAGTTCATAGGTTCCTTGCCTTTCCCAGGCTTACCATCCCCCGATTGCTTATTTTTTAACTTGTAGCATTCGGACTTAATGCGCCCCTTAAGATGACAATAATTGCAAGTCTTGTGCCTATTAGAATTAGGCTTCTTCAACTTAGTACACCCTCTATTCTTACCACCATTACCAACATAACTAGTAGATGCAACATCATTTGATCTACCCCTAAAAAACAAGCCAACACGATAGTTTGATGATTTAGATGTTAATTGATTATCAATTAAATCCCTTTGGGTCAGAGCATCCTTAACATCTTCAATACTCAAATCATCTCTACTATACAAGATAGTTTTTCTAAAATGCTTGTGTTAAGGTGGTAATGAGCACAACAAACATATATCCAAGGAAAAATTGATAAGAACAATCACAACTATGGGTGTTCCGCCATTTTCAGTCCCAACGAAGGATTATTTTGAGCAGTCCCAACTATGCATCATTTATTATAAAAATTGTCCCAGTAGACTGCTGATCGGTTTTACTAGTTAAATTCTTTTTCCTTCCGATTCCAGCTGTTTCCTCTTCTTCCTCCTCTCCGATTCCACTTCATTCTTCTCCTCCTCCACCTTTTTCTCTCTCCTCCCTATAGCATGTCCTTTTCTCTCCTCTCCAATTCCTCAATCCTTATCTTATCCACCATTATCTCATTCATATCCACCACCAAAATATTCCCACCGCCACAACTCAGTCCTAACCACCACCATTCCTCTCATCGATTTTTCTCTATCTTGTGAAACTCTCTCTCCCTCAATTTACCCTCCGAGTGTTGCCATTGGGGAGCTTTCACCGTACTCGACCATGTCATCCCCAATAACCACCTTCATCAAATGCGGGCCGTCAGATCTTCCTTCTTCGAGGATCTCGATGTCTCGAAGAAATTCAAGTATAGTTGCTGTTTTATTGATTACCTTTGATTTTCATTTTTGGAGGAAATTCTTGGTAAATTTGAGTTTTTTATGGATTATTTGTACATGTTAAATTTTCTAAGGTGGTTGTATGCTTTTCATGCATTTATCAAAAATTATAATTCAAATGGGGGGGATTGAGCTTCATATATCGCTGAGGAAAATCGATGTTACTTCGACTAGTAATCCGGTTTATAAACCGGGTGTTGGGGGAGGGTGGCATGATTCTTAATCATACTAGCAAAATACAAAGACCATGATCTTCCTAAACCAGCAGCACCCACAATTACTTGAACAGAGAGAAGTAATGGCAATGTTTTCTGACTTTCTCCTCTCCTTGTTTGATGCTGCCACCGTTTTTTCTCTCTCCTCTCTTTAAATTATTTCATCTCAATTAAATTCGGGTATAAAATCAGACAAAAAATGGGAGGATTATTCAATTCAAGAAAGAAGCGTCAGGGTGATTTTGGACGTGATGAGAATGGTGGGGGTGGTGGTTCTTGTGAGTTTTTGGGTGTTTCGAGGGGGAGTTTTGGATTGGGTTGATGGTGGGTTGGGTTTTTGGTGGGATTGCTGCGGTAGGTTGGTGGTGCTTTTGGAGCATCACGATGGTTTTGGGAGTGGCCAGAATGGTGAGGTCGATGGTGGAGGTGGAATTACCTGATGGAGCAGGAAGTCATTAACCTGCTGGGACCGTTTGTATAAAAAGTGATCATAGTTAGGACTTCTCAGAAATAATCCTTAGCTAGGACTGGAAATGGAGGAACACCCATAGTTGGGTTGTCTGAGTCAATTTTCCTATCGCCAAATCTTCATCATATGAAGTCACATCAATGCTTCTTCACCTTGGCATAAAGGGCCTCGTGAACACCCTTTTAAATCAAAATTGCCTTCACCGTCAATTGCCATAGTCCAAAATTAATGGACCTATCAAACTTCTCAATATCAAGCTTCATTATTGACATATTCTTCAGAGAAATCAACTAGAAACCTCCCTAACCTCAAGCTTTAATATCAATTTTTAGCAATTTAATGCTTTTAAGAGGACCTAGTGCTTGCTAACTAATTTCACTAACAATAAATGTAAAGTTCAAAACTTTAAATGAGAAGAGAAGCAATAAAAGAGATGACACAATGATTAATGTGGTTCGATTAATTTTGACCTATATCCACAAAAACCTAGAACCTTGGAGCTTTCTTTAGCCTCTCTAATGGAGGAATTACGATGGAGAAGAAGAAAGAGGAGGAGATAGAGAGAATTCTATTTAGGGCTTAATTTGAATATTAGGGTTTAAAATGACTTTAGGAAGCCTTATATATGACTCTTTATTTTGAATTGCCAAAAAAAAAAAGAATATGACTCATTAAAGTTTACAAAGAAACCCAAACAAACCGGATTAGAACGGGAGAAAATTACAGCACAAACACGAGCAAACAGGGCCGACCGCCCTGCCGGGCGCCAACAGCCTGCTTGGGCCAAACTGCCTGGCTGGGCAAAACACTTGTCTACCTCAAACTGCTTCGACATAGACCGGGACAGGGTCATTTCCCCCGGACAGGCTAGACAGCCCGCACGGGCCACTATCACGCTTGCCCAAGCACTTGGGCAGGACCTCAAATTGTAAAAGCAAGTCGTGCGTTCCGCGCACGCGTTGTGACTCCTCTCCTTCTCGTGAAATCCAAGGCATAATTAACACCTACCTTACATTATGGTTTTTATGATACTATTATTAGCCTGATATATATATATATACTATTTCTGTTCCCTCATAAATTTTTCAATTTTTATTAGCATAGTCTATAAGACAATATTTGAGTTGTCATGTCTTTAGTTATGAATAGAAAAAAATCTAGGGAGGTTTTGGTTCAAATAGTTGGTTGAATGGTATGAGAATGGAAACTCATGCCATAGTTATCAATGGAAAATCCACAGTTTGGTTCACAGATCAAAGTATCGATTTAGAATCTATTACTAAAGAGAAGGTATATTCATACAACGGTCTTAGTTCATATATATGGTGGTGGGATGAGATTCCACGGATTTAGGAGGGAGAACTGATAAGAAAGATGCGAACATTGTTCCACACCAAAGTTAAGTCAACCAAATAATTTCCCATCACTAATAAAATCACAGGCATTCCAAATGTTTCAACCAAGCCCCCTTTATAGTTAAAACAATGAATGTACGTAATGAGATAAATGAGATTTGACTTTAGAAAAAGCAAATGGAAAATATGGAGTTAAGCATACATTTGGAGACTCACCTTTGGAATACTTCATCTTTTAGGACTCAACTCTTCTTTCCTTTTCACCTTTTGGGATCTTATATTACTTTTCCACTAGTTTTTCCATTTTTTAGGGAAAATAATTTACCATAGTTAATTTGTTTTTTCTTTCTTCTATTTTCTCTTTTTCTAATTTACCTGTTTCCTTCTTTGTTTATCTTCACAATATTCATTGATTTTCTCGTTCTACTAAATGTTTCGAACTACCCAACAATGGTTTCAATTTTTTCATTTTATTTATCATCAAATTCAAGTTCCAAAATGGAGTATCTTAAGAAAAAGCCAGAAAAGGAAACAATTGAAGGTGGCTTTCTTCTATCATAAGAAAAAGGTAACCAATGTTTTTGCTTATTTTCAGCAAAAAGAAGAGTTCAGAAAACAAAGATTCAGGAAAAAAAAGTTTCAGAAAAAGTAAGAAAGTTTTTTTTTTTAGAAAAAAGAAGAAAATTTCATAATAAGTAAGAAAAATTCAAGAAAAGTTGGAAGAACAGGCCCTTAAGTCAAATAAATGGAAACTCTAGTCATTCTGTCAATTTCATGAAAGATATAAAAAAAATATAAAAGTTGAGGTGATTCGAGAATCACATTCCAATCTTTTTTTTTTTCCAGAAAACGCCAATCTAGTGACTAAATAGAATCACAAAGAGTCTAGAACTAGTTCACCACAAAATTAAGGAGGAAACGCATCAAAATTAAAACAAGTTGGTCCTACTTTTTTTTTCAAATTTTCATTATTTGGGTGTAGAGGTTATATATACTAGCTTTCTAAGCACGCGATGCGTGCGACGACAATTTTTTCATCGTGATATTTTGTAATGTCGAGTAGCTAGTTTTACATGCACGCAATACATGTAGCGACAACTAATTATAATAGTTTAAGTTGACAGTTTTTTCAATAAAGGCTATGTTTTGTTTAATTTATTAGAAGTTATTTTCAGCAAAAATAAATTCCAATAAGTTCTTGATCTGACTTTATTATCCTCTATGTAATTGACTAACACAAATTGAAATTATATAAACCATTAAAATGATCATTTATTTACATGACTATAGTGTTGTGGAAGTATATTGCTGATTTTTTTTATTTTCGCAATTTTTTCTTTTGATGGAAGATTTTGATATTCTTAAATGAATTTGTTATCTTTGTTTTTTTTGTACTTTTTTAGTCTTTCCTTTTTCTTTAACCTAAAATTTTAAGTTATTCTAATTGTAGTTTTTAAAAATGGAAAATATTTTGATTGATTGATTATCCATTATTATTTTAAAAATTTAGAAAAAATTGATGTAATTAAAAAAGTAAGGGTAATATAGTCATTTAATAGGGGGACACCATGCCTTCCCCCTTCACTTATATAATAGAGATTAATTTTCCTTTTTTAAAATTTGATTAACCAATTAATTTTACAAAATGTTAAATTATGTGTTTTTCTCTATCTTTTTAAACTATAAATAATCAACCTTGAGTTTATGTATGGATAAACTACCCAAAAATATGACATGTGGTCCTAGAAGGTGACAAAAAAAAGTTGAGGACTTCAAAGGTGAAAATTTTAAAAGATAAATCCCCAAATGTATGCTTAACTCAAAAAATCTGTTAATGCACAGAGGGTATGTATGTATATCAATCAATAATCATTAAAAAGTGACTCCAAATGTTTTATATAACTATCATCCCATAAAATTGTGACAACTATCATTTCATAAAATTGTGATTCAGGGAATAGCACGGAGGCTTGTGAAAGCAGCATTACATCAGGCAGCCAAGAAACGAGAGATGAGATACTCAGACCTGAAAAAATATTGATGCCGGAGTGAGGAGGCATTTCCACGACGACATTACAGTTATAGTTGTATTTCTAGATGAACAACATGTGCACAAATCCTCTTTTATTAACGGTTTCCCACTTTCAATCAGAGGAGGAGCTGGACTATCACAAAGCTGCTGACACTGGCTAAAAATTCTGATTGTTAGATTTTAAGATTACAATTACAAATCCATGGTTCTTTTTGCATTGCAAAATTTCAATACTTTAGCGGTCATTAAGTAATGGGTTATAAATGATGGTAATGGGAATGAATTTGTATATAAATTTGTAAGAAAAAATCAATGTCCATTCCCATGGTAATGCTAATTCATGTCAAAATATCCATTTGTCTTCTTATATTTTCATTCTCACTTAATAACATTCCCCCAAGTAGTAATGGGTGGTATTTCCGTGGTAATGAAAATTCATGAAGTAACACAAGCTTGAGGTTAAAATGGCTTCCTATGGAGAAAAAAACACTAGGTTGGGGGTGAGAGATTGCTTTTCCATAGAGATTTTATGGGTACTTTCTTGTTAAATTACACTTAAAATTCATTTCCATTATCATCTTTTATTAACAAATACCAAACAGGGTGTAAATGTAAATACAACTAGTCTTGTATGCACGCAATGCGTGCGAAAACATGTAAAAAAATAAATTAATTGCTAATTACATCTTATAAATTAGGGATTTTTGAATTTTTAATTTGTTTATCCACAAAATCGTGGATATTTAGTTGAGAGATAAATAACCGATCGTGTTGTAAATATTCATTGTTTTATTTTTGTAGTGCCTTTTTTTATTTTACTATTTTTATTAATCAATAAGGCGCTCCCTTTTTTATTTTTTTTTTTATTTATTTAATTAAAGCCGTGTAGTTACCCTTTTTTTTTTCTATTTTTGGGTGTCCTACCCCTCTTGACATATAGAATAGAGATCTATATCGACCAATAGTGATGGTTGATGAAGACGAGCGAGTTTCAAGTCTAGTAACGTTTATAGAGATGCTACAAATTCATGCAAAGGAAAGAGAATGCAGATGTTTTTAGGGATGTGCAAAGACCAGGGTCGGACCGAAATTTAGACCTGGACCGGACCGAAGATTCCGGTTCGGTCCTCGTTCCACAAAAATTCCGATTCGGGGTTTCCGGTTTGGTCCTGGCCTAAACAGGAAAACTTCCAATCCGGGTCGGAATTTCGATTATTTAAGTAAAAAAAAATCTATGTGTTAAAAAAGTTTAAAAGGTAGAAAGTCAAAAACCTACTATTGTAACCTTTAGGATTATTGTTTTTAAAATTATTAAATTTTAAAGTATCTAATTTATAAATATCATTACATCAAATAAAAAAGATTTTTTTTAAAAAATAAAGATTCCGGCTCAACAGATCCAAAACCGAAACAGACCGGAATTTTTCTGGTTTAGACCGATTTCGGTCAGGTCCGGTCCGGGACCGGTTCACACCTAGTGGTGTCAAAACAGGTTCTCATACAGGTTCTGGTTATACCCACGGCGAACCAGGTCCGACCCGAATAGGTCAGGATTCTAACAGTCAGTGCCCCAGGTCGTGATTGGTCAGGTTTTGTTCAACTGGGTCGATCACATTTGAATCATGGGATTGCCGGGTGCCTGACAGGTCTGAACGTTCTATTTACAAGCCGATCTATTCCCGGGTATGATCGCTTATGGATAATTTTTAACCTGGATTTGCGCAGTCGTATTTGGGTTTCATGTACGCTTGGGTAGAGTCAAGTGTATTCGGGTTGAATCACTAATGACCTTAGTTCAATCATTGTGAAGCATCGGGTCTATTCGCTGTTGAACGCCGATTCATCAACTTTGGTTAACTCCTAATCAGATCATTTGATTTTGTTTTGGATTTTGTAAGCGAATCATATTATTAAAAGTATTAAGATCGACATTCAACTCTTAAAAGTATTAAAAGTATTGATTTTGTTTGTGTACGATAAATATATGGATGATAACGAAAAACTAATAAAAACACTATATTTGTTTACCATGATGTTTAGTGTATTCTCTTATTCAACTCTTATTTCGACTAATCAACTGCGTAAAACCACTCTAATGAGTAAAGGAGTAGACCAACTCTTCATATGTTCTAATATTATATATTATACCAACGGCAATAATAACGAGTAGACGATCAATTCCAAGCTTGATATATATGATTTATTATTATAAGCATTATGATTGATATATAAGTTTGTAAATAGCTTTGATGATAATGAGAATAATAATAATAATAAACATGGAGCAATGATGATAATAATAATAATAATACAAATAATAACAGTAATAGTAACAATGCTAACAATAACAATACTAATACAAATAAGAACAGGAATACTAACAATAACAATAACAATAACAATAACAATAACAATATAAATACTAATAGTAATAGTAGCAACAATGCTAATAATATCAATAACAATTAATAACAAACATAACGCGGTATATATGTATTATATTGTGACTATGTATGATAAAGTATAAACAAACTATTTTATCAATATGTTTAATCAGTTTAGTATAAAATTAGTATCAAAATAATTGTAAAACCAATTTAGTACTCTTTTGATTATAAATTAGTATAACGACTTTTGATATATTGTAATACTATAACAAATGACAATCATACATTCATATGTTTACAACGACAGTTCATATGAGGCCTAAGTGATTATATCGAGGGTTCATATGTTGCACAACCATATAGTAACTTAACACTTAGTCAGTTACTCGGTTACTCCCTTGTCCATAAGCATTATCATTTCTCAAATCTCATTGACCAAAAAACAATACGAGTATAATGTGATCATAATTGGTGATAATGATGATTAAAGTCGATCAACACAAGCTAATATGAGTATAACGTGACGGAAGCCAATGTAGGGGGTAATCATTAGGCTAAACTAGATTAGTATATAGATCAATGTATTGCATTTCGACTATATGTCAATGTATAGATAGTGTATAGATCAATGTATTGCATTTCTAGCTAGTATACATTAGTATAAACACAAAGTAATACGAATGGATTAGTGTATAGATTAATCAATGTAAGTGGGTAATCATTATGATTATTATCCTCGAGTGTAATGCGTTTCGGAAACAAAAAACATCTACTTGAATGATTCAAATTACATATTATGATCAATTAGTGGATATGAGATTACTACTATAAATTATTATATTATTATTTGAAAATGGGGTTATAGGGTATGAGATTTGGGGTTTAGGGATGTGGAACATGGAGTTTAGTTGTTATGAATAATATTTTGGTAGAATTATTTGTTTTCATAAGGCAAAATCCAAAATCATCTAATGGGCAAAATCTAAATCGTTAGATCATCATAATCAAGGGCACACAAGAAAACAACACAAAGCGCACGGATCATAAATATTAACGTTGGATACATGTCATAAAACAAACTGAACCGTTAGATCGTCTCCTACACTATTACCTTCTCCCATCTCTCCTTCAAACCCAAAAAACCTATTTCTCTGCGCTGCTCCCTCCTTCCATCATCCTTGCCGGAATTCGGCCACCACCACCCTTCCTCCCTTTTTTGCTGCTCTTTCTCTCTCATCTCTCACTCTCATCTGCTCGCCTCTCTCATCCTCCACAACCAATGTCTTCAACTGCCTCGCTAAATATCGACCAACTCTTCGTTCGTCTCTCATCATCCTCGCTGAATATCGACGTCATTCTCGCTGAACATTAACGAAATCTTCGATTGACTCCACCAAGTCCGTCGTCATCATCGCCGTTCATCATCCTCGTTCACCTTCATTCATCTCTCATCCTTGCTCGACTCCACCAGCGCCATTGCTCGTTCACCATTGTCGCTCGACTCCATCAACTCCACCGTTGCTAGTTTATTAGTTCCATTTTCATTTTTTTAACTATATTTTTTTTTACCTTTTTCAAGATCCAATGTTAAGGTTTCTCACCTCCTCACCACGACTGACAACAATTTCTCTCACCTCCTCACCCACAAACACCAACGCCACCACCCACGAATAATCGGCCGTCTTCTCTCTCACCGACGTCGTTCGCTTCTCACTCGCCAGGGATTCTCACCCGCGAACATCAACAACAATTTATTTTTGCTTCTCTTCTCAGACGCTGTCCCTCTTCAAGATTTTTTTTTCCCATTTTTTAGTTTAATTTGTTAATTTTTGTGTTCATTAATTTTATTTTTGTGTAATATCGTTCAATTTCGTCCTCCTAATTTATTGATTTTTGTGTAATTTCATATAATTCCACACTTATTTCTTTTTGTGTAATTTTTATGTAATTCACCAAATCTTGTTTTGTTGTGTAATTTATTATAATTACAGAGTTTTTGTTCTACCAATTTCTTCTTTAATATGTTTTGGGATATTTCGAGAAGAATGAATTCAGCTCATATGTTGTTGCTTATAAATTCAGCAATTTGATATATAATTTCCTACTGCTTGTGGTTGTTGTTGTTGCTATATATATATAAATTCAACTCAGATGTTTTAGGATATTATAATTTCCTGCCGCTTGTGGTTGTTGCTGTACCAAAATTACATCAAAAATTTAGATACTTTAGAAATTTTTTAAAATACTACGTATATACATACATGTTGTGACTTGTGAGCTGTAGCCTGTATGATATACTCTGCATCAATATATGTCAAATCAAAACAAGAGAGCAATGTACTCAAATAATTCAAAAATAAATGAAAATAGAAATATAAACAAGTACATGATATTCAAAGTTTGACCCTTAAATTAAATGTAATTTAATTTTTTATTTAATTAATTTAAATGTTAGCAATTTTATAAATTAACATATTTAAATGATTTTAAAGATATAAAAAAATAATTGAATTTTAGTGATATCTGGTTGAGTACGGTCGGGGTCGAGTTCGGGTTTGAACGCTGGTCTGTCTGGTCAGGTCATGATATAATCTTGTCAGGTGCCGGTCAGGTCTGGGTAATCCCAGGTCAGGTTTCGGTCAGATATGGGGACTGACCCTCACAGGTCGAACTAGGTTCAAGTCAGGTCAGAATCAGGTTGATCCAGCGGTCAGATCTGTTTCTGACACCACTATTCACACCCCTAGATGTGTTGCACTTCTAACCGGGTGACAAACACTAAAAAGAGAAGAGTTATACTTACGGAAGTTATAGAAAAGCTTATATTGCATCGAAGAGGAGTACAAAATATATAGTAGAGTACTTGCATAATTCTAGCGCCTAATTATAGAAACCTCAATCACTAACTGATACTAATGTATATCACTAACCGCGACTGATATACAAGAGGATAACTTCTGTCTGTCTTAATATACATGATTGCCTATTGCCTAATCATACTTGATACAAAAGATATTCACAAATAGTATCCTCTAACGATTTTTCTTTATATGCGCTCGCAAGACGGGAAAGGGTTGAGAGTCCAATATTGGACATTATAATACCAAACCTGGATATAGCTAAGGGCTTTATAAGCAAACCCGCAAGTTAATCACCAGTAGGAACATGGAAAACTCTTACGGCCCGTTTGGTAAGTGGTACTAAATGGAGGTTATAGTAATGCTTTTTAGTGTAAATTTGTGAAGATATTTCCAAGTTAATATCCATGGTAATGAAACTTGATGTCAAAACATGGGTTTTCCTTCATAAATTGTCATTACCACTTAATACCACCTCCCAAGTGGTAATGGATGGTAATGAAATATTAGGAAGAAAATAGGTGTTTTGGGATAAAGTAGCATTACCATGGATGTTGACATGGGAATGCCTTCACACATTTATACCAGAAACCATTACCATTACTACAATTTAGTACCACTAACCAAACGGGCCGTTAGAGTACCAGCTTGTACTTGCTCAAGGATAAAATGAAAAGCTAAAGCCAAGTGCTTCATGTGAGAATGAAAAATCAGATTAGCACTGCGATGTATGGCTCAAAGATTGTCACAATATATTGCAGGATTATTAGGAAATATTATCCCCATCTCCGGAAGTAAGTTACAGAGCCATAAAATCTCACTAGCCGTGGATGCTACAACTAGGGGTGTGCAAACTGGGATCGAGATTGGAGCGATGAATTACTGTATGGTCTCCAGTCCATACAAATCATTGATTTCGCGTTTAGGTAAAACCCGACATTTTTCGATTTGGACTGGAAACTTGATCCATCATACATATATATATATTTTTATAAAACGCTACCCAAGGGACCAGCCGATCCATCCTATTCTTTTTCAAAAACGCTGCGTAAGTGCCTTGCCGGTTCAAACCCGATCGTACATATTTTTTAAATAAACCACAGCCCAAGTGCCCACAAGGTCCAAACCCGATTCATCATATTTTTAATTAGAATCGGAAAAAAAATCAGGTTCATTCCGGTCCAAACCCGGACCGAACTGGAATTTTTAGTTCCAGTCCAGTTAGGTCCTGGGTCCTAAAAAATTCACGACTTCAGTCCCAGTCCAGGTTAGTGCATAGCCTTAGCTACAACTGTATGCTCAGCCTTAGTTGACGACTGTATAATAAATCGTTGTTTCTTGGAGCTCTAAGTTATCGAAATTCGACTTAAATACACAATTTGGCCCATTGTAGAGGTGTAATCATCTTTATTACTAGCCCAATCTACATCTGAGAATGCATGTAATGTGTGCCGAAAGTCCCGATAAGTTGTAACCCCTTTGGTAGGGATGGCAACGGGATGAATGTGGACCGGATCCTTATGGATCCAGATTCAGATTCGTTTTTTAAAGGGTGGATCCGCCCCAGATCCGACGGGTTTGGAAATATTGAACCCAGATCCGGATATTGCGGCTCCCACAGATCCGAGTCCAAAATGGGTCTTCTTCATATTAACAATATTCCTCTTTCTAATCAACGATAACACAACAATAATCTACTGAAGCATATAAATTTCTCAAACCACAAATTAAATCCCACAAACCAAAAAATAAAGAAAGCAAAAATTTCTAAAAACAGATATACCATTTAGTGAAGAAATGAAAAAAATACAAGAGTTAGCTGGCATGGCAAGACATGTATTTTGTGAAGAAGCATCAAGCATCAAGCAACACAGAAGAAAAAACCCACCACCTCTCTCTCTCCACTTCCGCCTCCTCTTCTGCTCCTCCTCAGTCCTTACTTCAAAGGCTTCAACGATAAACTCGATCGCTCGACGGTCCACTGATTCTTTATAGCGAGCTGGAATGAGGTGACGGGGCCGGTGGTGTGAAGGTTTGGGCTGGTGGAGTGGTAGTCGTGGGGTGATGCCGGTTTATTGGTAGATGGAGGAGAGAGAGACAACGAGTGAGAGAGAGTGAGGGGTGGGGGTCAGGGTGAGTGACAGGAAGTAAGGAAGTATTAGGGTTTGCAATGTGACCTAAGTATATTTTATATTTATTTTTAAATTTAAAACTAGCCTTTTTTCAAAAAATGGATCTACGGATCCGGGATCCTATTCGGATCTGCATTCTGGCCACAAGACCCCGATCCGGCCTGGATCCGACAGGTCCAAAAATTTGGGATCCAGATCCTAATAAATGAATCTGGATCCACAGATCCTGGCCGGGTCCAAGATCCATTGCCAAACCTGCCCTTTGTCTAAAAAGCCAACGTGGTAGCATATTGGCTGTTTTAAAGCTCCCCAATGAGTAGTTTGTGGCTTGTGCAATAACACAAACAACTTGTTAGCAACAAATGCAACATCTGGATGCGTGCGTGTCAAATATTGTAAGCCACCAACTACAGTGTGATAATCAGTTTGGTTATCCACGAGTGTACTAGAATTAAGAGTTAACGAAGGATCAAGAACCATGGGGTGGGTGCTGATTTATCGTTAAGCATATTAGTTCTTTGTATTATATCAATAATATAATTGTAAGCCATGAGAATTTGGAATCACCTCCACTCCAAGAAAGTAAGAAAGGGACCCGAGATCTTTCATTGCAAAACGACCTACAAGATGGACAATTATCTATAGCATGAGTGTTAGCTCCTGTGACAATTATGTCATCTACATAATCAATGCCATACATAGGAGCTGATTTTTGACGGTTAATAAAAAAAGAAGAATCAGCAATTGATCTCTTAAAACCAAAACTCAACAAACAATTGGTTAGCTTCGTGTACCATGCCCTTGGGGCTTGTTTGAGACCCTATATAGCTTTGTGAAGCTTGCACACATAGGTAGGAACTGATGCATCGAGAAAAACCTGAGGTTAAGGCACGTAAACATGTTCATTTAGAGTACCATGTAAAAAGCTTTTCTGATATCAAGCTGTCGTAAGGGCCACTTCTGTACCATAGCAAGGCCTACAAGGATGCGAATGGTTGCCGGTTTTGAAGGAATATGTCCTTAGACATTCCGGCAATTACTAAATATAAATAGGAATGTTATTATGAAGATAATAAAGTTAATTATTTTAGTAATCGTATTTACTTGCTAGAGAATAAATATGATTAATAGGACAATATTGATTGGGCCTATAACTAAAATAGATTAATCCTATGAGGTCACACATTGTAGCACAAGTTGGACAAAGCAATCCAAATCCATTTAGGATTAGGATTGGGCCGGTCCAAAGGAGAATAGGAGGAGAATTAGTTCTCCTAACTAACCTATGACTCTTCTATTATATATAGGATATAATATTAGGGTTTAGGTAATAAAAAAAAAAAATCCATTAGTCAGTTTCTTTTCACTAGAGAGAGAAAGAGAAACCCTAAATCCTATTCCTAAAAACCGGCGCCTATACCATCAAAAGCAAGAGATTTTCTTCTCTTCCGTTCTAGCAAACGTTGGTGTTCAACTGGTGCTCGTGGACTGATTAGAGGAGCAACACTTGGGGCTCTCGGATCTTCAAAGCTTGCATACAACAGGGAAATCACGCTTCAAAGGTTTGATATTTAATCCCTATTGAATGATTCATATGTTTGATTATGTTTGCGATCCTATGATAGATGTTAGGAAATTGTTTCCTGAAATTCCGCTATTTGCATCTATATATTCCTACAGTGGTATCAGTTTTGCCTAATTCATAATATTCATATGATCATGTTATTGTATGCAAAGTTATTATTTTTATTCAATTAAGGGAGGATTTATTTATGGCTTGAATTTGCGTAATTGATATTTGATATTAATTGATTGGAAATTGTAAATAATTGATTTAATTGTGATTTATGCTCAAATAATTTTATAAAGTTCCGATTTTTTTATATTATGGCCGAAATAAATTGGTTGATTCACTCTAAAATTTTCGGATTTTTATAAGTATATTTGTTAGATTTACAATTATTTAATGTTTAATTTGATTAATCATTGAAATAATTTGTTAACAATTAAAGATTTGATTTTTAATTTGTTAAATAAATCTAATGTTCATCACCCTCATAGATCTAGAATAATATGATGGCTGAAAATAATTTGATTATTTTCCCCACTAATTTTCGAATTTTATCATATTATTTATGAATTTTGGTTAAATTTTATGTTTAATTTGATTATTCATAGAATTTAAGGATAACAATTAAAATATTTGATTTTATTTGTTAAGATAATTCAGTAGGTCATCCTAAAAATTATTTTGGATTTTTCGGATATTAATTGTTAATTTTCTGAATTTTTTGGATATAATTTGATTTTTACCCTAAATTTGAATTCTTGTTGGATTTAATGTTAATAAAGATTATACATTGAAATCTAATCTCAATAAACTTAACATTTGTTTAAGATTTGTTGATTGATTCAAAATTTCTGCCATAATTTTCGGATTATTAAATCCTAAATCTTTAAACAAATTGTTTGTTAAAGATTAAATGGAAATATTGTAATTGTTACATAAATCAAAGTATAAGCCAACCATGGCTGGGTGGACCACCGGTGACGGAGGTGCCACGGTGGCTGGCGTGGGGTACCGGAATTTGGCGGGGCGGGGGCGGCACAGGTTGGGAAGGTGGGCGGCGCACGTGCGACGTGTGCAGCTCCTCACTCCTCTCGCGTGGCTGGTGGTTGTTCTCCAGTCGACGAGTGCCAGCGGAATGTGTTGGCCGGCGGTTTCTGGCGCCTGTGCAGGAGCCCCGGCGGCATGACGTGAAATCGTGTGTGTGCGGTGTTGGCGTGTGTTGGTTAGGCAGGCGGTGAAGGCTGCCTTGCGTTTCTAGCGGGTGAGTTTGGGTGGGCTGTTGACTCGCAGCTTGTGCTGCTGGTCAACAGTCAACCAGTCAATCTTAAAAAAAAAAAAAAAAAAAATATTGTTTTAAGGAAAATCTGATTTTCCAAACTTGAGCATAAATCCAAAAGTTTCCTATTTTGCAAATTTGTGAATAATAATGATTATTGCCATGTTTAAATAAGTAATTGAATGCAAATAATAAAGTTTCCTAAATAATTTATAGCTTAAATTTGTTAAGTTTTATAATTATTATGGAAAGTTGTATTTACTTATCAATTGTTAATAAGTAAATAGTTTGTATTTATTTTATGTTGATATTATAAATGCGTGAATGGTTAATGTAATATGTATGATATTATATTTTGCATGTTATGACTAGTATGGCCCAAATTAGGATAGTAAATACGATCTGCGAATCGTTAAATTTGAATGTAAATTAAATACGATCTGCGTATCGTTTGTATTTTTGTAACTTTAAATTTTCGTTATTTATTTAATACAAATTATGTAATCAAGCATGAGGATCCAAGGAGTTTCAAGGATGGTGATCCATGGAGATTCAAGGGAGGATTCATGAAGATTAGTTATTTTTCCTAAGTATAGGGGCCATACTAGATCATTTTAATTATTGCTTTTATAATGTTCTTGCATTTATTTTGTTTAAATGCTTGCTTCTAAGTTTGTTTTGTGGTTAATTGATTCATGTGTTCACTATTAATTGACCATATTAGTAAACTTAGGTCCCCAAAAGTAATATTGAGTTTAACTGCTTTCCCAAACAACACCTATAAAGCCTTAGATCATGAGTAATAGGTTACGCCAAAGCGGTGTTGCTCATAGTTCCGGGGATAGTAGGGTAGGTTTTAGAAACTTACATGTTAATGTTTGGTTTAACTCAACAAAATCATCAAAAGACAAAGTTTTGGGTTTTGAAGCAAAGAGATAGGAGTAAACAAGGAGTTGTTAACCTGTCTACCAAGAATTATAATTAGTTATAATTAGTAAAATGTTTACTTACCTCAACTACTATAAATTGAAGGCAGGGCCAAAGTCCGTTTGATTGTAGTGGGAGGGGATCTTGGTTATTTCTTTATTCAATAGGGGACTTTCATTTTGAATAAAGGGTAGTAGTAATTAAAATTTGTTTAATTATTGCTTTCTTGATAAACATTGATTGAATCTTGCTTTATTATTCTTTTGTTGTAGTAATTATGTCTAGTAACAACAATATCAACACCAACAATTCTACTTGTAATTTGCGCTCCGTCCTTTCGAAGGACAAATTGAATGCTGAACGTTTCATTGCAATTGAAAAGGATTTGGGAATCGTTACACCAAAACCAAAAGATGCTGATGAGCACTATTGTTACATCTGTAACAATGTTGGTCATTGGAAAAGTAATTGCCCTAAGTATCTGAAGGATCAAAAGAAAGGAGTTTCTAGTTCAGATATGTATGTTATAGAAATTAACTTAGCAACTTCTGCTTCTTGGGTATTTGATACCGCTTGTGGTTCGCACATTATTTGTAATATGCAAGGCCTCAAAAGAAGTAGAACATTGGGAAAGGGAGAAGTAGATCTTCGCGTTGGCAATGGAGCACGAGTTGCTACATTGGCGAGTGGGAGTATATAGTCTACTTTTACCTTCGGGATTAGTCTTAGAACTTAATAATTGTTATTATGTTCCTCGCTATCACAAAGAACATTATTTCGATTCTCGTTTTGGATTCCGAAGGTTATTCATTTACAATAAAGAACAATTGTTGTTCTGCGTATTTGAATGATATGTTCTATGTCTCCGCTAAGTTATCAAATGGTTTATATGTGCTAGACTTAGAAACCCACATCTATAACATAGACAACAAGAAACATAAAACAAATGATTCAAACCCTACATACCTATGGCATTGTCGATTAGGCCACATAAGCTCAAAGCGCATTGAGAAACTTCATAAAGATGGAATTCTCAAATCATTTGATTTCGAATCATTTGATACTTGTGAGTTTTGCTTGATGGGGAAAATGACAAAGTCTCCTTTCACGAGTTCAAGTGAAAGAGCCAATGACCTTTTAGCCCTCATACATACGGATGTGTGTGGACCTATGAGTACGTTGGCTAGGGGAGGGTACGATTACTTCATTACTTTTACCGATGATGTGAGCAGATTTGGATATGTTTACCTCATGCGGCATAAGTCGGAATCCTTTGAAAAATTTAAGGAATTCCGAATGAAGTACAAAACCAACTTGGGAAGAAAATTAAGGCATTACGATCCGATCGTGGTGGTGAATATTTATCTCAAGAATTTGGTGATCATTTGAAGGATTGTGGAATACTTTCACAATGGACTCCGCCAGGAACACCACGCTTAAATGGCGTTTCGAAAGAAGGAATCGAACTCTACTTGATATGGTTCGATCCATGATGAGTCTTGCTTGATCTTCCTATTTCATTACGGGGATTTGCGCTTGAAACAATGGCATTCACACTTAACAGAGCACCATCCAAAGTAGTGGAAAAGACACCATATGAAATGTGGACAGGAAACGTTCCAAAATTGTCTTTTACGAGGATATGGGGTTGTGAAGCTTATGTAAAACGTTTACTTTCTGATAAGCTTTCACCTAAATCCGTTAAATGTCTTTTTGTGGGTTACCCAAAAGAGACTAAGGGATACTACTTCTACAACCAAAGCGAAAACAAAGTGTTTGTTGCTCGTAATGGTGTCTTTCTCGGAAAAGGAGTTTATTTCCGAAAAAACAAGTGGGAGAAATGTATATCTCGAAGAAGTTCGAGATGAGCAACAAATGGATGAGGTTAACACCTCATCGAGGCGGCCCGCATGAAAATGCTCGGGAGGTGGTGCATTCAATTCACGTACCTCCTACCGTCCCACTTGGAGATACTCCATGCGAAGTCACTCAACCTAGTGAGGTAGAAACTTCTTTTGTTGTTCCCCAACGTAGGTCTAGTAGGACCATCATTCCGTCAAAGAGATATATTGATTTCCTTTTGACTGAAAGTTCTGAAATAACGATTTTAGAATCAGAAGAGCCTACTAGCTACAAAGATGCTTTGGATAGTCAAGACTCCGAAAGATGGCTTGAGGCCATGAAATCTGAAATGGAATCCATGTCTGAAAATCAAGTATGGGACTTGGTTGATTTGCCTGATGGGGTAAAATCCATTGGATGCAAATGGATTTTCAAGTTGAAAACGGACAAGGATGGAAACATTAGTGTTTTCAAAGCAAGGTTGGTGGCGAAAGGTTTCAAACAAATTCATGGTATTGACTATGATGAAACCTTCTCACCAGTAGCCATGCTGAAGTCCATTAGGATAATCCTTGCGATTGCTGCCTTTCATGACTATGAAATATGGCAGATGGATGTCAAAACCGCTTTCTTGAATGGGTTCTTGAAAGAGGATGTGTACATGACACAACCTCAAGGTTTTGAAGATCTAGAAAATCCGGGGAGGGTATGCAAGCTTAAGAAGTCCATTTATGGACTAAAGCAAGCATCAAGGAGTTGGAACCTCGAGATTTGATGAGGCGATCAAGAAATTTGGCTTTCTCGAAATGAAGAGGAATCTTGTGTATACAAGAAGTTAAGTGGGAGTAGTATTACTTTTCTCGGTCTTGTATGTGGATGACATACTTCTCATAGGAAATGATAAGACCATGCTTGAGTCGATCAAGGAATGGCTTAAAAATTGTTTCTCTATGAAAGACCTAGGAGAGGCCGAGTACATATTGGGAATAAAGATCTATAGAGATAGGTCGAAAAGGCTGATTGGACTTAGTCAAGAGACTTATATTGATAAGGTTCTTGCAAGGTTCAAGCCGGAAAACTCCAAGAGAGGTTTCATTCCCATGCAACATGGCATAACACTTGGCAAGACTCGGTGTCCTTCGAGTCCCGATGAGGTCAAGCGTATGAGTAATGTTCCCTATGCTTACGCAGAGGATCCATTATGTATGCCATGATATGCACTCGGCAGGATGTTGCATATGCTTTGAGTATATGCAGAGATACCGTCAAATCCGGGAGATGCGCACTTGGATTGCAGCGAAAAAACATCCTTAAGTACTTGCGAAGGACTAAGGATAAGTTTTTGGTATATGGTGGAGATGATGAGTTGGTTGTTCTTTGGATACACCGATGCAAGCTTCCGAGTGACAAAGATGATTTCCGATCGCAATCTGGTTTCATATTTTGTCTCAATGGAGGAGCCGTGAGTTGGAAGAGCTCTAAGCGAGTACCATCGCGGATTCTACAACGAGGCCGAGTATATTGCGGCGGTGATGCAAAGAAAGGAAGCCGTTTGGATCAAAAAGTTCATTGGTGAGCTTGGTGTAGTTCCTAGCATTGAGAATGGCATTGAGTTGTATTGTGACAACAATGGTGCCATTGCTCGCCTAAGGAACCCGGATCGCATCAAAGGTCTAAACATGTGCTCGGGAAATTCCATCTCATTCGAGAAATCGTTGGTAGAGAGGATGTGAAAGTAAGCAAGGTTCATACCGAGGATAACGTAGCGGATCCTCGACTAAACCGCTTGCTCAACCTAAGCATGAGTGTCATACTAGGTCTATGGGGCTTAAGCATATGGGAGAATGGCTTTAGGTTGTTTACTTCATGTTTACAATTGTAAAGACATTTATTATGCTTTGAATGTTTATCAATAAAATTTCGTTCTTATTTAATTGCTTGGTTTAGTATTAAATAAAATGTCTAAATAATTTGTGTTTTCAAATAGGATTATCGAAAACGTTTTGATAATGGAACCCTATAAAGTGAACCGAAAATCACAATTTATTTAAAGTCCCTAGTCTAAATCACTAAATTGGACATAAGTGATTTATTTAAAAGACTAGTATATAATTAATTGATAGCGCAGTTCCATGGGCTATGGAGACATAGAGATGTCTAATTGATTATATGGATGTATAGTTGATACATTGAGACTTGACCTAATTAGATTCTAAAAGTAGAATCAAACTACTATATTTAGTGGATTCCTTAGACATGAGTATGTCTTAATAACCACAATATAATTAGTTTAACTTTGACACTGTTAAACGCCGTGCCGTAAAAGGAGGTTATAAAGGCAGTGATCAGGTGGGCTAAGAATTGAGTGGGAGTTATGGTTATACAAGAATGGATAAGTCCTCCTATTAAATAGGAATGGTGTCTGGGCCTCTTGATGAGCGAGAACTGGAAAATTGCATGGCCATGCGGAATAGGATTAAGGAGTTAATCTTTATTTGAGCAGTTCGAACTCAGCGATCAAGGAACAAAATTTGAGAATAACATTGTGTTATCAAATTTGACATTAAGTGACTTAAGGAATTTAACATTGCGCTCTTGTCTTCGGACAAGTGGGAGATTGAAGGAATATGTCCTTAGACATTCCGGCAATTACTAAATATAAATAGGAATGTTATTATGAAGATAATAAAGTTAATTATTTTAGTAATCGTATTTACTTGCTAGAGAATAAATATGATTAATAGGACAATATTGATTGGGCCTATAACTAAAATAGATTAATCCTATGAGGTCACACATTGTAGCACAAGTTGGACAAAGCAATCCAAATCCATTTAGGATTAGGATTGGGCCGGTCCAAAGGAGAATAGGAGGAGAATTAGTTCTCCTAACTAACCTATGACTCTTCTATTATATATAGGATATAATATTAGGGTTTAGGTAATAAAAAAAAAAAATCCATTAGTCAGTTTCTTTTCACTAGAGAGAGAAAGAGAAACCCTAAATCCTATTCCTAAAAACCGGCGCCTATACCATCAAAAGCAAGAGATTTTCTTCTCTTCCGTTCTAGCAAACGTTGGTGTTCAACTGGTGCTCGTGGACTGATTAGAGGAGCAACACTTGGGGCTCTCGGATCTTCAAAGCTTGCATACAACAGGGAAATCACGCTTCAAAGGTTTGATATTTAATCCCTATTGAATGATTCATATGTTTGATTATGTTTGCGATCCTATGATAGATGTTAGGAAATTGTTTCCTGAAATTCCGCTATTTGCATCTATATATTCCTACAGGTTTGACCACGGGACTAAAGGTTTTTGGGAAGCCAACCTCTGGCCATTGTTGAAACCCCTTAGCAACGAATTGACCCCGATAACAATCAATAGAACCATCCATCTTATCATTAACTCGGAACACCCACTTGCACTTAATTAAATAATGACTTGTATCTGGAGGAACTACATCAAATATATAAAGAGTATGAAGGGCTCGTAATTCTTCCATCATAGCTTGACACCAAAGTGGGTCTTGAAGGGATTGAGTAAAGGTAGTGGGTTCAATAGGTTTGGGTTGAATAGTGGTTGGGTTAGCATATTCGGGTTAAGCTTATAGATGTTATTTTGGGCTCTAGTCATAATGATGGTAGTAGGAGGTGGTTTGAGTGACTAGGAGCTGAATGGGTGGACTCATGGTAGAGGGAGACGATCCAACGGGGGTTAAACATGAGGTGGGCGGGGTATTATGCTGCTCATTTGGTTATGAAGTAGGTCGGGAAGGAGTGTTCAAAGGAAAAATGAGCACCATTTATCAGGACTTGGATAGAGTATATCCATTCTCCACAAATGGCATGACGAGAGACATATATCCTAATGAAAGTAGGCTTTAGGTATAGTAAGCACTTTGAGAGGAAGAATAGCCTACCGAAATACATGGACGAGAATGGGAGTCAAGATTATGAGATGAATAAGATCGCATCCATGGGTAGCATAAACACCCAAAACTCCTTAGTTTGAGATAGTTAGATAGGGTGCCAAATAAACAGTGGTAGAGTGGTTTTTAGATAGAGTAGGTGTAGGCATACGATTTATGAGATATGCAGCGGAATAATTGGCACATGAGCAAAGTGTTAAGGAAGGTGAGCATGAGAAAGAAGAAAAAAAGACTAGTTTCAACAATGTGACGATGTCGACGCTTGGCATAGCCATTTTACTCTGGTGTATTGGGTGGACTGGTGAGATGACATACATCATCAATAGTAAGGAAAGATGACAAAGCTTCATATTTTCCTCCATCATCTAAGTAAAGTGACTCTATTTGTATATCAGAATTTTTTAACCAATGCCTCAAACCTTATGAAAACATCTCTAATATATCCTCTAATGATTCTCCTTTATAATACCAACAAGGGATTAGCTTTTTTGTAATCTCGACCAATAATAAGTTGTTATATTTATGATGATTCCGACAACAATTTAAAAAAATGAGGCTTTCAACTTAACAAGTGACAAAACTTGCTTTGCATTAATGGTTAATTTGATGGTCCTAGACTATCTAATAACTTCTACTTACTTCTCCACCTCTTGTATATTTTACTTTCGAGGCGTTAGTTTTGTGGGATAAAAGGGGAAGGACTGAGATAAGGAGGACTAGAGTAGAAAATAAGAGAAATATTTGTTTGTTTAGAGAGATGGGATTAGAGGGGGGAAACGGATAAGAGGGATAAAATACCCCATCATCCCACTAAATCTATATCTAGGAGGGGTGGTACAAGCCGAAGAACTAAGAAAAGAACTAAAAATACGATTTTACCTTTAAGAAAAGGAAGGAGAGAAGCGAGAAGAGGAGAGTTACTAAGGGTATTTTGGTTAGTTGACATGTATCCCAGTGTTTAAAGAAGGTTAACTTATCCCACCTATCAATTTCCTATCTTTATCCCACCCTCTTATTCTTATAATCTCTATCTCTTATGCCAAATTTCCTGCTTGAAAAAAAACTAATTTCAATTAGATAAAACCATGAATAAGTCTATTACAACCCTATTGGTATTAATTCAAGAGATAAATAGCGGGATCATAAATTCGTCTAGTTACATTTATATAATATAATAGTCCTATAATTTTATTCAATTGCATCAAAGATTTTTGGGATTCCCCTCTATAATATACGAATTGCATTTGCTAGAGTGTGACGTGTAGTTCCTCTTATCAAAGAAAGTGTAAAAATATTTTTGGAGTATCTTATGTGGATGAGTAGATAAAAATATTTATAGATGCAATACTAATGCTTTTTATCACTCATAAGAAAAGCAAAGTATAACAATACTTGGAATATTTGTATTACAAAGTTACTGAATTCCATCTTATCTCATACACATATATTAGCTCACAAGAGCTTTTCTTGATGCATACAAACTCCGAAGGCGTACCATATGAGTCAAGAGAAACATCTATGTATACAACCCAATTTGTTGTAGCATGGAAAAAGCTTTTCGAGATTAGGGAGTTAGGTTAATAGCTAGGATGGTGTAGCTTCACCTTTGTATTTAATGTGGAGCTCACATATCTTTGACAAAATACTTAGCTATCTTCTTGATTCCCTTGTATATCTTTCCCTTGTATTATGATATTCTCTCATTATATCTAGGGATATAGTCTCTATTCTTATCTTCTTCACATAATCTGTAATATTTCTTTCTTATATTAGCTTCTCTTGTATAGCTATGTTGTACATACTTTGCAATCTTCAGCCTTATAATATAATACAACTCATCCTTTCATGGTATCAGAGCAAAGCTATCCACGACCTGCAAAACAATTTCTGGCCGTCCCACTCTCCTTCTTTATGACATCCACCACTATTACCAATGATGCTGAACCCAATCACCCTCTTGTTGTTGTTAATCTCTCTGGCATCATCAAACTGACCTCTACTAATTATTTATCCTGGAAGCTTCAACTTGAAGCTACTCTCTTTGGTTACGGACTTTCAAATTTTTTGGACGGTACACATCCCCAACCCGAACCCACTCTCACCACCACGACTGAAACATCGACCACCACCACTCCTAATCCTAAATACCTCACCTGGAAGCACCAAGATCAGTTACTTTTTGGTGCTCTAATCGGCACACTTGATCCCACCATCGTGCCGCTAGTTTCTCGTGCTTCTACTTCTAAAGATGCATGGGATACTCTATCTAATACCTATGCTCGTCACTCTTGTGGACATCTCAAACTTCTCAAAACCAAGTTTAAAAATCTACTAAAGGCAACCCTTTTCCAGCTCCGAGTATATTAATGCGGTTCACGTTTGTGTAAACGACCAAAGACATGTTCTCGGGGATACCGTGCTTCCTGAAGATATTATTGCACATGTGTGTGATGGGATCAAGGATCCTGCTAGTGCCGTGGTTATCAATGGGGTTAATGCTCGTGATTCTCTAATCTCATTTGAAGATCTTCACGAGAAACGTATTGTGTGTCAAGTCTCTCTTTGCCAAGATACGCCCTCCCCTACTCTTCATATGACTGTCCATAACACCTCCACTCGTCCTTACCGTAGCCGCACATCACCCCATGCTCAAACATACACTCAAGCACGCTCCTCTAACCCACCCAAATGCTATTCTTCTACCTCCAAGAAACCAACCAAAGGCTACCAAGGCAAGCACCAATGGTGCCATACCTTTGGCCACTCACTATACCGTTGCCCTGAATTCCAAGAAAAATTTCCCCATGCTAAACATACTGCCCCATGTAGACACATAATCGTGACTCCCCATTTATGGATCCAATGATAAAACATACCGCGGTATTAGTTGGCGCAACCCAACGGAAGAGCAATCTAAAGAATCAATCCAAAATTGTGTTTTGAAATGATATTCTAAAGACTAATTAATTGTTCATGATGATTAATTGTATTTTAAGCCCATAAAGTGTTTTAAGTCCATTTAAAAGCCCAATTAAATATTTATTATTTTAATAAATATTTTTATTATCTTTGATAAATATTTTAAATATAAATCAGGTTTTACATCCATAAAATTCAATCTCCGGATTTTAGAGATAGAAAATTGTCTTCAAAAGACGCGTAGAATAAAAAAACGAATATGCTGGAATATGCACCGGACGCGGCGGTTGTGTTTAGCGCGCCACGTGCGTCTAACGCATTGGCCAGAACGCGTCAGGTGAGCCAATGAGCGCCTGACACGTGTACTCGTGACTCACACAGAGTCCTGCGCCTGACGCAAGTCTTGTGTGATACACATGCTACTTTTTTTTATATTTTCAAAAACGCGGTTCCACGTGTAAACTTTTAACTGGACGGAACACGTCAGGCGTACGAATCTGCGCCTGACGCGTGTCCTTGCGCCTGCCACATAGGCCCGCGCCTGGCGTAGGACTTGTGTGGATCGCACGTCTCTTTTTGCCTATAAATTCGGGCTGATTTCCCGAATCAAACACGGGATTTTCATTATTATTTTACGAACACAAAATCCTCACGAATACTTACGAATACTATTACGAATCTCAAAATACTTCCATCTTTCAAATCAATTTCAATTCCTAATCATAATGCGTTCCTAGTTCCACGATTGCTCCGCCTAAACATCGTTGCGCTTTTCAATCTAAGCCGTATAGGTATAATTCTCGAGGATCCTTGAACAATCAATTATATTTATTGTCTTGAAGTTACTTACAATTTATTTCATGATATAGATCTTTAAGTAATAATCGTTCTACTGTGTATTCTAACCCCTTTTCTATACTTTATTTTATATTCATATTATTATTATTCATGCCTTCGTATATTGTATATTTGCCTGATCATTCTATTCATATTATATGATTGTCTAGCATGATTTTTATCACCCACATGTTTTTTTCTAAACAAGACCTAAAGAAGTGTTCTAACTAATTCAGATTATTTGGACAACCTGCTAGGAACCTTGTAATATTACTACTTAATAACATATCACTAAAAATTAGTCTTTTATGTGTTTCTTGAACCTACCTAGACTAAATATATTTTTAGGGTGCATAAAATATTATGTGATTATTCTTGGGCATAAAATTTGTAATGAATCGATATTTAGTAGATGCCAACTTTGGGCGAATGTGGTTCATTATGACTATATTCGTACCCTCACCCCCAAACTCGATCTATGGTTCATTTTGACTATCTATGGAGTCAGGACGGGGAAATCTACATTGGATAATTTGTCCCTACGGTTTCCCATATCCAATTAGGTTTATGATTCTTCCTAAAAAGAATTGTTGGCGACTTCAAAATAATTTTTAATAAAACCTCAACAATGGGGTAGTCATTTATAATATGCGCTCACACCGCGTAGGCGAAATAAAAACACGCCTACAATTTGGCCACTCCACTTGGGATGATTTTAAAACAATTAATTTTTTTTTAAATGAGTGGGTGAAACTTGACAAATACGATTCATTCTCCTTTTATGCCTTTGAATAATATATACAGTTTTGCATATGCATGGCTATTGTTCAGCCACCATAAGGACAATCAACCTTGCCTCATTAGCACATGTTCTATGTGTGATGTCACCCCCGTGGGTTTCCGCTTTGTCCTTCCAAAAAGCTTCCTGAGCGATAATGTTGGATCTTATTCATAAGCAAACCTACCCAACTATATCATTGTTCTCTTGTTCCTGACTTGAGAACTGGAGTGCGTCATACACGTGGCCACCTCTTTAAGCAGGGGTACGAAGTGTGTGATCAATCTCTTAGTCATGGACCCTTTTCAGACTGAACTTAAACCTGACCATAGTTTTAAACATAGAACTTGACTTTAGGTTGGAACTTTTGCATCCATGTTATATGACATTTGCCTGTGATTGCAATCTTTGTCTGTTATTATCTTGTCAAATCGTCATTATTATGCGTCCTTCCTAAAAAATCGCGTCTACCAAACAATAAATTCGTCAATTGGCCAAAACATCGACAAAACCCCCGAAAAACACGTCGGGGACTAGTGCACCAAGCGCATTAAGTTGCGCCTGGCGCACCACTCCCGCGCCAGACGCACGGTTGTGCGCCGCGCGTAGCAATGCTGCGCGGCACGCAGTCTGTGCATCACGCGCTTTTCGTCGATTCAGTCGTCGTGGTGGTCGATTCCATGTTCAGTCCTATGTTCGTCTATCTGCATTCGCGTAAAAACTTGGATTAATCAAAGGTCTCACCTAATTCGAAAAAATCAGTCTTTTCATGCAAGGTCGAGTCTGTCCTAAAAAGTGCATCAAAGTGGTCATTGTAGAGTTAGAGTTATCATGCATGTCTACCTCCCCCCCACTTTCTCCCTGCTGTTCAACTAATCCTCCCTATCAATCCTAAACCATATTTTATTCTACTCTTTTTCGAAAAGCATTTACTAAACACCATTATACATGACATCAAAAAAAAAAAATTCAAAATTAATCCATCATCTTATCCTAACAAAAGATAAAACAAGGAGTTCCTTTCAAAAATGAATTTCGAAAATTCTAAGCCCATTCCAAACACCTTCAACCCAATCCAATAAACCAAACCCAATTTACTTGCATTCATTTTAGGCCCATATGCATTAGAGTCCATTTTACATTCATCCTAGGCCCGTGTAATTTTGAGTCCATGCATTCATATTACATTCACTAGCATTAGAATCGATCTTAGGCCCATATAAGTCTTGCTCATGTCAAACCTAGGCCCATTTGCATCGTTATGTGAACCCTAGTCTACAAATGGTTATGTGAACCCTAGTCTATGTCAAACCCAGTCCAAGTCTAATCCAAGTCCATTTCGAACAAAATCCAATCCAATCCATTTCCAATGTCGAGCCCATGTGCATTTCCAAGTCTAACTTCAAACCAATATAGGACTAAGTCGAAAATTAGGTCCATATAAGGCCCAGCTCATTTCCAAAGTCAATCCAGTCCAATTCCAAACCCACATAGGACGAAGTCTAAACCATTAAGCCTAGCGAAGCTAGCATCCCTTTAAGACCATAACGGCACTCCTTGACTTAGCTAAGCTAGTCACCCTTAAGACCATAACGACACCCCTTGACTTAGCTAAGCTAATCCCCCTTAAGACCATAACGACACCCCTTTGACTTAGCTAAGCTAGTCACCCTTAAGAGCATAACGACACCCCTTGACTTAGCTAAGCTAGTCATACCTTAAGACCATAGCGACACCCCTTGACTTAGCTAATCTAGTCACCCATAGGACCATAACGACACCCCTTGACTTAGCTAAGCTAGTTACCCTTAAGACCATAACGGCACCCCTTGACTCAGCGAAGCTAGTCTCCTTTAAGACCATAACGGCACCCCTCGACTTAGCTAAGCTAGTCACCCTTAAGACCGTAACATCACCCTTTGACCTAGCGAAGCTGATCACCCATAAGTCCATAAAGGCAGTCCATTAAGTCTAGTGAAACTAGCATAAAACCCCAATCATCCAGTCCAGTCTGCTTGCATAGTCTAGTCCAGTCCGATCTATGTCTGCATATGCATATAGTTAGACCCATGCCGCATCATAACCATAATCATACCCATTTCAAATCATTTCCCATTCCCACTTCCACTTTCATCATCATCTCTCATCTTTCGTTTCCATTTCTCCATCCCTCATTCCCATTTCTCATTTCAAAAGCATCATTTCTAAAAATTTACGAGGTCCATTCGATTTCTCACCTTTTCAGACGAATCCTCCGACTCTTCCGAATCGTCATCTGAAATGGGGGACACTAATGAACAGCTCAGTGCCATTATGGCTCAACTCACACTGATGAACTCTCATCTTGAGGAACAAGACAAAGAGATTAAGGCACTGAGGGAGAAGCTAACTGAAGAAGATGAACAAGGCGACACTCCACCACCAATCAAGACCAACACGGATTTGATGTTTGAAAAACTCGAGCAATTGATCCAGTCAATTTCTACACTCGAGAGTCAGGCTCATGGCCATGACATCAATGATCCTGAACTGAGGGACAAGCTCCCTAAAAAGGTAACATTGGGTGACCTCCCAAAATTCAAAAGGGTCGAAGACCCAAATGATCATCTGAGAGCTTTTTCCATTTCTATGGCTCTCAAGGGCATGAGCAAGGACCTATTTGATTATGTTTTTCCCATGACCTTGGATGCACATCCATCCATGTGGTTCAGATCGCTGAACAAAACCAAGCTGAATGACTGGGACTACATCAGAGAAGAGTTCCACAAACAATATATATATATATATATATATATATATATATATATATATATATATATATATATATATATATATATATATATATATATATATATATATATATATATATATATATATATATATATATATATATATATATATATATATATATATATATATATATATATATCAGCTTCTTATTGGCATGCGTGAGTTGGAGTGAACTAAACATAACTCCAACGAAGATTTTGTCACCTTCCTTAACAGATGGAGGGGAAAAAGATGTACAAATGACTAACAGGTCAACTCAAGAGGATCAGGTCCGACTGGTGATCCGTAACTTGCAGCCCAAGTATGGGGATCATATTAAATTCCAACCCATAGAGTCTTTCACGAAGCTCTATAAGGTAGGCTTGTTGATCGAGGACGAGGTACAAGCCAACAAGAATAAGGGTTCCAACAACAACAACTCTTTCAAGAAGAGTAATAATAACCCTTCTAGCTCAAACGTCAATGCCCTAACTACTGAAAAGAGAGGTTATCAAGGCCCTCAAAGGACATTCACTTCTTTAGGCATGTCTCAAGAAGAAGCCTTCACTAGGCTTCATGCCAAGGAGCACTTCAGCCTCTTGGCCCTACTCCGGACCCTGCTCCTGAGAAGAGATCTAGTAGATGGAATCCTAATGCCTACTGCAAGTACCATCAAGGAAATGGCAATATGACATCACACTGCTGGACTTTGAAGCATCATCTGCAAGATATGGTTGAAGACGATAGATTGCCAATTCCGCCTGCAACAAAAGTCAGCAATAGTGGCAACCCCTTGGGTAGTGCCTAAATAACGCCGGGGAATGGTCATTTAACGCTAGTTTATCAGCCTTGTTTCATTCATTACTTTTAATTAATAAAATAATTGCATTTTCATTTTCATTGGCCTTCCATCATTTTATTTATGCTATTAATTCAACAATGAAACTTAAATCACCTAACGAACTTGACTAATAATAATAATAAAAAGAGATCTGAAATAAAAAAAGAGAAAAATGAAAAAAATGGACATACTTCGGATTAAGAGTTGTTCCCTTCTTCCCTCCATCATCCATAAGCCATCTCATGCAACCCAAAATAAAAATCCATTATAACATCATTTCCATTAGCCAAATAACCCTTCAACATCAAAGCTCCACAAATATCCTCCAAACTTCCACTACCCTAAATCAAACTTGTGTGCAAGCCTTACTACATAAAACTTATCAATGCCAGGCAAAAATTAAAAAAAAAAAGTAAAGAAATCAAAGTGCGAAAAAAGGCAAAAGCAAAAGAAAACGCACAAGACAAAAAGAAAAAAAGAGTCAACAAGAAAATGCCAAAGGCAAATAAATAAAAAGTCAAGCTAGGGGGCTTGCACACAAGTTCTACCCCTCATTCAAATCCTTCAATCCGTGAAACCTTTAAAACCTATATAATAATTCAAATCCATGATGTTACCTTAGCCCAACCAATTAAACCTTATCATAAACCTCAAGCCTTGAACCTTTCAACCTTTCATCAACCCTAACTCCTCCTTTAAAGTACGTCCAAGCCCGCTAGGTTGAAAACCTGAAAGGGCAGCCTAGGCAAAAGTTAGGGCACAAAAAAAAAAAAACAAAAAAAGAAATCAGATCCAGAACTACGAATGGTCTTATTCCGCAAGGATACGTAGGAATCCTCATCTCGAGGTCTGACCGCTTCAATAAAATAAAATTAGTCATGGTCTAATGATTTGACTTTCTAAAGTTTACGAGCATATTCTTTCTAGATCCCGACATAGACTCGAGTCTGAACCTAGCCTCGTTAAAGCCTTTTCCTACCTACATTTATTTGAGTCACAAAATTTAAACTTTTTATTTTTCAATTTAAACTCTCCTTGTCCCTGAAGGACTCTCCGATAATTCCATGGTTTCTGGCGATATTTGACTTTGCCTATATCAACTTCCCAATGACGAATCCCCAGTGATAACTTTCAACGCTCAAGACATGTCAACTACATTTCAATTAAGGTTCATAATGCCTAATTCAAGGCAAGCTCACCCAAAGTGAGGGCTTCCTATATGTGTGGTGGTTCCTCCAAATCAAACTACCGAAGAGTTGTAATCCGCGGACCTCGTTTACGGACCCCGATTATTTACTAAAAACGATTTTCAAAAATCATTCTATCTATTTCTGATCATTCTATCATTCTACACATCTTCTAGCCTTGCAAAATCCTGACCTTGCATTGCAGCCTTGCAAAACCCTGACCTTGCATTGCATACATCCTAGTCTTGCATAACTTTGACCTTACATGACGTGTCATCCCTTAGCTTTGCATAACCTTAATCCTTGTAAAGCGTCTCATGCATCCTTAGAGAGTCTAAGTTTGCATTATTGCATCATTATGTGCTTTATATGAGGTGTTTGCACCTATCTGCTAACATCTTCTTCTGCAGGTAATCAGATTGCTTGTAGTTATTGTCCTGCGTACTAACTTTGTTTTGCAAAGACCGACACATATAGATCAGTTCTAAACTGCAGAGCGTTTAGAATCGTTCTCCGTCCCGACACCGCATACTTTGACGATCGGTTTCCTGAACCTCAGTCAAAGTGGGGGCTTCTGTAGACACATAATCGTGTCTCCCCATTTAAGGATCCAATGATGAAACACACCGCGGTATTAGTTGGCGCGACCCAACGGAAGAGCAACCTAAAGAATCAATCAAAAATTGTGTTTTGAAATGATATTCTAAAGCCCAATTAATTGTTCATGATGATTAATTGTATTTTAAGCCCATAAAATGTTTTAAGTCCATTTAAAAGCCCAATTAAATATTTATTATTTTAATAAATATTTTTATTATCATTGATAAATATTTTAAATATAAATCAGGTTTTACATCCGTAAAATTCAATCTCTGGATTTTAGGGATAGAAAATTGTCTTCAAAAGACGCGTAGAATCAAAAAACGAATATGCTCGAATATGCGTCGGACGCGGTGCTTGCGCTCAGCGCGCCACGTGCGTCCAACGCATTGGCCAGAACGCGTCAGGCGAGCCAATGAGCGCCTGACACGTGTACTTGTGACTCACACAGAGTCATGCGCCTGGCGCAAGTCCTGTGTGAGACACAAGCTACTTTTTTTTTTCTTTTCAAAATCGCGTTTTCACGTGTAAACTTTTAACTGGACGAAGCACGTTAGGCGCGCCAATCTGCGCTTGATGCGTGTCCTTGCGCCTGCCACGTAGGCCTGCGCCTGGCGCAGGACTTGCGTGGAGCGCACGTCTCTTTTTGCCTATAAATATGGGTTGATTTTCCGAATCAAACACAAGTTTTTCATTATTATTTTACGAACACAAAATCCTCACGAATACTTACGAATACTATTACGAATCTCAAAATACTTCCATCTTTCAAATCAATTTTAATTCCTAATCATACCGCGTTCCTGGTTCCACGATTGCTCCGCCTACAGATCGTTGCGCTCTTCAATCAATTATATTTATTGTCCAAAAGTTACTAACAATTTATTTCATGATGTAGATCTTTTAAGTAAAAAAACCTTTCTACTGTATATTCTAACCCCTTTTCTATACATGTAACACCCCGACGATTCTCCTTTTTCTAAAATACCTTTTAAATATAAAACATAGAGAATTATCAAAGTATTATTGCCTGTGTGAAAACGTATCGGCTTATTCAGAATTTTACAGCGGAAACCATAATAATAAACTTTATAAATAAAAACTTAGTCAACTACAAAGTCAACTCCAAAACCAACCAACAAAAGTCAAAGTCGAACTTAAAACTAAACCAACTACGAAAAACATAAACTAAAAGTCTGATATATATAGTCTAACAAGCTCTCCAATCCCGAACACAATGATACATCATCTTCATACTTGTAGATGGACAATGCACTATTGATCCCTAGAGACTGCTCACCAAAATGAGTCATCATAGGATCAATAAGGCATACCAATGGTCAACAAACACAAACAAAAGCACGTAATTAGCAAAGCTCAGTACTACATACTAAATAAATAAACAATCCTAACATGATACTAATAAATAGTAAGCAAGAATAAATAATACCATGATAACTTGCAGATAACTTTTACTGAACTAAACTTTAACAACATTCTAATTACTTTAAATGGAATAGTCAATGGACCGAGTTGTCTAATTAAAACCAGTCTTCCCTTTGGAAGACGAAATACGGGCGCGACTCCGTATTCCCATGACCTACGATATTGACGTGTACTAGTCTAAAGCTATTGCTATCCAGTTTCACTTTACATGATTTACCAGTTATTACTTGTTATGACTCACAAGCAACACAAATAGCACAATCAACAAACAATCACAACTTTCTTTTTATCTTAGAATTAGATAAGTGATCACACAACTTAACAACCCAAGATTAATTCCAACTTTAATTCAATCTTTCTTATTTGTTGAACCTAGCCAATAACCAAACTACCATTCATAGGTATAAAATATCAACTTACCAAATAAGACCCTCGATCCTTATGAAGCAGTGAAATATCAAAAGGGAACAAAGATGAATCATGATCCAAGCTAATCTATATATTAATTCCCCCATGTGAATTAATAAAATAAAGTTCCCAAACAACATGCTTGCATCAATCTTCCATACAAACATGATATAAACCTCATAATATAAATCTCATGCTTAACATGTTTACACATCGGTATCAAACATGCAAAATCCAACATAATTGAAATCATATATGAACTCAACATAGTTCCTATACTTGATACTACATAATTCTCCTTCTGAAAAATCATGATACTACTCCAATCAACACATAGGTATGTACGTACCTTGTGTAGACAAATTGAGAGGCCACTTTAACAGTCTTAAAAGTCGCCTAGAGAAAAATCTCCGCCTAAAACAACCAATATAAATTCACAAGCAATCCTTTATGAATTTACAACAATAATAAAATACTTTAAACCCTTCTTAACCATGTTTAAAAACCTTTCCCAATACTAAAACTTGCTTATTTAATCCCTAGCATAATACTTACTACACTAGTGGTTAAAATCCAACATAAAACTCCATAGAATACTCCCATTAAATTTCCAGCAATATATTATAAATTAAAACTCCCTCAAAACATATTCAAACATATTTAAAATCATAAAGATAATAAATTTCATAACTTATAATAAACTATTATGATTTTCTAACTTTCAAAACCCTAAACATTCATGCTTTGATAATTAAAACTCTAGTTTAAACCCAACTATGAAAATCTGAATTTTATTCTTTTCAATACATAAATTATACAATTTAGATTCAATACTAAATCATCAAATTATAACTTTTAAACATAAACAAATTAAAACAAAACTTAAAAATATAAACTTTGAATAAAACTTGAGGAGGAAGAAAAGAAATCAAACCAAAGCAAAGGAAACAAGGAACGAAGAAGGCGCCGGACATGGAGGGCCGGCGGCAGTGGTCGACGGCGGTGATGTCGACTGGCGGCGTGGTCGGCCAACGGAAGGAGAGGCGGCAGTCGACGGAAGAGAGGGATGAAAAAAAAAAATCGGGAGAGAAGGAAGGAAGAGGTCCGAAATATTTGGGAGGAGGAGAGAGAAAATAAAGTTGTGTGGGAAATTTTGGGGGTTTATGTGGTTTATATAGATTTCTCTTTGTGGGCTTAAGAAAAGGTAATTGGGCTTGAATTATAAATCATTTTCCAAACCTAAGAGTGTTTGGGTTCCTCAAACCCATTTAAGAGTCATTTTCCAAATCCAAAAAGCGTTTCAAACATTTCAAATATTTTTCAAAGCATGACTTTAATAAAATATTTGACTTCCATAAATCATTAAAATAATTCCTTTGACTTTCAAATAGTCAACCTTTGAAGAAATAAATCATTAAAATACTAAAATATATTTAAATATAAATAACTATACATTAAGATATATTTATGAAATTCATAAATTTACGGGGGATTACAATCTACCCCTCTTAAAAGAAGTTTCGTCCCGAAACTTGACACGAAAACTCACACATTTTCAAAAGTTTTTTAACTCAACTCCCATTGGAGAAATACTTGTGCCACTCATGTGCACTCTTTTGCCAACTTAAAATCACTTGTGTTTCTCATGACCATATTTTCTTATGTGGAGAATCTATTTATTTTGCACCAACATGTGCAAATCGCCAAAATAAGCATAAAATGCATAAAATGCATAAAAATACCATAAAAATTGGTAAAAAGCGCGAAATTCTATTGCATTCTACCCCTCTTAAAGAAAACGAGTTACGCCCTCGTAACTCACCTCAGGGAATAAATCTGGATACTTCTTCTTCATTTTAGCTTCAGCTTCCCACGTTGCCTCTTCAGACATATGGTTCGACCAAAGCACTTTCACGATATTGACATTCTTATTGCGTGAACTACGCACCTTCTTATCAAGAATTTTCACAGGCCTTTCCTCATATGTGAGGCTACTATCAATCTGGATCCTTTCAGGCTCCAAGACATGACACTCATCAGGGATATATCGCTTGAGTTGGGAAATATGAAACACGTTGTGCATCTTCTCGAACTCCATTCGCAAAGCCAATCGATAAGCTACCTTCCTAATTCTTTGCAGAATCTCATATGGACCTACATATTTGGCACTTAATTTGCCATTTTTCCCAAATCTCATCATGCCCTTAGTTGGTGATACGTTCAGAAACACTTTATCACCTACTTCGAACTCATCTTCTATTCACTTCAAGTCGGCATAACTCTTTTGCCTATCTTGAGTAGCTTGAATTCTAGCCTGAATCAATTTCACATTCTTGACGATCTCCTCAATGAATTCTGTCCCCAATACTATATTCTCACTAAAATCATTCCAGCAAATGGGACTTCTACACTTCGTTCCATATAATGCCTCAAAAGGTGCTATCTTAATACTAGCATGATAACTATTGTTGTATGAAAACTCAATCAAATCTAATTGGTCTTCCCAACTACCCTGAAAGTCAATAGCACATGCTCTCAACATATCATCCATAGTTTGGTTAGTCCTCTCAGTCTGACCATCGATCGCAGGGTGAAATGCAGTACTCATTTTCAATGTTGTCCCAAGTTTTAACTAGACCTTTTGCCAAAATTTCGAGAGGAATCTCGAATCATGGTCTGAAATAATATCGGTTGGAACCCCATGCAATCTCACTACATGCTTAATATACGTCTTCGCAAGTTGCTTCTTCTTCCATGTCTCTTTAATTGGAATGAACACAGCCGACTTCGTCAGGAGATCCACAATATCCCAAATAGTATCATTGCCATTCCTCGTCCTAGGCAAAGCAGTCACAAAATACATTGAAATGGAATCCCACTTCCATCCAGGAACTTCTAAAGATTGAACTTTCCCCATGGGTCTCTTATGATCTATCTTGACTTTCTGACAAGTTAGACACTTAGACACAAACTCGGCAACCTCACGCTTTATGTTTGGCCACCAATAGATCTGCTTAAGGTCCTTATACAGCTTGTCACCCCCAGGGTGCACAGAATACGTCGTATTATGCCCCTCATCCATAAGACATCTCTTAAGCTCATCACATTTTTGTGGTACACACCACCTTCCTTTGAACCTCAGACTACCATCATCATGGATCTTAAAATCGACTTCCTTACCTTGCCTCATGTTTTCATTAATCTTCTCTAGGTGCTCATCCCCAACTTGACCCTCTTTGATCTCGTCGAAAATTGACAACCCCAATGATAAAGCACTCAATCTTGCCTCGATATCCCCAGGATTTAATATTTCTAGGCTAAGTCTTTGCATATCTCGACACAACTCCTCAGGAACTACCAAGGCATTCATACTATGGCTCGATTTCCTACTCAACGCATCACCAACTACATTTGCTTTCCCCTCATGATATTGGATGTCTAAATATAATCCTTAATCAGCTCTAACCATCTTCTCGGCCTCATATTGAGGTCTTTCTAGGTGAATATGTAATTTAAACTCTTATGGTCGGTAAAGATCTTACAAGTTGCCCCATAAAGGTAACGTCTCCAAATTTTCAAGGCAAAACGATCGCAGCTAACTCCATATCATGGGTAGGGTAATTAGCCTCATAAGGTTTCAACTGATGCAACGCATACACGATCACCTTCCCATTCTGCTGCAACACACATCCCAAACCATTCTATGAAGCATCACTATACACCTCAAATCCCTCGTTCCCATCAGGCAGGGTCAAAACAGGTGCGGAGGTCAAACGCTCTTCTAAAATCTGAAAAGCTTCCTCACACTTCTCACTCGACTCGAATTTTGACTCCTATCAAATTGGTCATTGGCCTCGCTATCTTCGAGAAATCTCTCACAAATCTCCTATAATAGCCAGCTTAACCTAGGATACTTCGGATATCAGACACATTCTTTGGAGTAGGCCACTCACTCACAGCTTGAATCTTAGCAGGATTTACAGAGACTCCTTCCTTAGACACATAGTGACCCAAAAATGCTACTTTCTTCAAACGAAACTCACACTTAGAGAACTTTGCATACAATTGATTCTTCCTAAGCGTCTCCAATATAATCCTCAAGTGTTCAGCATGCTCTTTTTCATTCTTCGAATAAATCAGGATATCATCGATGAATACAACAACGAACTTATCTAAGAACTCGTGGAAAATCCTATTCATCAAGTCCATAAATATGGTAGGTGCATTGGTTAACCCAAAAGGCATTACAGTAAACTCATAATGACCATAACGAGTCCTAAACGCAGTCTTAGGTATATCCTTATCAGTTACCCTCAACTGGTGATACCCCGATCGCAAATCAATCTTCGAGAACACACTCGCTCCATTCAATTGATCGAATAGGTCATCTATCCTAGGCAAAGGATACTTGTTCTTGATGGTTACATTGTTCAATTCCCTATAATCGATACACAACCTCATACTTCCATCTTTCTTCTTAACAAACAACACAGGAGCTCCCCAAGGTGATGCACTAGGCCAAATATAACCTTTATCGAACAACTCTTGCAACTGCGTCTTCAATTCACTCATCTCAGGAGGTGTCATTCTATAGGGTGCTTTAGATATAGGTGCTGTTCCAGGAACTAAGTTTATGGTGAACTCAACGGCTCTAGCAAGCGGCATACCTGAAATCTCACTCGAAAACACATCCATAAACTTATTCACGATTGGAACATCCTCAATATTCACCCCAACTTCTTTATTCACATCTTGCACACTACAGAAAAATAGATCACACCCCTTCATCATCAATTTCCTCACTTGCACACTATGAAAATAACCCCAAAGTTCTTGGACTTCCCAAAACGTCTATATGAGGTTAACTTCCCCAAAGGGTTTCATAAAACTACTTTTTGAACTTCACAGTCTATCTTGGCCTTGTATAAACTTAGCCAATCCATCCCCAGAATTACATCTAGGTCTCCCAGATCAAACTCTATCAAATCAGAAAGAAAAACACAGTCTCCTATCTTCAGAGGCAAATTTTTAAACAACTTGGTTCACCTTATGGTCTCACCAGTAGGTATACTAACAGGCAAATCAATCACCTCAAATCTACTAACCCCAGCCTTTTAATAACAGATGACGAAACAAAAGAATAAGTCGCCCCCGAATCAAACAACGCTTTAACTAGCACGGAGTTAATAGAAAAAGTACCAGAAAGTACGTTGGTAGATCGTTCAGTTTCATTGCGACTCATCACGAACAGTTTACCCGGAGCCTTGTTCTGGTTGTTGCTCTCACTAGCAGGCTTATTGTAGCTCCCTTGGTTGTTCTGTGCCCCTACAGGCTTCGAACCTTGATTTCCCGACTGGTTAAATCCAGACCTCACCTGGTTACCACTCCTATTGCCATTTTGCTATTTCCTTTTCTTAGCAAAGAACTCATACTCCCTGTGGCCCTTCTTCTGGCAGTAGTTACAGGTCACTAAGTCTCCCTTGCAATCTCTACCAGGGTGGTTATTACTACACTTCTTACAGTTGTACACTCTCTCAGGTTGACCCTTATTGTTGTAGCCCTGATTATTCCTCCCTTGGAAATTCTCATTCCCATTCATGTTCTTCTTGAAGTTCCCTTGATTTCCCCCAGCATTGAAATCCTTTCTTTTCTCACCCACTACAACATTCTTCTAATCACGCCTCGACTGAAGACCATAAATGTGAGCGGCTCTTCCATACACAATATCTAGAGATGAAAATGTTTCACCACCTAACCCCAGCTGGATTTCCTCAACCAAACCTTGCTCAAACCTTTGAGCCTTTAATTCCTCAGTGGCTACTACCTCAGGTGCAAACCTCAACAGTGCGATGAATTTGCTATAGTACTCGGAGATGGTCATACTCCCATCCTAAGGTTGATAAACTCTTGGGCTTTCTGTTTCCTCATAAAAGCAGGGTAAACATTCCCTCTCAAGGCAGTAACAAAAGAATCCCAATTGAATCCTTCAACATCACTCAATCTAGCCCGGCCCCATTTTCTCTCCACCATAAATCAGCCTCATCCTTTAGGTACAACACAACTTGACCTACTCTCATACTCTCAGGACAGTTCACAGCCCCAAAATTTTCTCAAACTCTCTAATCCAGTTCTCTAAGAAGGTAGGATCAGCTTGCCCCTTAAAGTATGGTGGTTTAACCTTGGCTAGTCTCTCAAACATGTCCCCAGCAAAATCGAGGCGTTCAGTTCTATCCTGAGTTAATTTCTCTGCCAATAGGCGAATAGCAGAGACTTAGGCATTATCGTTGTTGGTCATTCTACTTCGCGACCTAAACTTAACGTAATTCTACTTTAGGTTTCGATACACATCTACTTGCCATTTACTATGAAGGCAACATTTTATTTGACCATAAAGATCGCATCAACAAACAATTTCTCTCATGAAGTTACAACGATATCACAGAATAATCATCATCAATCATCCATGAAGAATATTCACATCAAGAACACACAGTTGAGGAATAATGAATAAAAATTCAATCATAACAAATAAATAAATATACCCCCATTCGCGTGCCAAAATAAATTCTTGCTCACTTGGATAACTAAATATTTAACTTTTATTCCTCAGAAGATGCTAATAACAATTTTTCTAGACCATGGTACTGTACTTTTCCTAAAATAAAATAAAGGTACTATGAAATAAATTTAAACCACTGCTGGACGAATTATCCAACATTATTCTTAAAACATAAATACATAAATAAATAATCTAAGGTGAAACATCATCAGTCTTATCCTTTGATTCCCTGTAGTTTTTTGGAGTGAAAACCTCATCTTCAAATTCATCAATGTCCTCTGTATTATAATAAACATATCTTCTAAATCTCGTGGATCTTCGTTTAGGTTGAGGCTAGTCCTCCTATGACTCAGAATCACTCTCGTGTCTGAAAATAACATGGTAGATATCACTTCTGGTATGTCCTCTAGCACGGTCAAACTCATGAAGAACCTCATCATCACTATCATGCATGTATGCTCTTAATACATTACGCATAATGAACTCTAGGTCGGTATAGCTCTCACCATCAGACTCATAATCTCCATCACTCTCATCATCACTCAGCACGATAGTATCTTCTCTATCACACATGGCTAGGAATCTATAACAAATAAATATAACTTCTATAAGCAATTGGTACTCTCACTTAACGTATAATCCCAACAATAAACAATAAGCAAGAATAACCAACAACATAAAGCATAGGAATTACATAAACAGCTAGCAGGGAAGAAAAAAATATAATCATGTTGAACTAACTATTTAATGCAGACATATAATATTTCTATCCTATATGCGCTTCCTATACTACCCATCTCTGATAAAATAATAAAATAAACTAGAGTATTTAAATAAGTGAAATAAATAATTTTCGAATTTATCAAGGAACCGAAAAAAAAACGAAAATAATAAAAAAAATTATTAACTATGATAGTTCGAAATTTTCGAACATATAAAAAAAATTCGGACACAATAAACAAAATTTCGGACCCTTTTAAAAAAAAATTATTTGAATCGAAATAATACTTAAAATCTTGAAAAAGAATTTTCGATGGTAATTTGAATACAATGAATAAGTAGGAGCCCAATTCTAAGAAATTCATTTTAAGTAACTAGCTAGTTAGGCGCCTAAAAACTTAAGTTGGCACGAAAGGCCAATAAAACCTAAAGCTCCTAGATACCACTTTGTAACACCCCGACAATTCTCTCTTTTCTAAAATACCTTTTAAATATAAAACATAGAGAATTATCAAAGTATTATTGCCCGTGTGAAAACGTATCGGCTTATTCAGAATTTTGCAGCGGAAAACATAAAAATAAACTTAATAAATAAAAATTTAGTCAACTACAAAGTCAACTCCAAAATCAACCAACAAAAGTCAAAGTCGAAATTAAAACCAAACCAACTACGAAAAACATAAATTTAAAGTCTGATATATATAGTCTAACAAGCTCTCCAATCCCGAACACAATGATGCATCATCTTCAAACCTGTAGATGGACAATGCACTATTGATCCCTAGAGACTGCTCACCAAATGGGTCATCACAGGATCCATAAGGCATAGTCATGATCAACATACACAAACAAAAGCACGTAATCAGCAAAGCTGAGTACTACATACTAAATAAATAAACAATCCTAACATGATACTAATAAATAGTAAGCAAGAATAAATAATAACATAATAACTTGCAGATAACTTTTACAGAATTAAACTTTAACAACATTCTTATTACTTTAAATGGAATAGTCAATGGACCGAGTTGTCTAACTAAAACCAGCCTTCCCTTTGGAAGACGAAATACGGGCGCGACTCCGTATTCCCATTAGCTACGATATCGAGGAACCTTTTAATTAAAAATAGGACACGGTGATCAATCCAGCCCTAGGAAAAGCCATGGCACTCCCACCATGTACTGCAACTCCTAATTGTCCAACACTTCAGACGTGCACCAGTCTAAAGCTATTGCTATCCAGTTTCACTTTACATGATTTACCAATTATTACTTGTTATGACTCACAAGCAACACACAAATAGCACAATCAACAAACAATCACAACTTTCTTTTTATCTTAGGATTAGATAAGTGATCACACGACTTAACAACCCAAAATTAATTCCAACTTTAATTCAATCTTTCTTATTTGTTGAACCTAGCCAAGAACCAAACTATCTTTCATAGGTATAAAATATCAACTTACCAAATAAGGCCCTCGGTCCTTATGAAACAGTGAAATATCAAAAGGGAACAAAGATCAATCATGATCCAAGCTAATATATAAATTAATTCCCCCATGTGAAATAATAAAATAAAGTTCCCAACCAACATGCTTGCATCAATCTTCCATACAAACATGATATAAACCTCATAATATAGATCTCATGCTTTACATGTTTACACATCGGCATCAAACATGTAAAATGCAACATAATAGAAATCATATATGAACTCAACATAGTTCCTATCCATGATACTACATAATTCTCCTTCTTAAAAATCATGATACTACTCCAATCAACATATAGGTATGTACGTATCTTGTGTAGACAAATTGAGAGACCACTTTAACAGTTTTAAAAGTCGCCTAGAGAAAATTCTCCGCCTAAAACAACCAATATAAATTCACAATCAATCATTTATGAATTTAGAGCAATAATAAAATACTTTAAACCCTTCTTAACCATGTTTAAAAACCTTTCCCGATACTAAAACTTGCTTATTAAATCACCTAGTATAATACTTACTACACTAGTGGTAAAAATCCAACATATAACTCTATAAAATACTCCCTTTAAATTTCCAGCAATATATTATAAGTTAAAACTCCCTCAAAACATATTCAAACATATTTAAAATCTTAAAGATAATAAATTTCATAACTTATAATAAACAATTATGATTTTCTAACTTTCAAAACCCTAAAAATTCATGCTTTGATAATTAAAACTCTAGTTTAAACCCAACTATGTAAATCTAAATTTTATTTCTTCAATACATAAATTATACAATTTAGATTCAATACTAAATCATCAAATTATAACTTTTAAACATCAACAAATTAAAACAAAACTTAAAAATATAAACTTTGAATAAAACTTAAGGAGGAATAAAAGAAATCAAACCAAAGCAATGGAAACAAGGAACGAAGAAGGCGCCGGATAAGGAGGACCGGCGACGGTGGTCGACGGCGGTGCTGTCGACTGGCGGCGTGGTCGGCTGATGGAAGGAGAGGCGGCAGTCGACGGAAGAGGGGAACGGAAAAAAAATCGGGAGAGAAGGAAGGAAGATGTCCGAAATATTTGGGGGGAGGAAAGAGAAAATAAAGTTGTGTGGGAAATTTTGGGGGTTTATGGGGTTTATATATATTTCCCTTTGTGGGCTATGGAAAAGGTAATTGGGCTTGAATTATAAATCATTTTCCAAGCCTAAAAGTGTTTGGGTTCCTCAAACACATTTAAGAGTCCTTTTCCAAATCCAAAAAGCGTTTCAATCATTTCAAATATTTTTTAAAGCATGACTTTAATAAAATATTTGACTTCCATAAATCATTAAAAGAATTCCTTTGACTTTCAAATAGTCAACCTTTGAAGAAATAAATCATGAAAATACAAAAATATATTTAAATATAAATAACTAAACATTAAATTTTTTTTTATTAAATTCATAAATTTACGGGGGATTACAATACTTTATTTTAAATTCATGTTATTATTATTCATGCCTTTGTATATTGTATATTTGTCTGATCATTCTATTCATATTATATGATTGTCCTGCATGATTTTTATCAGCCACATGTTATTTTTGCTAAACAAGACCTAAAGAATTGTTCAAACTAATTCAGATAATTTGGACAACCTGCTAGGAACCTTGTAATATTATTGCTTAATAACATATCACTAAAAATTAGCCTTTTATGTGTTTCCTGAACCTACCTAGACTAAATATTTTTAGAGTGCATAAAATATTATGTGATTATTCTTGGGCATAAAATTTGTAATGAATCGATATTTAGTTGAGGCCAACTTTGGGCAAATGTGGTTCATTATGACTATATTCGTACCCTCACCCCCGAACTCGATCTATGGTTCACTTTGACCATCTATGGAGTCAGGATGGAGAAATCTACATTGGATAATTTGTATCTACGGTTTCCCACATCCAATTACGTTTATGATTCTTCCTAAAAAGAATTGTTGGCGACTTCAAAACAATTTTCAATAATAACAATGGGGTAGTCAAATTTATTACGCGCTCACACCGCGTAGGTGAAATAAAAACACGCCTACACCCCACCACCCGCTTCTCACACTCCGAGCCATAACGCTCCTCAAGCTCACCTCACCAGAATCGCCTCTCCTTCCTCCCCTTCCTCTCCTTGGCTCCTTAATTCCGGCGCCTCTCACCATGTCACTAATTACCTCTCCACCCTTTCTCTTAATCATCCATATGATGGCACAGAAGAAATTGCAATTGGCGATGTTACGGGCCTTCCTGTCACTCATATTGGTTCACTATCTCTCTCTCTTCCTTCCTTTAAATCATTGTGTCTCTCAAATGTTCTATGTGCCCCTTCTATGTCACACAATATAATTTTTATCTCTCAATTATGTGCTCAAAGTAATCTCCAAATTGAAGTTTCATGTGATTCCTTTATTATAAAGGATCGTCTCACGGGGGCACCTCTTTTTAGTGTACCAACAAAGCAAGGCATCTATGAATGACCCTCCTCCAATTCAGTCATTGCATTCTCCACGACCACCACTTATGCCCTTGATTGGCATCACAAATTAGGATATCCATCTATTTTTGTTCATAAATCTCTAGCTACTAGATTTAATCTCAATGTCTCTAATTTTAGTTCCATCAATTGTGATGCATGTCAATGTAATAAGAGTCATTAACTCCCCTTCAATAAATCTACTTTGGTTTCTCATGTTCCTCTTGATAGAATTTAGACTAATTTGTGGACTTCTCCTATTTACTCTATCGATGGTTTCAAATACTATGTTAACTTTGTTGATCACTTCACCAAATATATATAGTTTTACCCTTTGAAACACAAATCTGACTCCAAACCTATTTTTCTTAGGTTTAAAGCCTTAGTTGAAAAATTCTCTAAAAAATCTATCAAAACCATATACTCCGATAATGGTGGAGAAAATGAAACTGTCACTACTCTTCTCCACATTGATGGTGTTTCTCATCTAACATCTCAACCCCACACTCCTGAGCACAATGGGTTTGTGAAGAGGTGGCATCATCATATTGTTGAGACGGGTCTCTCTCTTCTTACTCATCATCGCTATCCAATTAAGCCATGGAGCTATGTGTTCTCCACCACCACTTATCTCATAAATCGCATGCTCACTACTCTTGCTTATAAATCCCCGTATGAGTGTCTCTTCAACACACCTCCTAATTATTTAAAACTCTGTAGCTTTGGGTGCCTTTGTTATCCATGGTTACGCCCCTACACTTCCCACAAACTTGACTCTAAATCTACTCCATGTATCTTCATTGGGTACTCAAAATCACAAAGCGCCTACCATTGTCTTGATCCTATCACTCACAAGATTTATTCTTCGCATCATGTGCGATTTGTTGAGACCGAATTCCCATACTCCACCCTCACTAAAGTTCTTGCCTCCTCTATTTCCCCTTCTCCTGATAATTGGTGCTCAATTTTTCTCCCTCTTGTCCCTACTACCAAACCCCCTTCTCCATCTCCTACTCTCTCACCACGACCCTCCTCTTCTCACACTCCGTTGCACCCTACTTCCCCTCCTTCTCTCACGTCATCCAGAACCCTTACACATCCCTCCTCTTCTAGCTCTCGTTCTCTCGCTGCTATGTCCCCATCTTCTACATCCCCTCCCCTCATGCTGATTCTATTTCCCCTCTCCCCACTAGCAGCCCTGAAACTGAACCCTCCCCTTCTCCCCATTCTCTACCGCTTCCTGATGGGTTTAAAATATACCGCAAGTGCACGGTGTCTGTTTAGCAGAAACTGGCAAATACGGGTCGATCCACAGGGAGAGGAGTTCTACAGGTTTATGCTCAATTATCTAAATACTTCAAGAGAGGAAATTGATTGAAGAATTAATAACTAAACTAGAATAAACATTAACACACAAAAATGGAAGTTTATTAAATAATTAAAAACCTAGGGCAATCGATCGGTCCACCATGCTTATACCAATTTAATCACTACAATATAGTTCGACAATACATGGATTGAGGTTCGAATAAATAAAGTATTTCGTTAATCCTTGGTCAGGCATTAACAACTCTTAGATTAACATATGCCAGTACGGTCGCTCAACATAATCAAACTTACCTATTGTAACATGCCTCTAATGAATATGATCTTTCGATTCTAATTCTTATTAGCTAAACATAACTCATGATATTGCGCAATTACATGAATTAAACAAGCATAACAAATCAATAGGAATTATTCTAATTCAATCCAAATAACGAAGAACTTGAAACCACAATAAAAAAGGTATAAACATGGCTTCCCTCTCTAAGCCCTAGAAAAAGTCTACTCACTCATGATAGTAATAAACTCAATAAATATAATCAAAGTAAAAGAATTCAATAAATAAAATAAAGTAAAGAGGAATACCGAATGATTGAGGAACAATGAAAACGAAATCAAACCATCTCTATAATCTTCAAAGGTAAAAGTTTATACAAAACTAGAGAGAGAGAAACTAAGTGTTTTGCCCTAAAAAAGTAGAAAATAAGATATTCTAATTGAAAATACTAAAAACCTATTTATACTTTTTACAAAACCGGCTAAAAAAACAAATAAACCCGTCTCGAGAAACCGCCCGGTCGACCGGGCTAAATCCGCCCGGTCGGGCGACGGTGATTGAGGAACTACGACAAAATAGCAAATCCGCCCGGTCTACCGGGCGAGCCTTGCATCCTGTGAAAATTTCATTTCGCCAGGTCGGGCGAAACCGCCCTGTCGACCGGGCGGGAAAACTGCGATTTTACATCAACTTGCGATGGCTGTATATCTCAAACCAGAAGTCCGTTTGGGACGTGTGACCTATCGTTGGAAAGCCCTTCAAGTCTAGTTTCCAAGCCAACTGGAATTTCTTGATTATCAATTTCCTATCAAAATGTATGATCAAAATAGTGAACATGTGTCACTTTTGGCACTTCTTTCACTAACTCATTGCTTCATTCTAACTCGAAATTGTCCCGAACGGATGCATTGTGATCCTTGTGTAAGCTATCTTCAACTTCAATGATTAATAGGATCGATCTTAGATAATCATAATCAATTTGCATCAAAATAACCTGAAAATCATCGAAATAGGCAAACGGGGAGTAGTAGAGCATAACTTACGTAATTCATCACATTATGCGCCGAAATGCTCTAAAAGGAGTTCTAAATGCAATCAAAATGCATCTAAAAACTAAATATAATTATGACATATCAAACTCCCCTAAGTTAAACCTTTGCTTGTCCTCAAGCAACCAAGACATGAACATGGGTATAATTGCCTCACCCCTCAGATAAGAAAATCACAGTTCAAAATATTTTCATGACTAAGAACCGTTCAAGAAGGCAAAATTCAAGTTCAGCTGTTCAGATTACTCTATCCACCAATCGCCCAAATAAGCAATCAAATACGGCTGCCTAATATGACATGCAAATCTCGAAAAGGAACTCACTAGGGTGTCACTCCTCTCAACATTTTTTGTGGCAGGCAATAGATGTGCCCGATCACTCACCATCCCAACCATAACAACCCTTCCCACTCACACTCTCATGTGTTTAGAAAGGTAATAATGCCAGTCATCCTAATCATGTCGACTCAAGTAGCGAACGTACTCTGTAACCTTGACAAACTGACTACACATTAATCCAATAAACAATGTAAACACAAGCTCAAGAGGACTTTTTCAGGATTGTAATGGGGCTTAGGTAAGAGTAGGGAATATGTATAGGAAATGTGGTGGAAAAACCCAAGAATGGGGGAGCAAAAGTCACTAGAAGCATCAACTAAAACACAACCAATAACAATGTCCCAACTCTATGAATCAACCAAATTTTCAATAAACCCATCCTTGAAGCAGTGTAATGAATATTTCTTTGCAAGCGATTTTGAAGGAAATAATTTTTAACCTTTTGTTCATTTTTTCAATCTTTCTTTTCTTTTTCTTTGCATCTTTTCGATCCAACAATCAAATTTATTTCACTTTGCTAATCCTTTTCTTTTTCTCGAACGTTGAACCTTACAAAATACAATCATCTCCACCCAAAGTAACTCATAGAAACCATTTCAGATACTAACTTCGACAGATGCTCCCCCAAGCTAGGCTTGGATTAATATCAAAATAAGGACCATGGGCATGTAATGAGGTTTAGTAATATGAAATAGTCATTAGGCTCAGCGGGGCTAAGGAGGATAATAATATATCAATAAAAAAAATCACTTTGAGGCTCAAGAATCAGACAAAAGGAAGCCTCTATCATAGCAATTGCCATAAGTCATCAGATATCAATAAGTACGTTGTCAAAGTCAAGATCAGTCAACTAATGAGGAACTAACACACAAGAAACAGAATGGAAATAAAAATAAATCCATTGGCAAGAATGAGTCCTCACAGTCTAACCAGTTCCAGCTTGCAGTCAAGATAAGCACGTTATCGTCAAAAATCACTTAAGGTCAAGGCATTTAAAGTTCACATTCCAGCATCACATTCTCAAGTGCCAGCTATCCAGATAAAGAACCCAAACATACTTTCAAAGAACATCATGGGCCACAGGGAAGCAATCAAACTAATCCAGTCAAATCGTATTTTTGGTATTTTTTCAGCAATATTTGAATTTTTTTTTTTTTGAAAGCAAATTAATCTAGCCTAAGAAAGCAAAAAATCTACTCGAAAAGGCAGTAAAAGAGAGAGAAAATACATACAAAAATCCTCCCCCAAGCTGAACGTGGCAATGTCCTCAGTGCCGCAAGATGAACTATAGGACGATGCTCAAAGGATAAAGTAATGTTAGTACTCTCCCGCTCGCTCACTCTCTAAAATGAAAAAATGAAAAAAAAAAAAAATAAAAAATAAAATAAAAAAAAAAAATAAAATAAATAAAATAAAATAAAAGATAAGAAAAAAAAACTACGGGTTGCCTCCCGCACAGTGCTGGTTTATAAAGGTCCCGCGCGACCATATTACCTCCTCAATCTCAAATCGGAGGGGCTTGGCAATGAGTTCCCCCCTCATCAAACATTTTCCTCCTTAAAAGACTGCCACTCTGGATTGCAGTCAGGCATGCTACCTCAGGTGCATAAGTAGAATGCGCATTTTCCATAACCACCGATCTTTTTCCCTTTTCAACCTAAGGTCCCTCCAAATCGATAATGCAGGCATCAACTTCAACATTGATGCCTGGGGAAACATCCATAGTAAGTGCAACCTCTAGAGGGTCAGCAGAAAGCATCTGTGGGAGTGCAGATAGAATAGTCTCCTCAAGAATATCCATCCTGCAGCAAGTTTGCTCAAGCATAGGAGACGTAACAACATTGGTTAGTTTAAAAGTGACATTATCATCACCAACACTCAAAGTTAAAGACCCAGACATGACATCTATAACAGCACCAGCAGTACACAAAAACGGCCTACCAAGAATAATAGGAATTTGGCATCCTCCTCCATATCAAGCACAACAAAATCAACAGGAATATAAAACTTTCCCACCCTAACAGGAACGTCTTCTAAAACACCTAGAGGGTATTTTATAGAACGATCGGCCATTTGCAAAGTAATTTGAGTGCACTTAAGTGCTCCCATATTAAGTTTCTTACAAACAGACAAAGGCATGACAGACACAGATGCACCAAAATCACACAATGCCTTATCTATAAATAATGCACCTACATGGCAAGGGATGGAAAAACTACCAGGATCCTTCAACTTAGGTGGGGCTCTATTTTGTAAAACAACACTACACTCTTCAGTTAGAGCGACTCGATCTACCCCACCAAACTCTTTCTTTTTAGTAATCATGTCTTTCAAAAATTTAGCATAAACAGGCACTTGAGAAATAAGTTCAGTAAAAGGAATTGTTACCTCAAGGTTCTTGACCATAGTCAAGAACTTACCAAGTTGTTGATCGACCTTCGACTTCTGCATCCTATTGGGAAAAGGTAGCCTTGGTGAAATAGGCGTTTCAGGAACCTTTTCCTTCCGCTTTCCTGTCCGTTCTTCCTTAGCTAGTTCGGCCTCAGACATCGAACTCTTCTCCGCTTCTTCCTCTACCACCTCATTCTCCTTGCTAGGAGCAGCATCATCAATGGGCATGGGAGGAGCATCATAAACAGTGTCGCTACGAAGTGTAACGGCATTGACAGTGTCCTTGGGGATGGGATGCCCCGGCAGATGACCTGGTTGCCTCTGTGCATTATTTTCGGCCACTGAGCAAGTTGAGTCTCCAAGTGTTTGGTAGTGTTCTTCAACTCCTTGATGCTCTCCTCATGATTTTTCTGCATAGAAACCATCATTTTCATTAGATCAGACATAGTAGGCTCTTGAGCCGGGCATTCCGAGAAGCTTGCTGCTGATAGCCTTGGTGTGAAGGCCTAATGAAACCAGGAGGGGGGTTCTGAGGAGCCCCTTGATAATATTATTGTCTAGCAGCATGTGGTGGTGGGTTTTGATGAGGTGGTTGGTAGGATGTTTGCGGCATAGGTTGAGGGTTCTGAATATTATTGTTTTTGTAGGAAAAATTAGGATGATCTCTCCAACCTGGGTTGTAAGTGTTAGAGTAGGGGTTGTGTGGAGGTCTCTGCTGAAAAGCATTTGCAAGCTCCATCTGATTCATATCAGGTTGACTGTAGCAACAATCATGACCAAAGTGGCCTTGAACACCACACACTTCACGAAAGGAAGAAGTAATAGGAGCCATGGAAGACATCGCATTAATACTCATAGGAGGAGTACTAGACTGCGAAGATTTCAGTGAGTCCATCTTCATGCTCAACTGGGCTACTTGTGAAGACAACAAGGCGTATGCATCAGCATCGAACTTTTTCTTTGTAATAGTCCTGGAAGAGCTATGATCATTCGCTGCTAAGTTGGTGATGTGATGGTTTAATATAGTGTTTTTCCCCCTGTTTTTGAGCTAAAATGTGTATCAATGGTGCTCTTAGGAGCCATTTTATGCTAACTCTCTCCATCCAGTTGTGGTTTTCTGTTCTGTGTCTGATTGCAGGTTTTAGGGAGTTATCTCCCTATTTTCCGCTATTATCCGACCATTACAATCGAAGGAGGAGTTCGAAGGCATTTATGATGAGTTCCGGGGTCCCGAGAATAATTTCCGAGGCCTTGGACAAAAGAAGAAGTGAAGCCTTGGCATCTGAAGCTAAGGAAGGAAGCTTCGGGCTTCAGCCCGATGGCATCGGGCTCATCAAGCCCGATCGGGCGTTAGTGGCCATTGGATCAAGTTGTTGCGGGCCCGATCGTGCTCTGTCGCCCGTTCGTTGTTACGCTGTGGAGCCCGATCGGGCGAGATGGCCCGATATCATCGGGCATGTTCGAGGATGTTCGAAGGTTGAGCCTTGCGCGCTAATCCTTGGCGAGCACCATCGCCCGACTTCATCGGGCAAGATAGCCCGACAGCATCGGGCGCTAGGCGAGAGCGTGCATACATCTCGCGAGCCGCGCCGAACGTAGGATGGCCCGATAGCATCGGGGCGGAATGGCCCGATACCATCGGGCGAGGTACTCTTTGGTGCGCAGCTGCTGCGTTTGAGCCCGACTTGATCGGGCTGACTTGGCCCGATCGGGCGACTGTTCCGCGCGCTCATTTAATGAATGTCGGGCTACTTAGTATAAATAGGAAAATCATTGCATCTTTGTTTTATCTGGTTTTTAGTCATTATTTCTCATAGTTTCTCTCAAGAACCCTAGCTTTTTACTACTCTTCATTGTGATTCAAGATTGAACCTTTGGATTATTCGCAAGTTTAATATAGTTCATTAATTTGGTAATCTTCTTCCTTGTTCTTTTCATTATTATTTGCTTCTCTATTATTGATTAGATTAGTTTCTTAGTTATTTGCAATAGTTCAAAGTATGGATTTTTATATGGAATTTGTTATTGTTTTCTTAAGCATGAGTGAGTAGTTTTATTTCTAGGATTGTGGGGATCTATGTATGCAATGAAAGATTGATAGATTAGTATAATTACCCTTTATTTCAATTGTTTCCTGTGATTGAATCGTTCATGCTAGATTTATGAATTAGGCCTGATTTGTATTTCTACTATCGCAATATTGAATCTGCTTCGAGAGGAGAGATTTCGTATAGGCTTTCAATCATTAGGCATAGTGATCCTTGACCATGCGAGAGCGGCTAGGTGATCTTTGAGGGAGGTAATGTTCGAGAGAAATTACATGTGCCCTAGATAAATTGACTTATTGGGTGATTATTATTCGTCTCTGATTTCCCGAATTGTATGCATAGTGATCCATAATCCTAGTTCTTTATCAATTGATTATTATCTTCATATTTAGTTCTATCATTTGCCTATTAGTTTAGTCACACACCAATTTTCATCAGATTTAGTTAGTATAATATTAGAATTCAGATACAATAATATAACTTTCTCCCTGTGGATTCGATCCTGACTTCCCTGACTACTTGTTAGTGGACTTTAGGTTATTTTTGATAAGGTGATACGACTTTAGCCTGTCAAATTTTGGCGCCGTTGCCGGGGAGACGGTTTATTTTTATTTTGTCTGAATTATAATATTGCACTAACCTCTTCTCCGAAGAACACCTGTTCTTTGGAGCATCTCACGTTTGTTTTAGTGTTTTTGATGTATGAGTAGGAAATTGAAATCGCCAGATCTTATTCTATTTGACCCGGAGATTGAAAAGACTGCTCGTAGACTCAGAAAGACAACTAAGCAAACCAAGTTGTCTGCAGGAACACCCTCCCAAAAGACACCTTCTCCACCATCTTCACCACAACAAAGCTTCCCTGTATCACCTATTACTGCTACAATGGGTGACGAAACTAAACCGACTTTCAGAGACTATGCACAACCATCTCCTGACAATGTGCCCACTGGGGTACGGTTGCCTACTATTGCTGCGGCAAACTTTGAAATTAAGTCTCATGTTCTGAATATGGTTCAGAATAACCAGTTTGCCGGGTTACCATCTGAAGACCCAAATCAGCACCTGCAGCGATTTTTACAATGTTGTGCTACTCAGAAGCAAGCTGGTGTTACTGCTGATGAGATGAAACTCATCTTATTTGGTTTTTCTCTGCGCGACAAAGCTCTATTTTGGTATAATAAGCTGCCTTCCACCATCACCACCTGGGCCGAGCTCTCAAAGATTTTTCTCATCAAGTGGTACCCTTACCAAAAGACTGCAGATATGCGTCATGAGATAGTGACTTTCACCCAGGATCCTGGAGAGTCACTATATGAAGCTTGGGAAAGATTCAAAGATCTGCAGCGTCTTTGCCCCCATCATGGTTTTGACAAGTGGTATCTGTGCCACATTTTCTACACTAGAGTTGATGCAGATACGAGACGGGTAATTGATGGAGCAGCAGGTGGGTTTTTCATGGATAAAGCTGTAGATGAAGGGCATGAACTTCTGGAGAAACTCGCTTCTCACCAAGCGTCTACTATTCGTTCATCTATGACAAAGGGAGGTAAACATGATGTTGAAGCCATTTCTTTACTGATCGGACAACTAGCTGCTCTTCACCAGAAAATTGATTCTTTGAAGCTAGGTAACAATTCCTCCCCTCATATGAGTGTCAATGCTATGTCTAGTGTTTCTGGGTACAATGCTTTCATCTGTGACGCTTGTGGGATAGCTGGACATAACTCTCAAGAGTGCCCCTCTCTCTCACATTCTAGTGAGCCCGTGCACGCATTACGGTCACCACCACACAAGCCCCAGTTTGATCCCTACTCCAATACATATAATCCTGGGATGCGAGATCATCCAAATCTCTCGTATAGGAGTAATAACGTGATGAATCCGCAACAACAACATTACCCTCAACAACAACAATATCAACCACAAGCTCCTCCTGGTTATCAGAGAACTCAGTTTCAACAGCATCATTCTACACCACCTCCAGACCCAGCTATTGCTGAACTCAAAAGTTTAATGTTGCAGATGCAGAAAGGTATTATTTCCTTTCAAGCAGATACCAGGTCTCAATTTGAGAGCCTGCATGCTCAGAATAAGCTGCAAGGGACACATAATAAGATGTTGGAGTCACAAATAGCCCAACTGGCCAGTTCGTCTGCTAATAGGCCATCTGGGTCCTTGCCTTCACAACCAATGCAACCTAGGGACACTGCCAATGCTATCACCCTTCGCAGTGGAATGCAGTACGATACTCCGGCAATGCTAGAGGTGGAATCACCAAGTGCTAAGAAGCCACAGGAAGTGCCTGAGGATGCTGAACCTCAAGCAGAGCAAGGAGCTGCGGATAAGACTAAGGAGGCGACTAAGGAGAAAACTGTGCCTCCGGTGATCAAGCTACCATTCCCCGAGCGGATGCTCAAGAAGAAGCTCGACCACCAGTATGGTAAGTTTTTAGAGGTGGTAAAGAATCTGCAGGTAACAGTTCCTTTTACTGAATTATTAAATCAAGTGCCTGCTTATTCTAAATTTTTGAAAGAACTGTTGAGGAGGAAGCGGACTCTCAATGAGGTGGAGACTGTGGCTTTTACTGCGGAATGCAGTGCTCTTTTACAAAACCAGTCTCCACCCAAATTGAAAGATCCAGGGAGTTTTTCCATCCCCTGTCACATTGGCACCATATTTATTGACAAAGCTTTATGTGATTTAGGTGCCAGTGTGAGTGTCATGCCTCTTTCTATATGTAAGCAACTGAACATGGGTGAATTAAAATGTACTACCATTACTCTGCAAATGGCTGACCGTTCTGTGAAATACCCCCTAGGTATATTAGAGGATGTTCCTGTTAGAGTAGGTAAATTCTTTATCCCTGTGGACTTTGTTATCTTAGACATGGCCGAAGACACTCAAACACCCATTATCCTTGGGAGACCTTTCCTCCATACTGCTGGGGCGGTGATAGATGTTAAGAATGGGAAACTGACACTGACTGTGGGGGATGATAAGGTCATGTTTAGCCTAAACAATGTGCCTAAAAGCCCAATGCTAGAGGAATCATGTTATAGAGTTGATATTATAGATGAACCGATCCATGATTACATGCCTTACCCCCTCTCCCATGCTATTTCACATGATGTGCTTGTCGAGTCTATTGCAGGTGATGAGCATTTTCTAACGGTCTTACAGACTCCCAACAAGACCATTGGCTATAGCACTGATGACTTGACAGGAATAAGCCCTGACCATAATGAACACCGCATTCATCGACATGAGGGCCACCACACCAGCTTTACAGTCCGACGCGGGTTGCAAATGGTGGTCCAACATGTGGCTACTAAACTTCTCGATCCAGGCTGATGGGCGGCTGATGCCCATGTCCCTTTCCTTTCCCTTGTTGCAATGAGGCCATTGCCAAGTTCAGCTTGGGGGAGGATTTCTGTAAGTATTAGTAGTGTTTTTCTTTTTGTTTTTTTATGTTTTCTGTTTTCCTTTTTGTTTTACTGCTTTTTAGGATAGTTAAGGTAGTTTAATCGCTTTAAAAAAAATTGAAAAACCACAAAAATACGAGTTGAATTCGAATAGTTCGATTGCTTCCCTGTGCCCCGAACTTTGCTTTGAAAAAAAAATGATTTAACTCATTATACTGGATAGTTGGGCATTTGTGATTGGGACGTTGTGATGTGATCTTTGACTGCCTTGATCTTGAGTGAATTTTGATGATAAAGTGCCTATTTTAACTGCATGCTTGAATTGGTTAGATTGTGAGGATTCATTCTAGCCCTCGGATTTATCTCTATATCCGATATATTCTTGTGTGTTAGTTCCTCGTAGCATTCTTATCTTGGTTTTGGCATTGTACTCGTTGAGTTCTGGTAACTTTAGGCATGTGCTGTGATAGAGGCATTCATTTGTCTAATTTTAAGCCTCAGAGTTGTTTAATGAATTTTTCCCCCTAGCCCCGCTGAGCCTAATGACTTATTTTTGGATCTATATTAAACCACATTACACACCTTGAGCCTTTACATTGACTATTGTCCCAAGCCTAGCTTGGGGGAGCATTTGTTAAGTTTATATCATATTGTGTGGTTGATTCCGTAGGGCGGTTGGAAAATAATGATATGGTTGTACAAAGAAAAGAAAGAAAAAGAAAAATAAAGTGAAAGAAAGAAAGAAAGAAAAAATTTGATAGTGAAAAATCTGAAAAATTTCTATGATCTTCACTCGTTAACTTTCAAAAGTGTTGGAAATTATGTTGAAAATGACAGCTATTGGTTGGATCGTGAAACTTCAAAAGTTGGTTATTATCTTGGTTATGTTGCTGTTGCCATGGGAGTTGTTTTGACCACACTTAGTCCTACTAGTGTTTTTTTTTTGCTCCCCTTTCTTGGCTTTTCCACCACATTTCCTAAATAATTTCTTTACCTTTACCCGAGCCCCATTACAACCCTGATAAAGACCTTTTGAGCACATGTTTGATTGTATATTGGAATAATACTGAGTCAATATGCCAAAGTTGAAGATTAAGTTTGTTATTTGAGTCGACCTGATTAGGATGAGCGATATTATACCTTTTTAAACACATGAGAGTGTGAGTGGGAAGGGCTATTATGGTTGGGTTGGTGAGCGATCGGGCACATATTTTGCCTGCCACAAAATTGAGAGGAGTGACACCTCGATGAGCACCTTTTCAAGATTTGCATGATATGTAGGGCGGCTACGTTTGATGGTTTACTTAAGTGATTGGTAGTCAGGTGATCTGAGCAGCTGAACTTGAATTTTGCTTGCTTGAATGATTTTGAGTTGGAAATAATTGAGTTTAAACTTTTCCATCTGAGGGGTGAAGCAATCTTATTCTTATTCCTGTTGTGCTTTGCTTGAGGACAAGCAAAGGTTTAGCTTGGGGGAGTTTGATGTGATGGTTTAATATAGTGTTTTTCCCCCTGTTTTTGAGCTAAAATGTGTATCAATGGTGCTCTTAGGAGCCATTTTATGCTAACTCTCTCCATCCAGTTGTGGTTTTCTGTTCTGTGTCTGATTGCAGGTTTTAGGGAGTTATCTCCCTATTTTCCGCTATTATCCGACCATTACAATCGAAGGAGGAGTTCGAAGGCATTTATGATGAGTTCCGGGGTCCCGAGAATAATTTCCGAGGCCTTGGACAAAAGAAGAAGTGAAGCCTTGGCATCTGAAGCTAAGGAAGGAAGCTTCGGGCTTCAGCCCGATGGCATCGGGCTCATCAAGCCCGATCGGGCGTTAGTGGCCATTGGATCAAGTTGTTGCGGGCCCGATCGTGCTCTGTCTCCCGTTCGTTGTTACGCTGTGGAGCCCGATCGGGCGAGATGGCCCGATATCATCGGGCATGTTCGAGGATGTTCGAAGGTTGAGCCTTGCGCGCTAATCCTTGGCGAGCACCATCGCCCGACTTCATCGGGCAAGATAGCCCGACAGCATCGGGCGCTAGGCGAGAGCGTGCATACATCTGCTGAGCTGCGCTGAACGTAGGATGGCCCGATAGCATCGGGCGGAATGGCCCGATACCATCGGGCGAGGTACTCTTTGGTGCGCAGCTGCTGCGTTTGAGCCCGACTTGATCGGGCTGACTTGGCCCGATCGGGCGACTGTTCCGCGCGCTCATTTAATGAATGTCGGGCTACTTAGTATAAATGGGAAAATCATTGCATCTTTGTTTTATCTGGTTTTTAGTCATTATTTCTCATAGTTTCTCTCAAGAACCCTAGCTTTTTACTACTCTTCATTGTGATTCAAGATTGAACCTTTGGATTATTCGCAAGTTTAATATAGTTCATTAATTTGGTAATCTTCTTCCTTGTTCTTTTCATTATTATTTGCTTCTCTATTATTGATTAGATTAGTTTCTTAGTTATTTGCAATAGTTCAAAGTATGGATTTTTATATGGAATTTGTTATTGTTTTCTTAAGCATGAGTGAGTAGTTTTATTTCTAGGATTGTGGGGATCTATGTATGCAATGAAAGATTGATAGATTAGTATAATTACCCTTTATTTCAATTGTTTCCTGTGATTGAATCGTTCATGCTAGATTTATGAATTAGGCCTGATTTGTATTTCTACTATCGCAATATTGAATCTGCTTCGAGAGGTGAGATTTCGTATAGGCTTTCAATCATTAGGCATAGTGATCCTTGACCATGCGAGAGCGGCTAGGTGATCTTTGAGGGAGGTAATGTTCGAGAGAAATTACATGTGCCCTAGATAAATTGACTTATTGGGTGATTATTATTCGTCTCTGATTTTCCGAATTGTATGCATAGTGATCCATAATCCTAGTTCTTTATCAATTGATTATTATCTTCATATTTAGTTCTATCATTTGCCTATTAGTTTAGTCACACACCAATTTTCATCAGATTTAGTTAGTATAATATTAGAATTCAGATACAATAATATAACTTTCTCCCTGTGGATTCGATCCTGACTTCCCTGACTACTTGTTAGTGGACTTTAGGTTATTTTTGATAAGGTGATACGACTTTAGCTTGTCAGTTGGCCAGAAAATTATACCCTTCATCCACCTCCTTATCTAAGAAGACTCCCCCTGCAGATGAATCAATTGTACTCTCGATATGGGGTTGTAGACCATTATAGAATGCTTGGGTGATGAACCACTTGTCTAGATTGTGGTGTGGGCATTCTCTCTGCAGGTCCTTGAACCTATTCCATGCTTCCTTCAGTGTTTCATCGGGTTCTTGTTGGAAAGTAGCAAGTTTATATCTGATTTCTGCGATGCAGGTAGGAGGGTAGTACTCTTTCAAGAATGCTTCAGATATAGCACTCCACTCAGTTTCATTAACATCATTCAGCCATTTCTGTGCCTTGTCCTTTAATGAGAATTCGAAGACCATGACCTTCAACTGATCAGGAGTGACCCCTTGGTGCTTAACGGTACGACAAAGTTGTTGAAACCGTTGTAAATGATTTGCAGGGTCTTCAGATGGATGCTCGCCAAACTGATTCTGTTGGATCATATTAATGAGGGCAGGCTTGATCTCAAAGTTAGCCGCTTGAATGTCAGGAATAGTAGGGCCTGTGGGAACATTGCCAAAGGAAGGTACCCCATAAAACGTAGAAAATAAGATATTCTAATTGAAAATACTAAAAACCTATTTATACTTTTTACAAAACCGGCGAAAAAAAAAAAACCCGTCTCGAGAAACCGCCCGGTCGGGCGACGGTGATTGAGGAACTACGACAGAACAGGAAATCCGCCCGGTCGGGCGCGCAAGCGATTTTGGCTCCTTTCATGCCTTGCATCCTGTGAAAATTTCATTTCGCCCGGTCGGGCGAAATTGCCCGGTCGACTGGGCGGGAAAACTGCGATTTTGCATCAACTTGCGAAGGCTGTATCTCTCAAACCAGAAGTGCGTTTGGGACGTGTGACCTATCGTTGGAAAGCCCTTCAAGTGTTGTTTCCAACCCAACAAGAATTTCTTTATTATCTATTTCCTTTCAAAAGTTATGATCAAAATAGTGAACATGTGTCAGTTTTGGCACTTCTTTCACTAGCTCTTTGCTTCATTCTAACTCGAAATTGTCCCGAACGGATGCATTGTGATCCTTGTGCAAGCTATGTTCATCTTCAATGATTAATAGGATCGATCTTAGATAATCATAATCAATTTGCATCAAAATAACCTGAAAATCATCGAAACAGGCAAACGTGGAGTAGTAGAGCATAACTTACGTAATTCATCACATTATGCGCCGAAATGCTCTAAAAGGAGTTCGAAATGCAATCAAAATGCATCTAAAAACTAAATATAATTATGACATATCACTTCCCCTCTTGAACCCTCTCCGCCCCCCCATCTGCATCATAACCCGCTCAAAAAATAACGTTTATAAACCTAATCCTAAGTATGCCAACCTTGCTACAATCTCGCCCGGTTATGCGCAAGCGATTTTGACTCCTTTCTCGCCCGGTTGACCGGGCTAACATGCCTTGCATCCTGTGAAAATTTCATTTCGCCCGATCAGGCGAAACCGCCCGGTCCAACGGGCGGGAAAACTGTGATTTTGCATCAACTTGCGAAGGCCGTATCTCTCAAACCAGAAGTCCGTTTGGGACGTGTGACCTATCGTTGGAAAGCCCTTCAAGTCTAGTTTCCAACTCAACTGGAAATGGTCCCGAACGGATGCATTGTGATCCTTGTGCAAGCTATTAAAAGTTATGATCAAAATAGTGAACATGTGTCAGTTTTGGCACTTCTTTCACTAACTCTTTGCTTCATTCTAACTCGAAATTGTCCCGAACGGATGCATTGTGATCCTTGTGCAAGCTATATTCATCTTCAATGATTAATAGGATCGATCTTAGATAATCATAATCAATTTGCATCAAAATAACCTGAAAATCATCGAAACAGGCAAACGGGGAGTAGTAGAGCATAACTTACGTAATTCATCACATTATGCGCCGAAATGCTCTAAAAGGAGTTCTAAATGCAATCAAAATGCATCTAAAAACTAAATATAATTATGACATATCACTTCCCCTCTTGAACCCTCTCCGCCCCCCCATCTGCATCATAACCCGCTCAAAAAATAACGTTTATAAACCTAATCCTAAGTATGCCAACCTTGCTACAATCTCTCCTAAACATCTTGTCCCTACAATCGTTTCTCAAGCCCTATATAACTCCCTTATTATTATGGGTACTTGTATGAAGGGCTGCAGTTTTAAAGGAAACCGCAGCCCTTTTACTGAAGGGCTGCGGTTAACAAGAAATCGCAGCCCTTCATACTGTATGAAGGGTTGCGGTTTTGAGGCTAACCGCAGCCCTATTAGTGAAGGGCTGCGGTTAACAAAAAAACGCAGCCCTTCACGTCCATTTTTTTTATATGCATTTTGCGGGCATACACAGTGCCCCCATTTCAATTTCCCTCCCTTAGCCAAATTCACGAGCGAACTTCCCCTCTTTTATACATTTCTCACCACCAGCGTGAAACCCTATCTCCACCACCAGTGCGCCACCACCACTCATTTCACGCACCACCAGCGCGCACCGCCACGACGACGCACCAACTGCATTGACGCCACCACCATGCACAGCTGCACCACCTTACGCTCCTGCTTCTCTTCTCTCCTCCACTACTGCATTGTTTGTGGATCATCCCTTCTTTCACTCTCTTTCGGTAAATCCCCTCTTACTCTCTCTCCTCTTTTACATTTCTCTAATTTTTGTTTAATTTCATTGGATTTTGAAATCAACTTCTATTTTTTGTTGTAAAATGTGCTTGTATTAGCTGAATATGTGATTGTAGGGGGTGGAGGAGGGCCGGGGGAGGGTGGGTAGGGGTGCTTTGGGCGGGTGGTGGGGGAGGGGCGGGCGGGGGGTGGGGAGGGCTGTGGATGCTGGCCAGGGGGTGGGGGAGGGCTGACAGGGGCTGACAAAGAATCCACTTATTATCGAGCCAGAGGTGGTGCGAGGCCTTATTATTCCATGCTTTTGGTTACATGAGTGCGCTAGCGATTTACCCGATCATAGTAAAATTGAGGTTCCTTTGGGGGAGCAACAATTCCACTACTTTGAGGAGTCATCGACATTCATTTCTAAGGTCGATATTAAAGAATTCTTATGTGGGGTAGAGTTGAATGTTTCCATGATACAAACATTCATGAGGTAATACATAAGTATATAAATTAAATATACATATACATATGCCTTAAGTAGTTTTCAATTCAACTTCCATAATAAGTAAGTTTACTTTTAATCAATATGTGATTTCTCAGGTTATTATACAATGAATTGATTGCAACATCTAGTCATGAGTCAATGTTTGGTTGGTTATGTCCAAACATAATTCGAGATGACAATTGCTTACAAAACAAAGCCGAAGTGAAAGAGTATCTCGAAATGAGTTCCAAAGCATCATCTCGTTTTGGATATCATCATATCATTCTTGTTCCTTATATTGAAAACTATGCTTGTTAAACTCGCTTTACTTTTATTATTCGATAATTAAATTGACCTATTAATTGTTCTATGATTAATAATAACTATATTTTCTTGTTGTAGGGCTCATTGGACACTGCTTGCGATATGTTTGTCACGTAACGAAGTCTACCACTTTGATTCTTTGCGTCGACAACCGTCACAGTCCTTACTAATCAAATCATTGTTAAATAGGTAGCCTAATCGAAACTCAATATGTGCGCACTTATTAATATTACACATTATTCATCATCTTTATATATATAAATAGTTAGTACATCTAATCTTATAATAATGTATTGATGTAGTGTGATGAAGCATATTAGTGCAACAGGACTTCGAGCACCAAAAGCTCCTGTTTGGATATCAGTCGAGGTAACATGACTATTTATTTGTCCTTATATAGAAACACTTTTAGCCACATACTACACATCTAACATTGGATGCATCCTTTGGTGAACATTTAGTGTCCGCAACAAGATGATGGACTTGCATGTGGCTATTACGTGCTGAGGTACATGTTCGATATCGTCAACCATTGCACTAATGTTGATGATCTTCAAAAGGTATGTAACTTATTAGTATATGTTAGTTTAGATTAGATCGATTGGTAATAGGTATTAATTGGTTTAGAAACCAAAGTAGCACATGCATATATTTGGGAACGTAAATGTCATTTTTAGGCCTATTTTTGCCTTTTACGCATCCAAATCGTATTTATCGAGTCATTTAACCCCAAATTCATTTTGAACATGATAATATGAGGCATAATGTAACTATTGTGTAGAGTTTTAGGTTTGCAATTGTTGTAGGTTGAATTTTGGGAACGAAAAGGGCATTTTAGGCCTATTTTTGCCTTTTCGCGTCCAATTCGTACTTATCGCGTCATTTAACCCCAATTTCATTTTGAACATGATAAATATGAGGTATGATGTAACTATTATGTAGATTCTTAGGCTTGTATTTGTTGTATGTTGTATATCGGGAACATAAATGTGATTTTAGGCCTATTTTTGCCTTTTCGCGTCCAATTCTTGTTTCTCGAGTCATTTAACTCCATTTTCTTTTTCAATATGATAATATAAGGTATAATATAACTAGTGTGTAGAGTTTTAGGCTTGCATTTGTTTTTGATTAAATTTCGGGAAGGTATATGTCATTTTTAGAACTACTAACTACGGTAAATGATTGAATTCTTATATTTTGTGTTTATTCCTTGGTTGTTTTGCAAGGTTTATATGAATAACACACCACATTTGAGGGCCTTCACCACAAACGAATTACATGACGTTCGGGATAAGTTGGCGTCCCACATTTGTGATGACTGCTTATGATACATTTTGGTGGAATTCGTGATATAATTAGCTACATCTACTAGTTTGTATCAATTCTATATGTACACTTTTTACATTATTAAATATACATATTTAAAGTTAATTATTACGTTCAAAAACTTGTCATTTATTATTGCAATTCGATCGGTTTTTTTTTGTGTTGAAGGGAGGTTGTGGGTGGGGGTGGGGTGGGGGGGGGCTGGCCATGGTCGGTTCTGGGCCGGGCTATGGGGCTGGTTGGGTGCTTGGGGTGGTCTGGCAGCAATGGGTGGAGGGACCGGCGGAGGGTGGGGCTGGGGTGGGGGTGCGGGGAGTGAAGGGGGTGGGGCGAGGTGGGGGGTAGGGGGCGGGGGGAGTGCGGGGGGTGGATTGGGGTGGGCGGGACTTGGGGGGGAGTGCGGGGGGTGGGGTGGGGTGGGCAAGGCTTAGGGGGAGTGCGGGGGTGGGGGGCAGGTGGGCGGGGGTGGGGGGGGGGTGGGAGGTGAGTGGGGGCGGGGAGTGGGGGGGGGGTGGAGGGCGAGGTGTGGGGCTGGGGATGGGGGGCGGGGGGGTGGGAGTGCGGGGGCGGGGGCGGGGGGGGCGGGTGGGAGTGCGGGGGTCAGCGGGTGTGGGCTGGGGCGGCATGGGGTGGGGGTGCGGGGGGCGGGGGGTGGGGGTGGGGGGCTGGCGGGGGGTGGAGGTGCGGGGGCGGGGGGTGGGGGTGCGGGGGGTAGGGGTTCTAGGGTGGGCGGGCGAGATTTAATTTATTTTTAAAAAAAAAAAAATATGAATTTGAAGGGTGCGGTTTTAAGCCTAAACCGCGACCCTTCACTTAAAAAGGGCTGCGGTTTAGGCTTAAAACCGCAGCCTTTCATTTAAAGAAGGGTTGCGGTTTAAGCCTACAACGCAGCCCTTCAAGCTTAGAAGGGCTGCGTTTTTGGCCTGAACCGCAGCCCTTCGTTGTGAAGGGCTGCGGTTAAAAACCGCAGCCCTTCTTTTCTAATGAAGGGCTGCTATGGAAAGGGCTGCTGGCCAAAAACGCAGCCCTTAGGGCTCTTTTGACCGCTGCCCTTCCTTATTTTTCCACTAGTGAATGGAACTTTTAGCCCCATTGTAAAACCGGCTACGGTCCGCACTATTCTCACACTTGCCACAACTCAAGGTTGGTCTCTTTGACAATTAGACATCAACAATGCTTTTCTTCAAGGTACTCTTAATGAGGTTGTTTATATGGCTCAACCCCAAGGTTTCATTGATCCGTCTTCTCCAACAGCCATTACTCGCCTCAATAAGGCTATCTACGACCTCAAGCAGGCTCTTAGGGCATGGTACACTGAACAAATGACCTTTCTTATTGGTATTGGCTTTAAGCGTATTACCTCAGACTCCTATCTTTTTATTCTACATCAACCCACACCCATCTATGTTGACTATATTACCTCATTGTATATGTTGACGATATTATTATAATGGGTCCTAATCAAAATCACCTTGACTCCTTTGTTAAACACTTAGCCACCCATTGGTATACCAACTTCTAGTGGCCTCTTTCTAAGTAAACAAAAATACATTAGTGATTTACTAGAATCCATGGGCATGCTCGAAGCTAAACCTGCCACCACACCCTAGTTGTCACTACTCCTCTCCTTGCATCTTCGGGTACCCCTTTGGAAGCTCCCATAGATTATTGAGCTACTCTTGGCAGCTACCTTATAATACTTAACTCTCACTCGTCCCGATATTGCTTTTGCCGTAAATTGGTTATCTCAGTACATGCATTGCCCCACAACCGATCACTAGCTTGCCTTGAAGTGTTTATTGCGCTATCTTCATGGTACTCTTGATTATGGTATTAACATTCTTCGTGATTCTCCTTCTCATGTCCATGCATTTACGGATGCGGATTGGGAGGGTAATAAAGATGGTTATACCTCTACAATGGGTCATATTATTTTCTTGGGTCATAATCCCCTCACATGGTGCTCCAAGAAACAAAAATGTGTGGCTTGTTCTTCTACCGAAGCCGAGTACCGTGCTATTGCTCACACCACTGGTGAACTCTTACGGTTACGTAATTTTTTTTTTCAAATGAAGATTCATATTACTCAACAACCTATTATATTTTGTGATAACTTAGGTGCCACTTTTCTTAGTGCCAACCATGTTTTTGATTCCAAAATGAAACACCTTGCTCTTGCTTTCTATTTCATACGTGAGCAAGTTTAAGATGGACATCTTCGTGTTGTTCATGTTCCTACAGGAGACCAACTAGCTGACTTTCTTACTAAGCCACTGACTCGGCCCTAGCTAGATACGTTGCTTCTCAAGATCGTCATGACTCCTCTCCTGCCGAACTTGCGGGGGCATGATAAAGATATTTAGCTATCTTCTTGATTCCCTTGTATATCCTTCCCTTGTATTATGATATTCAGTTATTATATCTAGGGATATAGTTTCTATTCTTATCTTCTTTACATCTTCAGTAATCTTTCTTTCTTAGCTTCTCTTGTATAGCTATGTTATATATACTTTGTAATCTTCAGGCTTATAATATAATACAACTCATCCTTTCAATCTTGACTACTTTGCCGGCAATATTGGAGGGAGATGAAAACATGAGCAAAAGTTGTATTATTTTGAATATGCCCCATCTACAAGTTAGGAGAGAGAATGAGTCGGTGATACATTTTAACACTCCCCCTCAATGATTAGTCTCTCTCAGAGTTAGACTAGAGATAATATCAAAATGTTTTCGGAATTCAAACTTCGGTCCACCAAGAACTTTTGTAAATAAATCTGCAACATTGATCTTCCATGTTAAATTGTTCAAGTTCAATTACATCTCGTAAAACCTTCTCGAGAATAAAATGATAATGTATCTCTACTTGTTTTTTCCTTGCGTAAAAAACAGGATTTTTCGCTAAACGTATCACGGGCTAATTATCACAGGCTACCTTGATTCCCATATCAATTTATTGATGTAGATCCTTGATTAATTACGTCAACCATACACACTCTTGATTTTCCATAGCCATGGCTCTATTTTCTGATCCGGTACTAGACAATGACAATGTTGGTTATCTATTGCTACACCAAGAGACTGCTCTAGAACCTAGATTGAACACATAACTAGTAATCAACCGTCGTGTGTCAAGATCACCAGCGTAGTCAGCATCACAGTACCTGACAGGTACAAGATTCCATAGTCGATGGTCCCTTTCAACTACCTTATTAATATTCGTCGTAAATGACCTCTCGGTAACATTTTTTCGGTTTTTTAATAAACCAACTACTCACACTTACGGCATGTGCAATATTTGGTCTTTTAACGTGACATAGATAGAATTTCCCACCAATTGTCTAAACATTGTCACATCTTCTAGATCTTTGTCTTCGTCTAAATATAACCTCATATTGACCTGAGTTTAGTTAACATAGGCTTGAAATCGACCATTCAATATTCCTCTACAAGATCATGGGATATTTTTGTTGGAATTAAAAATATTCGATCCTTACTACGCTCAACTTTAAGATCAAGAAAATGTTTTAATTCTCCGAGCTCTTCCATTTGGAATTATAATGAGAGATTAGCTCTTGTTTGTTGAATTTCCTCTTCATATTTTAAAGTGATGGTAAGATCATCAACATATACAAGAACTATTGCCAAATTTCTATCTCGCGCTTTCAAAAAAAAGCTCGAATCAACTGGTGCTAAAAAATAACCACTTGCAACAATAACTCCACTATCCTGCCATACCACGCACGTGTTGCTTGCTTCTAGCCATAAAAACGCCGTCTTCATACATAAATAATATGGATGAAACTCTCGAAGGTCATTCCATATATATGTCTTTATCCAACTCACCGTGAAGAAATGCATTTTTAATGTCGATCTACCGAGAGATTCCAAGAATTACTAGCTGCAAAGTGCTAGTAAAACATGTATTGCGGTAATTTTGGCGACTAGACTACATGCTTTATCATAGTCCAACCCATACTGCTGAGAGAATCCTTGAGCTACGAGTTGTGCCTTGCACCTTTTAATGGTACCTTAAGGTCTAGTCTTCACTTGGTATACCCATTTGCAAGAAATAGGTTAACCTTCTAGAGGCTTTGGCACTAACACCTAAGTTATTCTGTTGCAGAGCTTGAATTTCTTCTTCTATGGCTTTTCCCCAATCTCTGCTTTGAGCTGCCTCATCATGGCTACTTGGCTCTTTTACATCCTTAACTATTGCAGCATTAACATATCTTAAATTTTGGCTTTCTCTACCTTGTAGACATGTGTCATGCTAGATGAGGTCATTGTTCTTCAAAATCTCCAGTTTGACTTGATCATTAGATTATTGGAGTGTCTTATGTGGAAGAGCAAATAAAAATATTTGTAAATACAATATTAATGCTTTTTATCACTCATAAGAAAAGCATAATATAATAGTTGGAATGTTTGTTTTGCAACTTATTGACATTCCACTCTTGTCTCACAAACATATATTTGATCAAAACCACTTTTCTTGATGCTCTCAAACTCATGTTTATTCTACCCAATATGTTGTAGCATGAAGCAAGCTTTTCAACATTAGGGAGCTATGCCTATAGCTAGGATGATATAGCTTCACCTTTTCATTTATGTGGAACTCATATATCTTGACTATTTCACTGAAAATTATAAAAGGAGTTGAGAACATGAGCAAAATTTTATTTATTTATTTTGACTAAGCCTCATCTAGAAGCTAAGAGAGAGAGAGAGAGAGAGAGAGAGAGAGAGTGAGTCGGTGATATATTTTATCAAAAATCCTTCAAATAAACGATATTATCTCTATTATATATGGGAACTCTTGAGGACTTTGGTTTCCACCATCTTTTACCATTATACCCCCAACTAAAAACCAACTATAACTTCTCTAATTTTGGATTTTATTAAAATAAAAGAAAAATATATATAGTGAACCGAACAACTGCAATTACAACTTCTACCACTGTTTTTGCACGCATGACGTGCATATAAGACTAGTTTAACTAAAGTGGAAGCAACAAAGAACTATAAATTATAGAAAGAGGTCATAGTAAATGTAACAACCCATAATTTTGCTCCTAGTTTTTCGCAAAAGTTTTCTCTAAAACTATTATTTTCTCTAAATTAATCATTTTTATTTTATAATTTTGGGAGCCGAATTATTATTTTTATTTTTATGGCGTGTTAATGTGTTTATTATATTTATATTTATAATATAATTTATTAGAATTATTTTCATTATTAAGTATTTTCAAAGTTTAGGCGCGATTTAGGAATTAATCGTTTTATCGCGTAGCGGCCTTTTGAAGCATGGATCCTTGTTGAATTGGGCTGAAATTTTTTTGTTGGTTTGTGGGCTTGGACAGCCGGCCAAGTGAAGGAGAAGGAGAGCCTCCTCTTCTTTCTTTTCTCTTTTATTTTTCCTTGTGACTCATTGATGCTTTGTAACTCCCATAACCCCCTAATGATTCTTCCTAATTAAACCTCTTTAAACCACCCTTTATCACTTCAAATTCTGATTAGAAAATCAGAAGTCCTTGCTGCCATACTCCAAGTAATTCGGCCATCATCATCTTCTTCATTCTCTCAAAATTTTTCATTTCTACTCCTTGTTAATTGTTCGTGAATTGTTCTTGTTGCCTTTTTCTTATACTTGGTGCTTGGGAAGTGAAGAAGGAGAGAAATACACGCCTATATTGGGATTTTCCAGAAGTATTCAGCTCGCCTTCGACGATCCAAGTAACTAGTAGTTGTCTTAGAACCATGGTGATTAGTGTATTATTCGGTATTAGATTGTTGCGCTAGGAATTATTTAAAATACTTGTTGAGTGAAATTATTGACGAAATTTGACATGGATATACTTGATGCATGCTATGTGAATACTGTGTAGAGGAAAATAATTTTCGTATTGTTTTTGGTATTTATTTGATTTAATTGGTGTTTTGTGCGTTTTTGGCTAAATTGCATAATAATTAATAAACGGATGTTAAAATTGCTGAAATTATTTTTATTAGACCATTTTATATGCGTAGTATGTATTCCATGCATTAGAATTATTTTTTCCTACTGTGTTCTGGTTTATTTAATTTATATGTCTGTTTTTGCAATTTCGTTTCTGTCAGTATATAAATTATAAAAATTGTTTTTGGAGGCCGAAAAATTAATTTATTTGTATATTATGTATTTTCGTGTGTTTATACATGTTATGTAAATTTTTGGAAATTTTTGGGCGTTAATTTATATTTTTTAGTTATTATTTTGGCTTTATTGAGTAATCTGTATATTAACGGTTAAAAATACTTTTGGAGTCCTAAAATTATAAATAAAAATTGTACCATGTCAGTAGAGCCATTAGGGTCGTATGATAATTTTTGTGTGATTTTACTGCTCGAAATTATTAGTTTAATAATTATTGTATTTTTGTTGTGAAATTGAGGATACACTTTTAAATTATTTGAGGGCTTGTTAATCAGAAATAATTCATAATTTATTATATTCTGGGTTGCTGATTTTCAGTAGTATGCAGTATGTTTCATTGGATAACCATGTGTTTATGTTTGATTTATGAAAGAAAATGATTAATTGTTACTACTCTTTTAATGAATAAGTTTTAGAGTTATTTGGTGATATATTTTTTGATCGAAATGTTGGTGCAGTGAAAATTAGTTTTATATCATTGATGATGTTTTGAGATGTTCAAGTGTTTATTGTGAGAGACATTTGTTGAGAATTCGTAAGTTATTTATTTTGAGGAATTATGAAGAACTGTTTGATGAAATGTGGGTATAAGGCCGGGTGGCATCCCTTTTGATGAATATTTTTGATGAATGATACTTTGACTATATGCATGATTTTATTTTGAGATAAGAATATCCGGTGGGATAGATGTATTCCCCGGTGAAGAACATGCCAACCACCTGGTTTGCGAACTAGGGGTACACCTGGGTTAATTGTTGTCGTCCGAGAGGTCAGGGAGTTCTGCGTGTTCTACCCTGCATCGGGAGTTTGGTCATTCTTAGACACAGGCAGTGGGGAACGTAAACCCATAGACTGACCTGGAGATTGCGATCTGACAAACCTTAGGAATAACTTGTTGTAGTTTGATTTATTATTATTTATATATTCAGGAATTGTTCCACTCACTATATCTTGTTTACTTATTTTTGATGTTCACTTGTTTTACCTGTGAGCTTTATGATTTTTATGTGCATGCTATTGATGTAGTGATTGCATGATTTTCCTTTCTTAATAATCTACTTCTGAATCGTGCTTTGATTGCCATTGTTCTGGGAGAACTGCTAGTTACTCCCCACTGACTGTGGAATTATTTAATATATATCATTGCAGATGGAAATGATTGCTAGACTTGTGACCGCTTGGGCAAGTAGAGTGAGCGTTAGTAGTGAGAAGAAACTCCTGGTTTTGTTTTTGGTGGATGAATTCTATGTAGACCATAGGGAGACTTACTTTTGGATTGCTTTCAAGGACATTTAGTTATTATCTCAGTTTTATCGGGAGACTTGCATGTCTCATAGTTTTTGGATTGATGTTATGAAGTAATTGGGATATTTCTTTTACTTTAGAACTATAATGCTTTCTTGGATATTAATTCTCATTTGAAGCTATGAAACTTGGTTTGAAGAATTATCTTTAAATATTCTTTTAGAGTAGCATAACCGTCCAGACGTTATTTTCGCTAACGTCTTTTTAGTATTTCTTGATTAGATTTTGTTAGTATCTTAGTAGTAGAAGGACGGGGTGTTACAGTTGGTATCAGAGAAAAGTTACCTGAGACCCTTACTTAGTCACTAAGAAACTCCCGGGAAATGTGTAGTTGAAGTAACTAGGATCATTAGAATCTTAGGCTTCAAGAAAAGTAGTGGTGAGAGGGTCACTTGGGTAGGAAACCACGGGAAAATATTTTTCTTACTTTGATGTGATAAGTTGTTAATTTACAACTAATAATGTGTTCAATAACGAATGTTTAACTTGTGTTTGTAGAATGCTGCCCCGAGGTATGACTAGTGCTAGAAAGGAGGCTGCCCGAAAGTGGCGCCAAGCTCTTGAGAACGCTATCATAGCCTTGGCTAATCGGTCTTCTGCTCCTCCTAGTGGGCAATCTGTCTTTGATCGGTTTGACCGTCACCGTCCACCTACTTTTGACGGGACTTCGATCTCGTTGTGCTAGAAGGGTGGATAAGGGAGATGGAGAAGCCAGTTTGTTGCCATCGGTTTCCCTACTCGTCGAAATGGTGCCTATTGGTACCTACTATCTGAAGATGGAAGCTGATAACTGGCGGAGTACTGTTCGTGCAAGCTGCATGGCTACACCGGGATTTGGATGGGATGAGTTTCGTGTTAAGCTGAAGGAGAGGTTTTATCCTGATGAGCTCCGTTGGCAGAAGCAAGAAGAGTTCTTAACTCTGTCTCAGGATACTCTGAGTGTGTAGGATTACACTGATAAGTTCACCGAGTTGTCCCGGTTTGCTACCACAGTTGTACCTACTGAAGCTGAGCGGGTAAAAAGGTACATTAAGAAAATGGATCCTAGGGTGAGGACCCATGTTCTGAGTTCGGGTGCTTCGACTTTCCAGGGAGCCTATGAGATAGCTCTGAGTATTCACGCCTCTTTGAAAGAGGAGGATTCTACTAAGGCCGTTCTGCTAAGAAGCCTCGTCGCTACCTATGTTCGGTTCCCGCCAAGAAGCCGAGGTATGAGCCGTCCGGTCGAGGGGGTTATCAACGAGTGTTCGGGATCCGGTTATCGTCCGAGTTTTGATCCGAGCAAGTGTCGAATCGTGGTAAAGGCCGCTCATCCGGGAAGAATTGTGATGGATCGGCCGTTGTTTGTTTCTATTGCAAGGAAGTGGGGCACAAGTCTTTCCAAGGTGTGCTAAGAATCCTAGAGCTCCGTCTTTTTTCTCGCCGGGTCCTGCTAAGCCAATTAATTCTTCTGCTCCTCCGAAGAACTGGATTTATGTGATGACGCAAGTTGAAGCCGATGTCCATCTGGATGTCATCACTGGTACTTTTCTTGTAAATAATACCCCTGCTTTTGTTCTGTTCGATACTGGTGCTACGGTATCTTTTGTTGCTAGTTCCTTTGTTCGAAAAGCTAATCTTTCCTCTAGATCTCTCGTTAAGTCCCTAATATCTCTTCCGTCCGGTGAGAATTATCCCCGTCATTCCGAGTTTAAGGGCGTGCCCCGTCGGCATTATGGGTTCCGAGTTGCCACTGATCTTAAGGAGTTTCCTATGTCGAGTTTGATGTGATCCTCGGAATAGACTGGCTATCGAAGTATCATGCCTGCATTCAGTGCCGTGATCAGAAGGTGGTGCTCTGAGATTCTAAGGGAAAATGGATTTCTTATTCTGGTGTTGTAGTGAAGAAGGGTGTTAAGTGGGTTTCCGCTCTGAGAATGCGGAAGATGCGTCAAAAGGGTGATGTGGTATACCTTTGCATGGTGAAGGATTTGTCATCTGAAGATCGCTCGAGAGTATTCCGTAGTTCGGGATTATCCCGATGTATTTCCCGAAGAGTTGCCGGTATTCCTCCTGAAAGAGATGTGGAGTTCTGCATTGATTTGGTACCAGGTACTGCTCCTATATCCAAGGCTCTGTATAGAATGGCGCCGTCTGAATTGCAAGAGTTGAAGACTCAATTGCAAGAGCTGATAGATAAGGGCTTCATAACGCCTAGTGTGTCTCCATGGGGTGCTCCTGTTCTGTTTGTCAAGAAGAAAGACGGGAGTATGCGTCTGTGCATCGATTACCGTGAGCTGAATAAGGTAAATATCAAGAATAAATATCCGTTGCCTCGCATTGAAGATCTCTTTGATCAGTTAAAAGGTGCTGGTGTATTTTCCAAGATCGATCTGAGATCCGGATATCATCAAATTCCCGTGAAGAAGGAGGATATTCCGAAGACTGCTTTCCGCACTAGGTATGGGCACTATGAATTTGAAGTGATGCCTTTTGGTCTCACAAATGCTCCGGCGATTTTCATGGATCAAAATGAATCGCTCTTTCCACGAGTACTTGGATACTTGTGTGGTCGTGTTTATCGATGATATTCTCGTTTACTCTAAGGATGAGAAGGAGCATGAGAAGCATTTGAGACTGGTGTTGGATGTTCTACGCAAGCAAAAGTGGTTCGCAAAGCTGTCTAAGTGCGAGTTATGGCTGAAGGAAGTTGCTTTTCTAGGGCATGTAATCAGCAAGGAAGGAGTTAAGGTGGATCCCGCTAAGATTAAGGCTGTTGTCGAGTGGGAGAGTCCTAAGAATGTGTCCGAGATTCGGATTTTTCTAGGTCTGGCTGGCTATTATAGGAGGTTCGTTCAAAATTTCTCCAAGATAGCTTAACCTCTGACTCGCTTGATGCTCAAGGACTGCAAGTTCGTCTAGTCTGAGGATTCTGAAGGGGCATTTCTGAAGCTGAAAAAGAGTTTGACCTCTGCTCCTGTTCTTACCTTGCCATCCGAGGGCGTTGGGTATGAAGTGTTCAGTGATGCTTCGAAGAATGGTCTGGGTTGTGTTTTGATGCAGCAAGGGAAAGTAATAGCCTATGGTTCGAGGCAGCTGAAGGTGCATGAGAGGAATTACCCGACCCATGATCTGGAGTTAGCGGCTGTGGTGTTTGCACTAAAGATATGGCGACACTATCTGTATGGTGTTTAGTGTAAGGTGTATACTGACCACAAGAGCCTGAAGTACATCTTCACTCAGCGTGATCTTAATATGAGGCAAAGAAGGTGGCTTGAATTGATCAAGGATTATGATCTGACCCTGGATTACCAAGAGGGTAAGGCGAATAAGTAGCGGATGCTCTAAGTCGCAAGAGTAGGCATTCATTAAATGTTGCTATGGTGGTGCCTCGTGAATTGTGTGAAGAGTTTCGCAAGCTTGATATCGAGGTTGTTCCTCAGGGTTATGTGTCTGCGTTGTTGGGTTCCATGAGTGCTGAACCTGAGTTGTTCCAGGAGTTAAGAAGCAAGCAAAAAGGTGATCCGAAGCTAGAGAAGATTCGTGAAGCAAAGATGCAAGGTCGTGCAGAGAATTTTGAGATCTGTGCTGATGATAGCTTGAGGTTTATGGGGCGTTGGTGTGTGCCCAATGATGGTGAGCTTAAGAGAAAGATTCTCGAGGAAGCTCATAGTACTCCTTATTCCGTTCATCCTGGGGGTGACAAGCTTTATAAGGATTTGAAGGCTAATTTTTGGTGGCCTGGTATGAAGAGAGAGATTGCCGAGTTCGTAGCTAGGTGTTTGGTCTGTCAGAAGGTGAAAATTGAGCATCAGAGGCCTGGTGGTTTGTTGCAACCTTTGCCTATTCCTGCTTGGAAGTTCGACTCGATCTCGATGGATTTCGTGATGGGTTTGCCTAGAGCTGCTGGTGGATTGAATGCCGTGTGGGTAATTGTGGATTGGTTGACCAAAGTGGCTCGTTTTATTGCGATGAAGAACACTTGGTCTATGGAAGAGTTAGCTGAAGCTTATGCTAATGAGATTATTCGTCTTCATGGGGTTCCCAAAGACATTGTCTCAGACCGTGATCCGCGATTCCTATCCCATTTCTGGACTGCTTTGCAAGAGGCTTTTGGTTCGAAGTTGAAGCTTAGTACAGCATTTCATGCAGCTACCGATGGTCAGACTGAGAGAACTATTCAGACCTTGGAAGATATGCTTCGTGCTTGTGCCTTGGAATTTCAACAGTCTTGGGTCAAGTCTCTTAGCTTGGTGGAGTTCTCTTATAACAACAGTTATCAAGCTAGTATCCAAATGGCTCCGTATGAGGCTCTCTATGGAAGGAAGTGTCGTAGTCCTACTTGTTGGAGCGACATTAGTGACTCATTGATTTTGGGCCCGGAGTTAATTCAGGATACAGTTGAGCAGGTGAAAGTAATTCAAGCGAAGATGAAGGCTGCTCAAGATAGGCAGAAGTCGTATGCTGATTTGCGTCGGAAACCTATTTCTTTTGAGGTAGAGGATAAGGTGCTTTTGAAGGTTTCTCCTATGAAGGGAGTGATGCGGTTTGGTCATAAGGGCAAGTTGAGTCCGAAGTACGTAGGTCCCTATGAAATTCTTGAAAGGATCGGGGAGGTCGCGTATCGTTTGGCTTTGCCGCCAGAGCTGTCGAAGGTTCATGATGTGTTTCATGTGTCGCAGTTGCGCAGGTATCGTAGTGATCCTTCGCATGTGATCCCTGTTGAGTCGGTATCAGTTGAGCCGAATTTGACTTTTGAAGAGCGACCTGTTCGTATATTGGATCGTCAGAACCGTGCTCTTAGAAGGAAGGTGATTCCCTTGGTTAAAGTACTTTGGAGAAGTCAAAAGTACGAAGAAGCTACTTGGGAAACCAAAGAGTCGATGCGACTGAAATACCCAGAACTATTCGTTTCAGGTACTATTTGTGTTCTTGTCTTGTTTGTGTGTTTTCGAAGTTTCGAGGACGAAACTTTATTTAAGGAGGGGAGATTGTAACAACCCATAATTTTGCTCCTTGTTTTTCGCAAAAGTTTTCTCTAAAACTATTATTTTCTCTAAATTAATTATTTTTATTTTATAATTTTGGGAGCCGAATTATTATTTTAATTTTTATGGCGTGTTAATGTGTTTATTATATTTATATTTATAATATAATTTATTAGAATTATTTTCATTATTAAGTATTTTCAAAGTTTAGGCGCGATTTAGGAATTAATCGTTTTATCGCGTAGCGTGCTTTTGAAGCATGGATCCTTGTTGAATTGGGCTGAAATTTATTTGTTGGTTTGTGGGCTTGGACAGCCGGCTAAGTGAAGGAGAAGGAGAGCCTCCTCTTCTTTCTTTTCTCTTTTATTTTTCCTTGTGGCTCTTTGATGCTTTGTAACTACCATAACCCCCTAATGATTCTTCCTAATTAAACCTCTTTAAACCACCCTTTATCACTTCAAATTCTGATTAGAAAATCAGAAGTCCTTGCTGCCATACTCCAAGTAATTCGGCCATCATCATCTTCTTCATTCTCTCAAAATTTTTCATTCCTACTCCTTGTTAATTGTTCGTGAATTGTTCTTGTTGCCTTTAACTTATACTTGGTGCTTGGAAATTGAAGAAGGAGAGGAATACACGCCTATATTGGGATTTTCCAGAAGTATTCAGCTCGCCTTTGACGATCCAGGTAACTAGTAGTTGGCTTAGAACCATGGTGATTAGGGTATTATTCGGTATTAGATTATTGCGCTATGAATTATTTAAAATACTTTTTGAGTGAAATTATTGACGAAATTTGACATGGATATACTTGATGCATGCTATGTGAATAATGTGTAGAGGAAAATAATTTTCGTATTGTTTTTGGTATTTATTTGATTTAATTGGTGTTTTGTGCGTTTTTGACTAAATTGCATAATAATTAATAAACAGATGTTAAAATTGCTGACATTATTTTTCTTAGATCATGTTATATGCGTAGTATGTATTCCATGCCTTAGAATAATTTTTGCCTACTGTGTTCTGGTTTATTTAATTTATATGTCTGTTTTTACAATTTCGTTTCTGTCAGTATATAAATTATAAAAATTATTTCTGGAGGCCAAAAAATTAATTTCTTTATATATTATGTATTTCCGTGTGTTTATGCATGTCATGAAAATTTTCAGTAGTATGCAGTATGTATCATTGGATAACCATGTGTTTATGTTTGATTTATGAAAGAAAATGATTAATTGTTACTACTCTTTTAATGAATAAGTTTTAGAGTTATTTGGTGATATATTTTTTGATCGAAATGTTGGTGCTGTAAAAATTAGTTTCATATCATTGATGATGTTTTGAGATGTTCAAGTGTTTATTGTGAGAGATATTTGTTGAGAATTCGTAAGTTATTTATTTTGAGGAATTATGAAGAACTGTTTGATGAAATGTGGGTATAAGGCCGGGTGGCATCCCTTTTGATGAATATTTTAGATGAATGATACTTTGACTATATGCATGATTTTATTTTGAGATAAGAATATCCGGTGGGATAGATGTAGTCCCCGGTGAAGAACATGCCAACCACCTGGTTTGCGAATTAGGGGTACACCTGGGTTAATTGTTGTCGTTCGAGAGGTCAGGGAGTTCTACGTGTTCTACCCTGCATCGGGAGTTTGGCCATTCTTAGACACAGGCAGTGGGGAACGTAAGCCCATAGACTGACCTGGAGATTGCGATCTGACAAACCTTAGGAAGTGATTTGCGAATCACTGGCGTTCGGTTTCTGACTCAATAACTTGTTGTAGTTTGATTTATTATTATTTATATATTCTAGAATTGTTCCACTCACTATATCTTGTTTACTTATTTTTGATGTTCACTTGTTTTACCTATGAGCTTTATGATTTTTATGTGCATGCTATTGATGTAATGATTGCATGATTTTCCTTTCTTAATAATCTACTTCTGAATCGTGCTTTGATTGCTATTGTTCTAGGAGAACTGCTAGTTACTCCCCACTGACTGTGGAATTATTTAATATATATCATTGCAGATGGAAATGATTGCTAGACTTGTGACCGCTTGGGCTAGTAGAGTGAGGGTTAGTAGTGAGAAGAAACTCCTAGTTTTGTTTTTGGTGGATGAATTCTATGTAGACCATAGGGAGACTTACTTTTGGATAGCTTTCAAGGACATTTAGTTATTATCTCAGTTTTATCGGGAGACTTGCATGTCTCATAGTTTTTGGATTGATGTTATGAAGTAATTGGGATATTTCTTTTACTTTAGAACTATAATGCTTTCTTGGATATTAATTCTCATTTGAAGCTATGAAACTTGGTTTGAAGAATTATCTTTAAAAATTGTTTTAGAGTAGCATAACCGTCCCGACGTTATTTCCGCTAACGTCTTTTTAGTATTTCTTGATTAGATTTTGTTAGTATCTTAGTAGTAGAAGGACGGGGTGTTATAGTAAACCCTAAAAGAGATCCCAAAAAAATTTGTTGCTTTATGTAAACCCTAGTCAAGTCTTCAGACTATAAAACTTAAGTCTTAGGACTATAAAAGTTTTTTAGGTCTAGTTTGCATTTCTATGTAAACCCTAGTCAAGTCTTCGGACTATAAAAGTTAAGTCTTAGGACTACAAAAGTTGCCTAGGTTTAGTTTGCATTTCTATGTAAACCCTAGTTAAGTGTTCGAACTATAAAAGTTCATTCCGTAGGTCTAGTTTGCATATTTATGTAAACCCTAGTCAAGTCTTCGGACTATAAAAGTTAAGTCTTAGGACTATAAAAGTTCCCTAGGTCTAGTTTGCATTTCTATGTAAACCCTAGTTAAGTCTTCGGACTATAAAAGTTCATTCCCTAGGTCTAGTTTGCATCTTTATGTAAACCCTAGTCAAGTCTTCGGATTATAAAAGTTAAGTCTTAGGACTATAAAAGTTCCCTAGGTCTAGTTTGCATTTCTATGTAACCCCTAGTTAAGTCTTCGGACTATAAAAGTTCATTGCCTAGGTCTAGTTTGCATCTCTATGTGAACCCTAGTCAAGTCGTCGGACTAAAAAAGCCCAATCCTAGGACTAGTTTGCATCTCCATGTAAGCCCTAGTCAAGTCCTCGGACTATAAAAGATCAATTCATACCCTTAGGCCTAGCCCCGCTTGCTCTCTTGTAAGTTCAAAGTCTAGTCCAGTCTGCTTGCATAGTCCATTCCAGTCCAGTCCATATCTGCATATGCTTATAGTTTGGCTCATGTCAGCATCATGATCAAGCTCATACTACTCCAAACCCCATAATCATTTCTAATCCTCCATTTCAAATGCATTTTCCATTTCCACTTTCAAATTTTCATTTTCCATTTCTCATTTCTCACTTCTCCATTCCTCATTTTCATTTCTCATTTCGAAATCCATTTCTTAAATTAGTGAGGTCCATTCGATTCTGTTCATGACCAGTCGAGAGATTACAACCTAGGAATGCCTAAAGGGGGAACAAAATGTGAGCCTACTCTAAAGCTCATCAATCGCACTATCACCACCCCCCACTTCATTTAGAGTCATGAAGATTACCGTTGGCCGCCTTCACAATAGAGGCACGATCATTTCCATAAGGTCTACCGCCTTCCTATTAGAGGCGCTGGTCACTTCCATGGGGTCTACTCCGAACCCTACACCTAAATGAAAATTCAAAAGGTGCAACTTACACTTCTACTGCGAATTCCAACAGAACAATGAACATCTGACATCTAGTGTTGGATCCTATAAATACGCTACGAAACATGGTCGATGACAATAGACTACTAATACTTGCTACAACGAGAATCACCATCACCAAAGAACCCTTTTGCGCAGTTGTATCAACAATTCAAAGGCTTGGTCTTTTATTTCTGTTTCCTAGGATGAGTCAGAGAGTCCTAACCCTGAGCCATTTCCATGAGTCTATGTGATTATAGGACTTCATCTATTATAGCCTTTCCATTTTCATTTCATTTTATTTTATTTTTTATTTTCATTGGCCTTTCACCATCATTTATGCTTCGAATTCGATGATAAAACTTAAATCACCTAATGATCTTGACTTATAAAAATAAAAAAAATCTTAAAATAAAAAAATTAAGAAAAATAAAAAATGAACATACTTTGGATTATGAGTTATTTTTCTCTTCCTCCATCACCTTCCATAAGCCATCATCCATAAACCTTCCTCATACAACCAAGAAAATAAAGATCCCATTAACCATCTTATTCTCCATTAGCCAATATTCCCTTCAAAATCAAAGCTCCATAAAATAACCTTCAAGCCTTCCAATATTCTAAACCAAAAACTTGTGTGCAAGCCTCAATAAATAAAAAAAGTCAACGCCGGGCAAAAACAATTAGAAAGAAGTGAAAACAAAAATCAAAGTGCGAAAAAAAGCAAAAGCAAAAGAAAGCGCACAAGACAAAAAAAAATGCAAAAAAAGAAAAAGCCAAAGGCAAAGAAATAAAAAATCAAGATAGGGGGCTTGGACATAAGTTCTACCCCTCGTTTCATATCCCTTCAATCCATTAAACCCTAACCATATAATCCAAATCCATGATCCTTACCTTAGCCCAACCAATTGAACATTCATTAAAACCTCAACCGCCTTTCAACCTTTTATCAACCCTAACTCCTTTTTCAAGGTATGTCCAAGCCCGCTAGGTTGAAAACCCGAAAGGGCGACCTAGGCAAAAGTTAGGGCAAAAAAATATATAAAAGAAATCGATCCGTAATTACAAATGGTCCCGATTCCGCAAGGATACGTAGGAAACCTCATCTCGAGGTCCGACCACGAAAATAAAATAAATTAGTCACGGTCTAATGATTTGACTTTCTAGAATTCAAGAGCATACTCTTTCTAGATCCCGACATAGAGTCGAGTCTGAACCTAGCCTCGTCAAAGCCTTTTTCAGCCTACATTTATTTGAGTCACAATATTTAAACATTTTTATTTTTCAATCCAAACTCTCCTTTTCCACGAAGGACTCTCCGATAATTCCATGATTTATGGCGATATCTGACTCTGCCTAATCAACTTACCAATGAAGAATCCCAAGTGAGAACTATGAACGACTCAAGACAGATTAACTACATTTCAATCAAGGCTTAAGCCTAATTCAAGACAAGCTTACCCAAAGTGGGGGGCTTCCTATATATGTGGTGGTTCCTTCCAAATCAAATCAAACTCCCGAAGAGTTGTAATCTGCGGACCTCGTTTACGAACCCCGTTTATTTACTAAAAAAGTTTTCGAAAATCATTCAATCTAATTCTGATCATTCTATCATTCTACATATCCAGATCTCCTCACCCTGCAAAACCCTGACCTTGCATTGCATTTCATACATCCTAGTCTTACATAACCCTGGCCTTGCATGATGTGTCATCTTCCTTGGCTTTGCATAACCTTAATCCTTGCATAGCGTCTCATGCATCCTTAGAGAGTCTCAGTTTGCATTTTTTGCATCATTATGTGCTTTATCTGCTAACATCTTTCCCTGCATAATTGCTTGTAGTTATTGTCTTGCATACTAACTTTGTTATGCAGAGACCGGCATATATAGATTAGTTCAAAACTGCAGAGCGTTTAGAATCGTTCTTCGTCCCGACACCGTGTACTTTGACTATCGGGTTTCCACACAGAACTCCCCATTCTCGGTAAAATGGGGGTCTTAATTGGTCCGACCACACATAATCGTGTCTACCCAACATTTAAAAGGGCTCAAGATATTTTAATGATACAAACCGTTGTATTTACAACTTTTGAAAAGCCCAAAGTCTTTCTAACCCAAATATCTTGACTCCTAAAAATGGCTATTTTTATAGCATGCTTCTTTAGTCAAGAGGATCTTTTATCGATTTTGATTTGTCCCATCCTATTTTTCCAAAGTGTTAAGAAGCATATTTTTAATGATACAAAGTTGTATTTTGAGCCCAACTCTTTGAAAAGCCCATTTAATTATTCATTGATAATTAATTTTTTTATTTAAATAAAATAAATATTTTCAAAGATATTTTTATAATTAAAATCGAATTTTATCCCGTAAAATCAGATTTTTGGAGTTAAAAGATAAAAGAAAATCTTTAAAACGCGTTTTAATAAAAAATGCTGTCAAAACGTGTCAAAAGAAAGACGGTGCGCCGAGCGCACAGTCCTGCACAAGACTGCCACGTAGACCTGTGTGTCACACAGAGTCGTGCGCCAAGCGCACTTCTATGTGCTATGCACTAATTTTATCTTTTTTAAGCGCGTGCCACGTGGGAGCTGATGATTGGTCATGTCGTGTCAGACGCACCAATGTGCGCCTCACACGTGTGTTTGTGCATCACACAGCCTTCTGCGCCTGCGCAACTGGCGCGTGAAGCGCAGTTTCCTTTGCCCTATAAATGCTCTTCGATTTTCCGAATTATAGTACGGTTTTTTTACACATAACACTCGACTTTTACTTTACGAATACTTTACGAATTCTCTCTACAAAATTCATACATACAAACACAAACACATATTTTCAGACATATATACACGTTCAGATTTTCAGGCTACACGATTGGTCGTCCCAAAAGTTGTTAATCTCTCATACCCAAGCCACAGTATTATCCTAAGGGTCCATGAATCAATTAATTATTTTTATATTACTAACGATTTCATTCATAATGTAGATCTTTAATATAAAAATTGCTCTTTTGTATATTCTAATCTCTTTTTTGCTTTTTATTTATTTTCATATATTATTATTTGCTTTCCTGATTGTTCTATGCATGATTTTGATCACCCACATGTTATTTTTGCTAATCAAGACCTAAAGAATTGTTCTAACATTAATCAGATAATTTGGACAACCTGTTAGGTTCCCTGGAATTTGATTGCCTAATAACATACCACTAAAAAATAGTCTTTTATGTGTTTCCAGAACCAACCTAGACTAAATTATTTTTAGTGTGCATGAAAATATTATTTGGTTATTCTATTGCATAAAAATTGACATGAATCGATATTTAGTAGAGGCCAACAATGGGCGAATGTTGTTCATTATGACCGTGTTCGTACCCTCACCCCCGAACTCAATCTATGGTTCATTCACCATCTATGGAGTCAAGACAGGGAAATCTACAATGGATATGTCCCTAATTTGTTCCTATGATTTTCCAATATTCAATTAGGTTTATGAGTCTTCCTTTAAAGACTTGTTGGCGACTTTGAAAACATTTTCACTAAAACCTTAACATTGGGATAGTTAAATATGCGCTCATCCCGCGTAGGCGAAATAAAACACGCCTATAATAGGGAAAAGGAAGTTGCACTTCACGCGCCAGCTGCGCCAGGCGCAAGTGGATGTGTGATGCACAATCACACGTGTCAGGCGCACATTGGTGCGCTAGATGCAGCATGACTAATAAACAGCGTACACGTGGAACGCGTTTTTAAAAAAAATAGGATGTTTGTCGCACAGAGTGTGCGCTAGGCGCAGGACTCTATGTGACATACAGATCCACGTGTCAGGCTTGTTTATAAGCGCACCACCTTGCTTTTGACTCGTTTTGACAACTTTTTTTTTTATAAAACGTGTTTAAGCGATTTTCTTTTATCATTTAACTCCGAAAATCGGATTTTACGGGATAAAATCAAATATTAATTATAAAAATATCTTTGAAAAAATTTTTTTTATTTAAATTAAAGAATTAATTATCAATGAATAATTAAGTGGGCTTTAAAATACGATTTTGGATCATTAAAATACGTTTTAACACTTTTATAATAGTTTTAACTCTTTGGACTGCTCTGCCTTTGGGTCAGACCAATTAAGCCCGCGGTATGTTTCATCATTGGGCCCTTAAATGGGGAGACACGATTATGTGTCTACAGAAGCCCCCACTTTGACTGAGGCTCAGGAAACCGATAGTCAAAGCACACGGTGTCGGGATGAAAAATGATTATAAACGCTCTACAGTTGAGAACTTATCTATATACACCGGTCTCTGCAAAACAAAGTTAGTATGCATGATAATAACTACAAGCAATTTGATTACCTGTAGGGAAAGATGTTAGCAGATAGGTGCAAACAACTCACATAAAGCACATAATGATGCAAATAATGCAAACTTAGACTCTCTAAGGATGCATGAGACGCTATGCAAGGATTAGGGTTATCCAAAGCTAAGGAAAATGACACGTCATGCAAGGTTAGGGTTATGCAAGACGAGAATGTATGTAATGCAATACAAGGTCGGGGTTTTGAAAAGTTAGAAGATCCCGGATATGTAGAATGATGGAATGATCGAATATAGATAGAATGATTTTCGAAAACTATTTTTAGTAAATAATTGGGGTCCGTAAACGATGTCCGTAAATTACAACTTTTCGGGAGTTTGATTTGGATTTGGAGGAACCACCACATATATATAAAGCCCCCACTTTGGGTAAGCTTGTCTTGAATTAGGCTTGAGCCTTGATTGACATGTAGTTGATCTGTCTTGAGCACTCAGGGTTCTTTGCTGAGGATTCTTCTTTGGGGAGTTGACGCAGGCAAAGTCAAATATCGCCAGAAATTATGGAATTGTCGGAGAGTCCTTCTGGGAAAAGGAGAGTTTGGAATTAAAAATAATAATAATTTAAATTTTTTGACTTGGCTAGGTTCAGACTCGAATCTATGTCGGAATCCATAAAGAGTATGCTCCTGAATTCTAGAAAGTTAAATCATTAGACCTTAATTAATTTATGTTATTGAAGTGGTCGGACCTCGAGATGAGGATTCCTACGTATCCTTGCGAAATCAGACCATTCGTAGTTCTGGATCTGATTTCTTTTTTTATTATTTATTATTTTTTTATTTTTATTTTTTTGCGCCCTAACTTTGCATGTTACCTTACATGTGACGCAAATGCCTTTTTTTTACGTAAAAAAAAAGTCATTTGCGTCGCATGTGACCTTACATGTGACGCAAATGATTCATATTTTGCGTCGAACACCAAACCGATGCATATCACTTCTGTGCTATTTGCGTCGAGACCTGTGTCGTCGGACCAATGTCCGACGCAAATGGTGGTCCCTGGTCCGACGCAAATCGTTAATTATGTACTAGTGAAATTAAGAAAAAGTTGATATAAAAAAAGTACAAATTGAAATATCACATTAGATTGATTAATTCATCTTATACCTAGGTGAGATTTATGATCAAAATGTATGAAGTTTGACTACGTAAGGAGAAATGAGGAGTTTAAAAAGGGATAGAGGGGAATAAGATAATTAGAATTCAATGATCAATATGTAAGGATCGTAAATTAGAGCACTTTTGGCTCCAATCGATTTTCTTGGCTACTGAATATGCTTGCTCAAGACCCATTTCAGCCTTAACTCCTAACCCACCGGAACCCCTCCAGATATCCCAAAGCCATGAGTTCACTATCATAGTTGATGCTTCCTTCTGTGCTTCTAACCTTCATGCAGGTATGGGAGCTATATGCAGGAGTAGATTTGATCAATGGGTGAAAGGAATATGTGGAAACTTTGTTAGCAATGATGCTAATCTCTCTGAGACCATTGCAATCATGGAAACTTTGATGTGGATTAGTTCTAACCAGTGGTCAAGTGCCTCATCCTCTCGGATTCTCTGGTGATGATAGATAACATAAATGGAAACACAAGGATTAGAGATCGATATACTCACTATACTACGTGGAGGGAGTTATTGCAGGAAGGGAGGCAAATCCAACTTCAGAAAGTGGGAAGGGCTCAAGTTCTGGAAGCAGATGTTCTAGCTAGATCAGTTCGCCAAGGGAGTAGGGAGGTTAATGTGTTTCACCAGTTTTCCAAAAATCCATGGGTGGAATTAAACATTAGCCTAGACGATATTAGTTTTGAACAATTATGCTTTTGCTGTAATGAAGGGAGAATAGCTCTCTTTGCTAACTAACTTGATCTTGTAGTATCTTTACATTATTTTATTGCCCCATTTAACCAAAAAAAATGATCAATATGTAATAAATCAAACTGGTAATAATAATGATGACAACTTTACTTGGTTACACTAAATAAAACACATCAACTTTATTAAATCAAACCACATGGTTACCATAACGACGAGCGGTGGCAACTTTATTTAGCTATAACAAGTACGAAATGAAAAGCATTCATACTGAAACATTTGATAACTCAAACCACAGTAACAACTTAATCATTCTTAGCTTTTGAGATTTTAGGTTATTCTTAGCATCTTCCTGATGTATCAAAGGCAACATTTGTGCACCTTAATCCTCCAGAAGAATACACATAATCACAATAACAATTTACACAACACCAATAAAGAGGACCACATGGTTGATCATAACCAACGCAAGCAAGAGGACGGGTGTCGATACCAATCCCTTCAAACATAATGTTTGAAAGGGGACGAACAGCAAAGGTGGGTTCAGGTGTGGTGGCTAGCATCACAAAGGCTAGCATCACCACCAAACTAACCATCCCCTTCACATTCATGTTTTTCTTCATCTCCATCTCACAGCTGTTATTACTAATAATATTTTAACTGTTTCTCACTGTTGATTTCTGAGTGCTCTACTACACTTCTACAACGATGGTTTTATAGCAGAGAGAAGCACGTTGTTTAATTGTTTATTTCCTGTGCTAAAAAATCTCTGCTTACTTGCTATGTTATAGCATACGCATATGCCACATGCATATATTGCATAGCAGAGGGAGGGAAGTGGGAAGCTAAGCGTGTACTGGAAGCATGGAATTCACTTTTCTACTCTATTTCATGAAATAACCATTGCCTATTTTATGTTACTATTTCTATTAACGGCATCTGCGGATCTGCCTACCATATTATATAAGCACATGATCTAAGTACTTTTCTAAAATAGTGTGCGCTCTCACAATGCCAAGGGATAAGTGGACCGAGTAATTAACGAGACCAAATCTTCCCACTCCAAGTTCGATTTGATGAGGCAGTAAATAGCATTTATGACATTAAAGAAGTAAAACTTCAAAATCACAACTCAAAGGTCCTAAGTACCCGTTCTTTCGGACTGGGAGAAGCTAAATTGAACTAATAATAATAATAATTATTATTATTATTTATTATAATAATAAATAATAATAATAATTAATACTCCCTCCGTTTTCTTTTGTTGTTCATATTTAGAATCGGGGAAGATACCAATGCAACTCAAAAAATGGACAAGATTTCATTATTGTAAATACTAAAAATAAAGTTTCTAGCCCTTTGAGTTATTCTATATTAGCAATCAATGACACAAAAAATTTGAGGGGTAAAAGAGTAAAAAAAATGACTACAATTAGTGTGAACAGATTTATACCCCTTTAAGTTACTCTATATTAGGCAACCAATGAGACAAAAGTTTGAGTGGTAAGAAAGTAATAAATGACTACTCAATAGTGTGAACACATTTATTGCAACTGAAAACTAATGGGAAATTTAATTCTTAAATTACACTATGTATGGAAAGATTCAAAAGAAGCACACCATATTGAAATTTTCCAATGGGGAATACAGGAACAACAAAAGAAAACAGAGGAAGTATTGATATTAGTATTAATAATAATAATAATAATTATTATTATTATTATTATTATTATTATTATTATTATTATTATTATTATTATTATTATTATTAATTATTATTATTTTGAATGAAAAAGCAACTAACATTATTTTGAAGATGTAAAAACTTTCACGAGTACATCAATGGAAAAACGAGCATGGTTCGATTATTACCTCATATTTAAAGGTATATAGATGGAAAAACAGAGAGAGTTGATATAAACTTACTTAATGATCAACTTTGTAGTAATTAAAATAAGAGGACCTATTAGGGGGTGAATGTTATTCGGATAAAAATAAAATTTCAATTCAATTTAAATCGAATTAGTAATTCGAATTGTACACAAACTATGTTTGGATTGGATTCGGATTGAATTTTTTTAAAAAATCATATTTACGGATTGGATTGGATCGAGGGTGATTGGGCTTAACTGATTTTTTTTTTTAAAAGATCAAATGGTCCGGCAGCCCTTCCCTTCCCTTAAAAGTTAAAACCCTAGCTTGATGTTATAAAGTTGAACCTGCTGTGTAGTTGAACATGTTATTATGCAGTTGTTGAACCTTGTGCTGTAATAAATTATGAATTTGAATTAATCAATTTTTATGGGATTTTGTGAATTATATCTATTATCGAACACGTACTTTATTTTGATACTCGCGCCAAATTTTTCATCGAAAAAAAAACTGAATTTCAAAAAATTGGATAATTCGGATCGATCCATTCTCTAAAAATTCGGATTGGATTGGGTTGGCCTCAAACTCCAATTGGTTTTGATTTGGATTGGAAAATGAAAATCCAAATTTTATTGGTTGAGGCCTAAATCCAAACTGTACATCGAACTTCTAGCCCTAGTTCCAATCTCGACTTCTGGAGAACAATGATTGATTCGGCCTAAAATATATCTTGATGATTGGCGCAACCAATCGGCTTGGCCAAGATGCATCTTGTATCGAAATTCTTTATGATCACGTCAAACATGCTAGGTTGGTGTTAGGCATAGCCACATTAGGACGTCAAACTTCAACTAGTATATACATGCATTTTTGCAAATTGGTACGCCATGTTGCTAGCGCAGCTCATTGATTTGATAGAAGTTCTCCCACACATTTTTGAATCTCTCCTAGCATCTTGTTTCAATTATATAATAATACTCCTCATTTTAAATTTCTCATTTCTTTTCCAAGAGTTTCAATATACACCTTCACAAGCAATATCTTTAATTATGTAATGAGAAGAAATTTTTAAAAAATGATATCTTGATTCTTGAATGTACACATTAAAATATCACATTAACAAGATTTCAACTTATACATTGGTGAGAATTATGATCAAAATATGATATTTGACTTTCGAAAAGAGAACTATTGGGGATTTTAAAATGGGATAGAGGGAAATTTAGATATTTAGAATCGAACGATCAAGAAGTAATAAAGCAAGCCGGTAACAATAATGATGACAACATAAGTTACAATCAAATAAAACACATCAACTTTGTTAAATAATCAAACCACGAGTAACCACAACGACGAGCGGGTGACAACTTTATTTAACTATTACAACCAAAGCAAGATGAAGAAGCATCCATACTGAAATATTTGATAATCCAAACAACATTAATCATTCGTATTTTCTTAAACATGCCAGATTATTCTTAATTAGCATGTTCGAGAATAATCAAAGGCGGTATTTGTGCACCTAAATCCTCCAGCAGAATAGACAAAGTCACAATAACATTTTCCGCAACAATGGTAAAAAGGACCACATGCTTCATCATACCAAACGCAAGCAAGAGGTTGGGTGTCGATACCAATCCCTTCAAACATAATGTTTGAAAGGGGACGAACAGCAATGGTGGATTGAGGTGTGATGGCTAGCATCACAATGGTTAGCATCAACACCAAACTAACCCCTCCCTTCACATTCATGTTTTTCTTCATTTCCATCTCACGGCTGTTATTACTAATGATACTTAAATAGTGCTTTGTTTCTCACTTTTGATTTCTGAGTTCTTCACTACACTTCTACATACTTCGTTTGATTGTTTATTTCTTGTGTTAAATAATCTTAATTATCTTTGTACCTTATCGCATAAGCACCTGCCACTTGCATATCAATGAATAGCAGAGCGAGGGAAGTTGGGAACTGGCAACTGCGAAGCACGTCATTTGATTTTTTTATTTCTTGTTTAATACCCTTTGCCAATCTTGATTTTCCTTCTTTAATAAAACCTTAACAATGGGGTAGTCAAATACGCGCTCACACCGCGTAAGCGAAATAAAATCACGCCTACAATTTGGTGAATTCACTGGGGAGGATTTTAAAAAATTAATTTTTTTTAAATGAGTGGGTGAAACTTGAAAAATACGATTCATTCTCTTTTTATGCCTTAGAATAGCATACTGTTTTGCATATGCATGGCTATTTTTAAACCACCATTAGGACAATCTACCTTGCCTCATTAGCACATGTTCTATGTGTGAGGTCATTCCCGAGGGGTTTGCGTTTTGTGCTTCCAAAAAGCTTCCTGAAAGATAGTGTTGAATCTTAGTCATAAGCAAACCTACCCAACCATGGCATTGTTCTCTTTTTCCTGACTTAATAACTAGAGTGCGTCTTACACGTGGCCACCTCTTTAAGCAGGGGTACGAAGCGTGGGATCAATCTCTTAGTAATGGACCCTTTTTAGCCTTAACCTAAACCTGACCATAGTTGAATGTAGAACTGGAATTTAGGTTGAGAACTCTGGCATCCATGTTACTTGACATTTGCCTGTGATTGCAATTTTCGCCTGTTGCTAATTGATATGCCTTGCACCTAAACTCGCGTCTAAAAAATCGATTAAAACTCGCGTCGAAAAGATCGTAACTAGTATGAACTTTTGCCAAATCGCCAATATGTATGTCGGGGAGCAGTGCGCCAAACGCATTTATTTGCGCCTTGCGCACAACACAAGCGTCGGACGCATAGGCCGTGCGCGGCGCGCACTACGTTGCGTGATGCGCAGCGTATTCGTCTCATGTTTATTGCTGATTTGACTATTGTTTCAAGTCTAAAAAAAAATATGTCAATTCGCCAGTTTGTCTTGATCTGTCAAATTGTTGTCGTCATATCATGTCGGGCCGTAGCGTCCCGAAATTATGTAGAATTAGCTAAAACATCGCCTAAATTGCCAAAAAAAATATGTATGGGAATAGTGCGCCAAACGATGCGCCTACGCCGGAAGCATCCGCCGCTGCGCGCACCTTTCTTGCTGCGTGGCGCGCTTTATGTGCGTCTCATGTTTTTTTACCAATATGTGGTGGCCGATTCCGCATTTTTTTTGTCGTGCGTGCATATAGAGTTATTGACCGTTCAACACGTCCTTAAGTCTAAAATTAATTTCACCTAATTACAAAAAAAAATCAGTCGTTTTCCTTATTTTGAGTCTCACTACTATTAGGTCTCATTTAGATGAACGATCATTTTATTTTATTTTCTTTCTGGAGAAAGTCGGATATTCCAATCCTCCCTAACTTGTCCCATATATTTTTTTTATAATATTTTTTATATAAAAGTGTAAACAAATAATCGTGTCTCCCCATTTAAGTATCCGATAATGAAACATACCGCGGTCTTAATTGGTCCGACCCATGGGCAAAGCAGTCTGAAAAGCCATCCTAAAACTATTTCGAAAAGTGTTAAAATCCTATTTTAAAGCCCAATTAATTATTCATGATAATTAATTGTATTTTGAGCCTAATCCTTTGAAAAGCCCAATTAATTATTTAATAATAATTAAATAAATAAAATAAATATTTTCAAAGATAATTTTTATATTTAAAATCAGATTTTATCTCGTGAAATCAGATTCCGGAATAAAAGGATAAAAGAAAATCTTTTAAAACGCGTTTTAAAAAAGGCTGGCAAAGGCGTGTCAAAAGCCAGGCTGGTGCGCCCGGCGCACGCGCGCACCCGCTTGCGTGAAGCGCACCTTGCTCTGCGTGAAGCACAGGTTTCTTTCTTATCTTTTTCCAAACACGTACCACGTGTATGCTTTCTACTAGGCGCAGTGTCGTTTTCCCTATAAATAGGCCTGATTTCCGTACATATTGAAAAACTGATTTTTCACATTAACACACTTCGAACTCGACGAATACTTTACGAACCTCTCTACGAACTACAAAACTTCCCTACAAAATTCATACTTTCGAATACAAACACATTCAATCTACATACTTTCATACATTCAGATTTTTAGGCTTCACGATTGCACGTCCCGAAGGTTGTCAATCTCGCAGACCCAAGTCACGGGATAATCCTGAGGGTCCTTAAATAAATTCTCTATTTTTATACTTGAAGTTACTAACTTGTTTCTTTCCCCGATGTAGATCTTTAATATTAAATCGTTCTACATATTCTAAACCTTTTTCTTCCTTTTTTGTTTCTTTTCATACACTATTATATGCTTGCCTGATTATTCTACGCATATTATTTGATTGTCCTGCTTTATTGTTTTTATCACCCACATGTTATTTTTGCTAATCAAAGACCCAATGAATTGTTCTAATATTAATCAGATTAATTTGGATAACTTGCTAGGTTCCCTGTAAATTTATTGCTAAATAACATATCACTAAAAATAGTCTTTTATGTGTTTCCTGAACCAACCTAGACTAAATCTTTTTAGGGTGCTTAAAATATTATGTGGTTATTTTATTGCATAAAAATTGACATGAATCGATATCTAGTAGAGGCCAAAGAATGGGCGAATGTGGTTCATTATGACCGTGTTCGTACCCTCACCCCCTAACTCAATCTTTGGTTCATTTAGACCATTTACGGAGTCAGGACGGGGAAATCTGCATTGGATAAGTCCCTAATTTGTCCCTACGATTTCCCATATCCAATTAGGATTATGATTCTTCATTTAAAGAATTATTGGCGACTTCAAAACGTTTTCAATTCAAAAACGTTTACAATGGGGTAGTCAAATCTAATACGCGCTCATCCCGCGTAGGCGAAATAAAAACACGCCTACAAAAAGCTTTTTCTCAATCATTTCCATGTATATTATATCATCTTCTCCCGTACATCATTTAGGATTCTGCATAGTGTCCATCTTGTTATAAAAGTCTCATCCGCTTAGGAATCCTAACTCCATTAGAAGTCCATCAAGCCCATACGTCTAGGCTCATCCAGTTTCACTCCATTTAGAGTTCTTAACCTCGTCTCACTCTATTCATGGTAGGAGTCTTGACCCCGTCTAGGTTCACCCATCTAAGAAGTCTATAGAATCGTTAGAGTTCTTACCATCTTAGGAGTCCAAAATTCATATAAGTTCATGCATAATAGGAGTCTAAATCGGTTAGGAGTCTTAATCTCGTCTAAGTCTAGGGTCATTAGAGTTCTTACCATCTTAGGAATCTAGAATCCATAGAAATACATGCATAGTAGGAGTCTAAATCCATCAGAATTCCGTTCGTTTTAGGAGTCTAGTTCCACTAGAGTCTCATACATATTAGAGGTCTAGCGTCCTTAAAAGTTCATCAAATCTATAATTCTAAGGTCATTAGAAGTCTAGGATTCTAAAAGTCGTAGAATTTCGTATTCATTAGGACTGCAGTCATACTAGAATCTTTTTGCATTGCATAGTTTATCATTCATACACTTTATACATAACTAGAGTCCATAGGAGTTTCATTGCATCCATACTCCTCATTTCATTTCATGCATTTCGCATTTAGTAGTCCTGAAATACAAGCAATCTAATTCCCTCTTTTGGGATATGTAGGCAACCTTTACAAGTTCGAACGCATAGATTGAGTAATGCATACATGCATTAGGTCCAGGTGCATCCAAAAAAGGTCATACATACATGCATTAGGTTTAGGTGTATCCAAAAAGTCATGCATATATACATTAGGTCTAGGTGCATCCAATCCAAAAAATAAATCATAATGCATTTAGGATATTCAGATTCGTTCCTAGAAGCTTAACTTTTTAAACAAACATACATTCTTTCATTCCATTTCTTTCTCTCCACCATCACTCCATTTCTAATCTCCTGTTGGACGATCCATTGTAGGAAATAAGCAACATGTTAAGAACACTTCAAGAATAGATTGATGAGTTGAAGAGTATGATAGTAGATCTTGTAGCACGTGTCATCAGACTAGAGGTAAACCACATTGTTCTTCAAGAGAATGGTAGTGCAGATTATAAGACACTAGATGGTTTTGGTGCAATAACGACTGAACAATAAAGGATCAATGAGCTGCATGACATCACACAACACAGTGCACTGATAAATCCTTCCATCAAATCAGTCTCTGAAAGCTCATCTCTTTCCAGAGGAGGCAAAAGAATTATTGATGATTCATCTAGCACCCAAGCATCTATGAAAACAAAGAAAACCCGTGCTCCAATAGAGATACATTCCAGGCCTACACCGACTCTTACGAGGCCTAAAAGAAAACCTAAGAGGGAATTCACACCCTTAGATATGAGCTATGATGCTTTATTTGAGGACCTTCATTCTGGAAACTTTCTCTATCCTATGGGACCCACTCCAGATCCTAGGGAAGACCAAAAAGGGCCCAATTGGGACAAAATGCCTATTGTAAGTACCATGGAGGAAATGGGCATAGAACTAACGATTGCTATAGGTTAAAACACCTTATCCAAGACATGATAGAAGATGAAAAGCTTCCAGTCCTCTCGAACAAGACCCTAAGTAAGATAGATGTCGCTCTAGTAGTGAAAGAAATTAACATGGGTACAAAGGGTTATTTAAAACTCCGACAGGAACAAAGGACCTTCACCCCACTAAAAATGACCTATACTTAAATTTTTCACCAACTCCGGGCTAAAGGAGCAATTTCCCTAATTGGACCCTTAGAAGACCCACCTAAAGAGGAAAGAAATCCGATATGGGTTAAAGACTCCTATTGCCAATACCACAGGAGGAGAGGTCACATACTAAAAGGTGTATAGGCCTTCAGGCGATTATGCAAGATATGATCGATAACAAAAGACTTCAATTGCTATCAGATCCAAACTACAAAGACATAACCCCAATCCCAATAACATATATTCACTAAAATATTTGGACTCGCTTATGTCCAATTAGCATGGAAAAAAATACATTTCTTCTCTTTTCATTTAGAAAGAGACCTCATGAAGACCGAAGCGACGAAGCTGTCTCGTTACGCGACGTAGGAGTCTAGACTTAGAATTTCGTTTTTTGTTTCATTTCTCTTATTTTTCCCAAGATCATATAGGATTTCCCTTTTTATTGCATATACTCATAATTTTCAATTAATAAATGAGTATTTATTTATTCTTATAACGGATTCCATCTAATTTCTCATCCAATGGGGCCCACTCCTTATTAATTGATTTTCAATTCATCCCGTGGCTCGAAATTAACTCTTTCTTTCCCGCTTCACTCTTCATCTTCATCTTTACTGCCATTGATTTCTCTAACCCACCTCCATGTCATTCTTTCTCTATCTGACCAGTAACTACCATCTTCATCGCCACATCATTATCTAGAAGAAAGGAGGGAGGGACCACATCATTCTTTGACTGTCACTGCCATCCTCAAACTAGGGTTTTTGACCAAAATTATTGAAACACAAAGTAGATCAATTTCCCCCAATTCTATGAACTCTAATTTGCAATTTGAAAAACTTACCTTCACTTTGTGGCAAGCAACCCGAATCAAAGTAAATTAAATCCCTTAACCAACTAATTGCGCGACGTATAACCCCTTAATTGGCAAAACTTGACCCATATATTTCAAAAAATTTAGTCACTTGTACATTTTATGCTTGACGATGTAAATTTTTAAGCATTCATATCATGAATTATGTACTTCCTTTGTTTTTTGTAGTTGTCTATTTGTCTTTGATACGTTTGTCAACACACAACTTAGACCTTTAATATATCTAATTATACATGAGTAAAAGTTATAATAATTTGATATTTGGAAAGTATATATTGAGACAAATCTAAAAAGATCCCACTTTCGTATGATTTTTCTTAAGACGGTCAAGCTACATTAGATAAATAGTGTCAAAAGCCAAATATGGAATGACTAAAAAAATGAAGGAAGTTTTTTCAAAATTGATAAAAGTTGATATTGTGAAAATACATTAGACGAATAGTGTCACAAATCAAACAAGATCTTACATGAATATATTTTATCTTACATATAAAACACAACTTGGTAGATAGTGCAAATTAAACATTTTGACCGGGTATCATTAATTTATGGAGAAAAGAAGGTAAGAGAATACGAAAGTCTCATGAATTCAAAGTTGTAGTCTTTATATATATACTCTTTAGAACCTTTTTTTATTTTTGGGACTCCTACAAAAAGAGAACCTATTCTGAAAGGGTTTTTCTAACCTATACCACAAGGTATAGGTTAAGAGAATGAAAATTCCTATATTAGATATAAATATAAAAAAGTAAAATCCAATCAACTAAAAAATCGCACAATAATTGTTTCTATCTTCAGTATCTATCTCCAAACAATCTTGTTGCGTTATATTTCTTTTTAATAAAATCTTGAAATCTTAAAGTCCATTCTGAAAAACAACCTTTTTTAATTTTTCTGAGGGGAAACTAAAAAACAACTTCAGCTGCCCATTAGTCGGCTTTGTCCACATAGTTAAAGGATTATCTAGGTACTGAAGGATATCTTTTGTCCACATTAATCCGAAAAATTGCTTTAGTTTCCACTTTAAAAGTATGAGTATTACTACCTCCGTTCCTTTTCTATTGCAACAATAGGTTCGATCACAGTTTTTAAGGAAATGAAAAAACTGTAAATAAATTCAAATTGAATCCTTTTCGCACATGAACTCAGAAATAAAATCAGTCCGTAATATTTCTTGCAATCATGAATTCTAAAATAATCAAGACCCAATAATTAAAAAGATCAAATAAAAAAATAATTTTGAGTCGCATTGTATCTATATCAACACATAAGGAAAAAAAGAAAGTTGTGAACGTGTCCCATTATATTTCCTATTTAAGTACTCCCTCCGTTTCAAAATATAAGGCACGCACGATATTCGAGGTCGAACTTTGACCGTTAAATACTCTCAATTTATGTTGATAAAAAATCTAAAAAAATAATGTTATTATAGTCTTTTACAAGACGAATCCAACGGTATAATTTTTAAAATTTTATTTATCATATTATGAGAGATATTTGTGGTCAAATTAAATTTTCTTAAAACGTGAATGCCTTATATTTTGAAACAAGGGAATACTACTTAACAAAGATAATCATAAAACATAATAATCTAATTGACTAAAATCCTAGTAACAACTGCTAATAAATTGGAATCAGAAAGCAACTGAAATAAGTTTGAAGACTTAAAATTTTTCATAAATACATCAATGGAAAACTGAGCATGGCTCGGTTATTACCTCATATTCGGTATACAGACAAAAAAAAAAAACCAAAAGAGTTGATGTAAACTTGGTTAATAATCAATTTCTTCAGAATTAAAATAAGTGTTCCATTCTCGAATCACGACTTCTACAGAGTGTTGATGAAGATGAATAACAAATTATGACAAGATTGAATGGGCTAAGATTAATAGTCTAAAATGACTACTCGACCCAAAATAGTCATTGGCGCAACCAATAAGGTCGTCCAAGAAGCATCTTGGATCGAAATTTTGTATAATCAAGTCGAACATGCTACGTTACTATATATAAATATATAATTTTTTTTTTAAAGGTAAGATGAAGTCCCTTGCAAGGAAGGGGGGGAAATTGGGGATCCCTCCTTGCAAGGGGTGAGACTCGATCCCAGGATCTCTGGGATCGGAGATGAAGCCAACACCACTAGGCTATCACCTGCTGCTTATGCTACGTTACTAATTTACTATATGGCATAAATGCAAATATATACTCTTTGCACCCTCTAAAATTACCAAATGACAGCCGCATTAGGACATCAAACTTCAACCAATATATACTCCATGCACTAATGCAAATAGATACGCCATGTTGCTACTACAGCACATTGATTTCATAATACTCCTCCCATCGAATTCTGAATCTCTCATAGCATCTTATTTCATTTATTTAATAATACTCATTACAATTTACAGATTTCTCATTTCTTATCTAGAGAGTATTCAATATACAACTCCACAATCAATATCTTTAATTATGTAATGAGAAGAAATTAAGAAAAACTTGATATAAAAAATGTAGAAATTGAAATATCACATTAGATTGATTAATTCATCTTATACCTAGGTGAGATTTATGATCAAAATGTATGAAGTTTGACTACGTAAGGAGAAATGAGGAGTTTAAAAAGGGATAGAGGGGAATAAGATAATTAGAATTCAATGATCAATATGTAAGGATCTTAAATTAGAGCACTTTTGGCTCCAATCGGTTTTCTTGGCTACTGAATATGCTTGCTCAAGACCCATTTCAGCCTTAACTCCTAACCCACCAGAACACCTCCAGATATCCCAAAGCCATGAGTTCACTATCATAGTTGATGCTTCCTTCTGTGCTTCTAACCTTCATGCAGGCATGGGAGCTATATGCAGGAGTAAAACCAATGGGTGAAAGGAATATGTGGAAACTTTGTGAGCAATGATGTTAATCTCTCTGAGACCATTGCAATCATGGAAACTTTGATGTGGATTAGTTCTAACCAGTGGTCAAGTGCCTATCATCCTCTCGGATTCTCTGGTGACGGTAGATAACATTAATGGAAACACAAGGATCCGAGATCGATATACTCACTATACTACGTGCAGGGAGTTATTGCAGGAGGGGAGGCAAATCCAACTTCAGAGAGTGGGAAGGGCTCAAGTTCAGGAAGCAGACGTTCTAGCTAGATCAGTTCGCCAAGGGAGTAGGGAGGTTAATGTGTTTCACCAGTTTTCCAAAAATCCATGGGTGGAATTAAACATTAGCCTAGACGATATTAGTTTTGAACAATTATGCTTTTGCTGTAATGAAGGGAGAATAGCTCTCTGTGCTAACTAACTTGATCTTGTAGTATCTTTACTTTATTTTATTGCCCCATTTAACCAAAAAAAATGATTAATATGTAATAAATCAAACTGGTAATAATAATGATGACAACTTTACTTGGTTACACTAAATAAAACACATCAACTTTATTAAATCAAACCACATGGTTACCATAACGACGAGCGGTGGCAACTTTATTTAGCTATAGCAACTACGAAATGAAAAACATTCATACTGAAACATTTGATAACCCAAACCACAATAACAACTTAATAATTCTTAGCTTTTGAGCATTTTAGGTTATTCTTAGCATCTTCCTGATGTATCAAAGGCAACATTTGTGCACCTTAATCCTCCAGAAGAATACACATAATCACAATAACAATTTCCACAACACCAGTAAAGAGGACCACATGGTTGATCATAACCAACGCAAGCAAGAGGACGGGTGTCAATACCAATTCCTTCAAACATAATGTTCGAAAGGGGACGAACAGCAAAGGTGGGTTGAGATGTGGTGGCTAGCATCACAAAGGCTAGCATCACCACCAAACTAACCACCCCCTTCACATTCATGTTTTTCTTCATCTCCATCTCACAGCTCAATAACTGTTATTACTAATAATATTTTAACTGTTTCTGTCCGTATTTACTGTACACCGTCCGTATAAAATACGGTGTTTTTTTTCTAGTATGATCCCATCATGAATCTCGGGCCATTTGCCTCCGGGTCCCCGGATGGCCCCGAAAGTGTGCATTATAGCCTTCAATATCAGTCATTCTGGTGATGTGAGAATTTTCTTTCGAAACCTTAGGGTTAGATAATATACCTTTTCAGCACACATTATAAGGAAGAAATTTGAAGGTGAAAGTGAACGAATTAGTCATCATAAATTTAACGGTTTTTTCACCATATACCCCCGACAAATTGAAAAATTCACCATATACCCTCAATGTTTCAAATATGCACCATATACCCCTAACTTTTCAAAATTGTTCACCAAATACCCTTTTCCTAACTGCCGTTAACTCACCGTTAGATGTATTTACGATTTTGCCACAATTAACCTCTAACCCTAAAATCCTAAACCCTAATTCTAACCCTAACCCTAATTATAACCATAAAGCCTAACCTTCTAAACCCTAACCTTCCCACCACCCCCTCCCCACCCATCCACCACCCCGCGAGCCCCATCCCCCTCCCCCCACCCCAAACCGCCCCTACCCCCACCTCCCGCATCCCCCTCCCCCACCCCAGTGCCCCCTCCCCCACCTCCCCGCAGCCTCCCCCCCCCCACCCCACTGCCCCTCCCTCCTCACCACCCCCCGCAGCCTCCCTCCCTCCCCCACCCGAGCAGCCCCCCCCACCCCGTCACGAGCCCGCAATATGTGCTATGCACTAATTTTATCTTTTTTAAGCGCGTGCCACGTGGGAGCTGATGATTGGTCATGTCGTGTCAGACGCACCAATGTGCGCCTCACACGTGTGTTTGTGCGTCACACAGCCTTCTGCGCCTGCGCAACTGGCGCGTGAAGCGCAGTTTCCTTTGCCCTATAAATGCTCTTCGATTTTCCGAATTATAGTACGGTTTTTTTACACATAACACTCGACTTTTACTTTACGAATACTTTACGAATTCTCTCTACAAAATTCATACATACAAACACAAACACATATTTTCAGACATATATACACGTTCAGATTTTCAGGCTACACGATTGGTCGTCCCAAAAGTTGTTAATCTCTCATACCCAAGCCACAGTATTATCCTAAGGGTCCATGAATCAATTAATTATTTTTATATTACTAACGATTTCATTCATAATGTAGATCTTTAATATAAAAATTGCTCTTTTGTATATTCTAATCTCTTTTTTGCTTTTTATTTATTTTCATATATTATTATATGCTTTCCTGATTGTTCTATGCATGATTTTGATCACCCACATGTTATTTTTGCTAATCAAGACCTAAAGAATTGTTCGAACATTAATCAGATAATTTGGACAACCTGTTAGGTTCCCTGGAATTTGATTGCCTAATAACATACCACTAAAAAATAGTCTTTTATGTGTTTCCAGAACCAACCTAGACTAAATTATTTTTAGTGTGCATGAAAATATTATTTGGTTATTCTATTGCATAAAAATTGACATGAATCGATATTTAGTAGAGGCCAACAATGGGCGAATGTTGTTCATTATGACCGTGTTCGTACCCTCACCCCCGAACTCAATCTATGGTTCATTCACCATCTATGGAGTCAAGACAGGGAAATCTACAATGGATATGTCCCTAATTTGTTCCTATGATTTTCCAATATTCAATTCGGTTTATGAGTCTTCCTTTAAAGACTTGTTGGCGACTTTGAAAACATTTTCACTAAAACCTTAACATTGGGATAGTTAAATATGCGCTCATCCCGCGTAGGCGAAATAAAACACGCCTACAATAGGGAAAAGGAAGTTGCACTTCACGCGCCAGCTGCGCCAGGCGCAAGTGGATGTGTGATGCACAATCACACGTGTCAGGCGCACATTGGTGCGCTAGATGCAGCATGACTAATAAACAGCGTACACGTGGTACGCGTTTTTTAAAAAAATAGGATGTTTGTCGCACAGAGTGTGCGCTAGGCGCAGGTTTCTATGTGACACACAGATCCACGTGTCAGGCTTGTTTATAAGCGCACCACCTTGCTTTTGACTCGTTTTGACAACTTTTTTTTTTATAAAACGCGTTTAAGCGATTTTCTTTTATCATTTAACTCCGGAAATCGGATTTTACGGGATAAAATCAAATATTAATTATAAAAATATCTTTGAAAATATTTTTTTTATTTAAATTAAAGAATTAATTATCAATGAATAATTAAGTGGGCTTTAAAATACGATTTTGGATCATTAAAATACGTTTTAACACTTTTATAATAGTTTTAACTCTTTGGACTGCTCTGCCTTTGGGTCAGACCAATTAAGCCCGCGGTATGTTTCATCATTGGGCCCTTAAATGGGGAGACACGATTATGTGTCTACAGAAGCCCCCACTTTGACTGAGGCTCAGTAAACCGATAGTCAAAGCACACGGTGTCGGGATTAAAAATGATTATAAACGCTCTACAGTTGAGAACTTATCTATATACACCGGTCTCTGCAAAACAAAGTTAGTATGCATGATAATAACTACAAGCAATTTGATTACCTGTAGGGAAAGATGTTAGCAGATAGGTGCAAACAACTCACATAAAGCACATAATGATGCAAATAATGCAAACTTAGACTCTCTAAGGATGCATGAGATGCTATGCAAGGATTAGGGTTATCCAAAGCTAAGGAAAATGACACGTCATGCAAGGTTAGGGTTATGCAAGACGAGAATGTATGTAATGCAATACAAGGTCAGGGTTTTGAAAAGTTAGAAGATCTGGATATGTAGAATGATGGAATGATCAGATATAGATAGAATGATTTTCGAAAACTGTTTTTAGTAAATAATTGGGGTCCGTAAACGATGTCCGTAAATTACAAATTTTCGGGAGTTTGATTTGATTTGGAGGAACCACCACATATATATAAAGCCCCCACTTTGGGTAAGCTTGTCTTGAATTAGGCTTGAGCCTTGATTGACATGTAGTTGATCTGTCTTGAGCACTCAGGGTTCTTTGCTGAGGATTCTTCTTTGGGAGTTGACACAGGCAAAGTCAGATATCGCCAGAAATTATGGAAATGTCGGAGAGTCCTTCAGGGACAAGGAGAGTTTGGAATTAAAAATAATAATAATAATTTAAATTTTTTGACTTGGCTAGGTTCAGACTCGAATCTATGTCGGAATCCATAAAGAGTATGCTCCTGAATTCTAGAAAGTTAAATCATTAGACCTTGATTAATTTATGTTATTGAAGTGGTCGGACCTCGAGATGAGGATTCCTACGTATCCTTGCGAAATTAGACCATTCGTAGTTCTGGATCTGATTTCTTTTTTTATTATTTTTTATTTTTTTATTTTTATTTTTTTTGCGCCCTAACTTTGCATGTTACCTTACATGTGACGCAAATGCCTTTTTTTTACGTAAAAAAAAAGTCATTTGCGTCGCATGTGACCTTACATGTGACGCAAATGATTCATATTTTGCATCGAACACCAAACCGATGCATATCACTTCTGTGCTATTTGCGTCGAGACCTGTGTCGTCGGACCAATGTCCGACGCAAATCGTTAATTATGTACTAGTGAAATTAAGATAAAGTTGATATAAAAAAAGTAGAAATTGAAATATCACATTAGATTGATTAATTCATCTTATACCTAGGTGAGATTTATGATCAAAATGTATGAAGTTTGACTACGTAAGGAGAAATGAAGAGTTTAAAAAGGGATAGAGGGGAATAAGATAATTAGAATTCAATGATCAATATGTAAGGATCGTAAATTAGAGCACTTTTGGCTCCAATCGATTTTCTTGGCTACTGAATATGCTTGCTCAAGACCCATTTCAGCCTTAACTCCTAACCCACCGGAACCCCTCCAGATATCCCAAAGCCATGAGTTCACTATCATAGTTGATGCTTCCTTCTGTGCTTCTAACCTTCATGCAGGTATGGGAGCTATATGCAGGAGTAGATTTGATCAATGGGTGAAAGGAATATGTGGAAACTTTGTTAGCAATGATGCTAATCTCTCTGAGACCATTGCAATCATGGAAACTTTGATGTGGATTAGTTCTAACCAGTGGTCAAGTGCCTCATCCTCTCGGATTCTCTGGTGATGATAGATAACATAAATGGAAACACAAGGATTAGAGATCGATATACTCACTATACTACGTGGAGGGAGTTAATGCAGGAGGGGAGGCAAATCCAACTTCAGAAAGTGGGAAGGGCTCAAGTTCGGGAAGCGCACGTTCTAGCTAGATCGGTTCGCCAAGGGAGTAGGGAGGTTAATGTGTTTCACCGCTTTTCCAAAAATCCATGGGTGGAATTAAACATTAGCCTAGACGATATTAGTTTTGAACAATTATGCTTTTGCTTGTAATGAAGGGAGAATAGCTCTCTTTGCTAACTAACTTGATCTTGTAGTATCTTTACATTATTTTATTGCCCCATTTAACCAAAAAAAATGATCAATATGTAATAAATCAAACTGGTAATAATAATGATGACAACTTTACATGGTTACACTAAATAAAACACATCAACTTTATTAAATCAAACCACATGGTTACCATAACGACGAGCGGTGGCAACTTTATTTAGCTATAACAAGTACGAAATGAAAAGCATTCATACTTGAAACATTTGATAACTCAAACCACAAGAACAACTTAATCATTCTTAGCTTTTGAGATTTTAGGTTATTCTTAGCATCTTCCCGATGTATCAAAGGCAACATTTGTGCACCTTAATCCTCCAGAAGAATACACATAATCACAATAACAATTTCCACAACACCAATAAAGAGGACCACATGGTTGATCATAACCAACGCAAGCAAGAGGACGGGTGTCGATACCAATCCCTTCAAACATAATGTTTGAAAGGGGACGAACAGCAAAGGTGGGTTCAGGTGTGGTGGCTAGCATCACAAAGGCTAGCATCACCACCAAACTAACCATCCCCTTCACATTCATGTTTTTCTTCATCTCCATCTCACAGCTGTTATTACTAATAATATTTTAACTGTTTCTCACTGTTGATTTCTGAGTGCTCTACTACACTTCTACAACGATGGTTTTATAGCAGAGAGAAGCACGTTGTTTAATTGTTTATTTCCTGTGCTAAAAAATCTCTGCTTACTTGCTATGTTATAGCATACGCATATGCCACATGCATATATTGCATAGCAGAGGGAGGGAAGTGGGAAGCTAAGCGTGTACTGGAAGCATGTAATTCACTTTTCTACTCTATTTCATGAAATAACCATTGCCTATTTTATGTTACTATTTCTATTAACGGCATCTGCGGATCTGCCTACCATATTATATAAGCACATGATCTAAGTACTTTTCTAAAATAGTGTGCGCTCTCACAATGCCAAGGGATAAGTGGACCGAGTAATTAACGAGACCAAATCTTCCCACTCCAAGTTCGATTTGATGAGGCAGTAAATAGCATTTATGACATTAAAGAAGCAAAACTTCAAAATCACAACTCAAAGGTCCTAAGTACCCGTTCTTTCGGACTGGGAGAACCTAAATTGAACTAATAATAATAATTATTATTATTATTATTTATTATAATAATAATAATTAATACTCCCTCCGTTTTCTTTTGTTGTTCATATTTAGAATCGGGGAAGATACCAATGCAACTCAAAAAATGGACAAGATTTCATTATTGTAAATACTAAAAATAAAGTTTCTAGCCCTTTGAGTTATTCTATATTAGCAATCAATGACACAAAAAATTTGAGGGGTAAAAGAGTAAAAAAAATGACTACAATTAGTGTGAACAGATTTATACCCCTTTAAGTTACTCTATATTAGGCAACCAATGAGACAAAAGTTTGAGTGGTAAGAAAGTAATAAATGACTACTCAATAGTGTGAACACCTTTATTGCAACTGAAAACTAATGGGAAATTTAATTCTTAAATTACACTATGTATGGAAAGATTCAAAAGAAGCACACCATATTGAAATTTTCCAATGGGGAATACAGGAACAACAAAAGAAAACAGAGGAAGTATTGATATTAGTATTAATAATAATAATAATAATAATAATAATAATTATTATTATTATTATTATTATTATTATTATTATTATTATTATTATTATTATTATTATTATTATTATTATTAATTATTAATATTTTGAATCAAAAAGCAACTAACATTATTTTGAAGATGTAAAAACTTTCACGAGTACATCAATGGAAAAACGAGCATGGTTCGATTATTACCTCATATTTAAAGGTATATAGATAGAAAAAAAACAGAGAGAGTTGATATAAACTTACTTAATGATCAACTTTGTAGTAATTAAAATAAGAGGACCTATTAGGGGGTGAATGTTATTCGGATAAAAATAAAATTTCAATTCAATTTAAATCGAATTAGTAATTCGAATTGTACACAAACTATGTTTGGATTGGATTCGGATTGAATTTTTTTTAAAAATCATATCTACGGATTGGATTGGATAGAGGGTGATTGGGCTTAACTGATTTTTTTTTTTAAAAGATCAAATGGTCCGGCAGCCCTTCCCTTCCCTTAAAAGTTAAAACCCTAGCTTGATGTTATAAAGTTGAACCTGCTGTGTAGTTGAACATGTTATTATGCAGTTGTTGAACCTTGTGTTGTAATAAATTATGAATTTGAATTAATCAATTTTTATGGGATTTTGTGAATTATATCTATTATCGAACACGTACTTTATTTTGATACTCGCGCCAAATTTTTCATCGAAAAAAAAACTGAATTTCAAAAAATTGGATAATTCGGATTGATCCATTCTCTAAAAATTCGGATTGGATTGGGTTGGCCTCAAACTCCAATTGGTTTTGATTTGGATTGGAAAATGAAAATCCAAATTTTATTGGTTGAGGCCTAAATCCAAACTGTACATCGAACTTCTAGCCGTAGTTCCAATCTCGACTTCTGGAGAACAATGATTAATTCGGCCTAAAATATATCTTGATGATTGGCGCAACCAATCGGCTTGGCCAAGATGCATCTTGTATCGAAATTCTTTATGATCACGTCAAACATGCTAGGTTGGTGTTAGGCATAGCCACATTAGGACGTCAAACTTCAACTAGTATATACATGCATTTTTGCAAATTGGTACGCCATGTTGCTAGCGCAGCTCATTGATTTGATAGAAGTTCTCCCACACATTTTTGAATCTCTCCTAGCATCTTGTTTCAATTATATAATAATACTCCTCATTTTAAATTTCTCATTTCTTTTCCAAGAGTTTCAATATACACCTTCACAAGCAATATCTTTAATTATGTAATGAGAAGAAATTTTTAAAAAATGATATCTTGATTCTTGAATGTACACATTAAAATATCACATTAACAAGATTTCAACTTATACATTGGTGAGAATTATGATCAAAATATGATATTTGACTTTCGAAAAGAGAACTATTGGGGATTTTAAAATGGGATAGAGGGAAATTTAGATATTTAGAATCGAACGATCAAGAAGTAATAAAGCAAGCCGGTAACAATAATGATGACAACATAAGTTACAATCAAATAAAACACATCAACTTTGTTAAATAATCAAACCACAGAGTAACCACAACGACGAGCGGGTGACAACTTTATTTAACTATTACAACCAGCAAGATGAAGAAGCATCCATACTGAAATATTTGATAATCCAAACAACATTAATCATTCGTATTTTCTTAAACATGCCAGATTATTCTTAATTAGCATGTTCGAGAATAATCAAAGGCGGTATTTGTGCACCTAAATCCTCCAGCAGAATAGACAAAGTCACAATAACATTTTCCGCAACAATGGTAAAAAGGACCACATGCTTCATCATACCAAACGCAAGCAAGAGGTTGGGTGTCGATACCAATCCCTTCAAACATAATGTTTGAAAGGGGACGAACAGCAATGGTGGATTGAGGTGTGATGGCTAGCATCACAATGGTTAGCATCAACACCAAACTAACCCCTCCCTTCACATTCATGTTTTTCTTCATTTCCATCTCACGGCTGTTATTACTAATGATACTTAAATAGTGCTTTGTTTCTCACTTTTGATTTCTGAGTTCTTCACTACACTTCTACATACTTCGTTTGATTGTTTATTTCTTGTGTTAAATAATCTTAATTATCTTTGTACCTTATCGCATAAGCACCTGCCACTTGCATATCAATGAATAGCAGAGCGAGGGAAGTTGGGAACTGGCAACTGCGAAGCACGTCATTTGGTTTTTTTATTTCTTGTTTAATACCCTTTGCCAATCTTGATTTTCCTTTTTTAATAAAACCTTAACAATGGGGTAGTCAAATACGCGCTCACACCGCGTAAGCGAAATAAAATCACGCCTACAATTTGGTGAATTCACTGGGGAGGATTTTAAAAAATTAATTTTTTTTAAATGAGTGGGTGAAACTTGAAAAATACGATTCATTCTCTTTTTATGCCTTAGAATAGCATACTGTTTTGCATATGCATGGCTATTTTTTAAACCACCATTAGGACAATCTACCTTGCCTCATTAGCACATGTTCTATGTGTGAGGTCATTCCCGAGGGGTTTGCGTTTTGTGCTTCCAAAAAGCTTCCTGAAAGATAGTGTTGAATCTTAGTCATAAGCAAACCTACCCAACCATGGCATTGTTCTCTTTTTCCTGACTTAATAACTAGAGTGCGTCTTACACGTGGCCACCTCTTTAAGCAGGGGTACGAAGCGTGGGATCAATCTCTTAGTAATGGACCCTTTTTAGCCTTAACCTAAACCTGACCATAGTTGAATGTAGAACTGGAATTTAGGTTGAGAACTCTGGCATCCATGTTACTTGACATTTGCCTGTGATTGCAATTTTCGCCTGTTGCTAATTGATATGCCTTGCACCTAAACTCGCGTCTAAAAAATCGATTAAAACTCGCGTCTAAAAGATCGTAACTAGTATGAACTTTTGCCAAATCGCCAATATGTATGTCGGGGAGCAGTGCGCCAAACGCATTTATTTGCGCCTTGCGCACAACACAAGCGTCGGACGCATAGGCCGTGCGCGGCGCGCACTACGTTGCGTGATGCGCAGCGTATTCGTCTCATGTTTATTGCTGATTTGACTATTGTTTCAAGTCTAAAAAAAAATATGTCAATTCGCCAGTTTGTCTTGATCTGTCAAATTGTTATCGTCATATCATGTCAGTCGTAGCGTCCCGAAATTATGTAGAATTAGCTAAAACATCGCCTAAATTGCCAAAAAAAATATGTATGGGAATAGTGCGCCAAACGATGCGCCTACGCCAGAAGCACTGTCCCGCGCTGCGCGCACCTTTGCTGCGTGGCGCGCTTTATGTGCGTCTCATGTTTTTTTACCAATATGTGATGGCCGATTCCGCATTTTTTTTCGTCTGCGTGCATATAGAGTTATTGACCGTTCAACACGTCCTTAAGTCTAAAATTAATTTCACCTAATTACAAAAAAAAATCAGTCGTTTTCCTTATTTTGAGTCTCACTACTATTAGGTCTCATTTAGATGAACGATCATTTTATTTTATTTTCTTTCTGGAGAAAGTCGGATATTCCTATCCTCCCTAACTTGTCCCATATATTTTTTTTATAATATTTTTTATATAAAAGTGTAAACAAATAATCGTGTCTCCCCATTTAAGTATCCGATAATGAAACATACCGCGGTCTTAATTGGTCCGACCCATGGGCAAAGCAGTCTGAAAAGCCATCCTAAAACTATTTCGAAAAGTGTTAAAATCCTATTTTAAAGCCCAATTAATTATTCATGATAATTAATTGTATTTTGAGCCTAATCCTTTGAAAAGCCCAATTAATTATTTAATAATAATTAAATAAATAAAATAAATATTTTCAAAGATAATTTTTATATTTAAAATCAGATTTTATCTCGTGAAATCAGATTCCGGAATAAAAGGATAAAAGAAAATCTTTTAAAACGCGTTTTAAAAAAGGCTGGCAAAGGCGTGTCAAAAGCCAGGCTGGTGCGCCTGGCGCACAGCCTTGCGTCTGGCGCACCTTGCTCTGCGTGAAGCACAGGTTTCTTTCTTATCTTTTTCCAAACACGTACCACGTGTATGCTTTCTACTAGGCGCAGTGTCGTTTTCCCTATAAATAGGCCTGATTTCCGTACATATTGAAAAACTGATTTTTCACATTAACACACTTCGAACTCGACGAATACTTTACGAACCTCTCTACGAACTACAAAACTTCCCTACAAAATTCATACTTTCGAATACAAACACATTCAATCTACATACTTTCATACATTCAGATTTTTAGGCTTCACGATTGCACGTCCCGAAGGTTGTCAATCTCGCAGACCCAAGTCACGGGATAATCCTGAGGGTCCTTAAATAAATTCTCTATTTTTATACTGAAGTTACTAACTGTTTCTTTCCTGATGTAGATCTTTAATATTAAATCGTTCTACATATTCTAAACCTTTTTCTTCCTTTTTTGTTTCTTTTCATACACTATTATATGCTTGCCTGATTATTCTACGCATATTATTTGATTGTCCTGCTTTATTGTTTTTATCACCCACATGTTATTTTTGCTAATCAAAGACCCAATGAATTGTTCTAATATTAATCAGATTAATTTGGATAACCTGCTAGGTTCCCTGTAAATTTATTGCTAAATAACATATCACTAAAAATAGTCTTTTATGTGTTTCCTGAACCAACCTAGACTAAATCTTTTTAGGGTGCTTAAAATATTATGTGGTTATTTTATTGCATAAAAATTGACATGAATCGATATCTAGTAGAGGCCAGCAATGGGCGAATGTGGTTCATTATGACCGTGTTCGTACCCTCACCCCCTAACTCAATCTTTGGTTCATTTAGACCATTTACGGAGTCAGGACGGGGAAATCTGCATTGGATAAGTCCCTAATTTGTCCCTACGATTTCCCATATCCAATTAGGTTTATGATTCTTCATTTAAAGAATTATTGGCGACTTCAAAACGTTTTCAATTCAAAAACGTTTACAATGGGGTAGTCAAATCTAATACGCGCTCATCCCGCGTAGGCGAAATAAAAACACGCCTACAAAAAGCTTTTTCTCAATCATTTCCATGTATATTATATCATCTTCTCCTGTACATCATTTAGGATTCTGCATAGTGTCCATCTTGTTATAAAAGTCTCATCCGCTTAGGAATCCTAACTCCATTAGAAGTCCATCAAGCCCATACGTCTAGGCTCATCCAGTTTCACTCCATTTAGAGTTCTTAACCTCGTCTAACTCTATTCATGGTAGGAGTCTTGACCCCGTCTAGGTTCACCCATCTAAGAAGTCTATAGAATCGTTAGAGTTCTTACCATCTTAGGAGTCCAAAATTCATATAAGTTCATGCATAATAGGAGTCTAAATCAGTTAGGAGTCTTAATCTCGTCTAAGTCTAGGGTCATTAGAGTTCTTACCATCTTAGGAATCTAGAATCCATAGAAATACATGCATAGTAGGAGTCTAAATCCATCAGAATTCCGTTCGTTTTAGGAGTCTAGTTCCACTAGAGTCTCATACATATTAGAGGTCTAGCGTCCTTAAAAGTTCATCAAATCTATAATTCTAAGGTCATTAGAAGTCTAGGATTCTAAAAGTCGTAGAATTTCGTATTCATTAGGACTGCAGTCATACTAGAATCTTTTTGCATTGCATAGTTTATCATTCATACACTTTATACATAACTAGAGTCCATAGGAGTTTCATTGCATCCATACTCCTCATTTCATTTCATGCATTTCGCATTTAGTAGTCCTGAAATACAAGCAATCTAATTCCCTCTTTTGGGATATGTAGGCAACCTTTACAAGTTCGAACGCATAGATTGAGTAATGCATACATGCATTAGGTCCAGGTGCATCCAAAAAAGGTCATACATACATGCATTAGGTTTAGGTGTATCCAAAAAGTCATGCATATATACATTAGGTCTAGGTGCATCCAATCCAAAAAATAAATCATAATGCATTTAGGATATTCAGATTCGTTCCTAGAAGCTTAACTTTTTAAACAAACATACATTCTTTCATTCCATTTCTTTCTCTCCACCATCACTCCATTTCTAATCTCCTGTTGGACGATCCATTGTAGGAAATAAGCAACATGTTAAGAACACTTCAAGAATAGATTGATGAGTTGAAGAGTATGATAGTAGATCTTGTAGCACGTGTCATCAGACTAGAGGTAAACCACATTGTTCTTCAAGAGAATGGTAGTGCAGATTATAAGACACTAGATGGTTTTGGTGCAATAACGACTGAACAATAAAGGATCAATGAGCTGCATGACATCACACAACACAGTGCACTGATAAATCCTTCCATCAAATCAGTCTCTGAAAGCTCATCTCTTTCCAGAGGAGGCAAAAGAATTATTGATGATTCATCTAGCACCCAAGCATCTATGAAAACAAAGAAAACCCGTGCTCCAATAGAGATACATTCCAGGCCTACACCGACTCTTACGAGGCCTAAAAGAAAACCTAAGAGGGAATTCACACCCTTAGATATGAGCTATGATGCTTTATTTGAGGACCTTCATTCCGGAAACTTTCTCTATCCTATGGGACCCACTCCGCATCCTAGGGAAGACCAAAAAGGGCCCAATTGGGACAAAATGCCTATTGTAAGTACCATGGAGGAAATGGGCATAGAACTAACGATTGCTATAGGTTAAAACACCTTATCCAAGACATGATAGAAGATGAAAAGCTTCCAGTCCTCTCGAACAAGACCCTAAGTAAGATAGATGTCGCTCTAGTAGTGAAAGAAATTAACATGGGTACAAAGGGTTATTTAAAACTCCGACAGGAACAAAGGACCTTCACCCCACTAAAAATGACCTATACTTAAATTTTTCACCAACTCCGGGCTAAAGGAGCAATTTCCCTAATTGGACCCTTAGAAGACCCACCTAAAGAGGAAAGAAATCCGATATGGGTTAAAGACTCCTATTGCCAATACCACAGGAGGAGAGGTCACATACTAAAAGGTGTATAGGCCTTCAGGCGATTATGCAAGATATGATCGATAACAAAAGACTTCAATTGCTATCAGATCCAAACTACAAAGACATAACCCCAATCCCAATAACATATATTCACTAAAATATTTGGACTCGCTTATGTCCAATTAGCATGGAAAAAAATACATTTCTTCTCTTTTCATTTAGAAAGAGACCTCATGAAGACCGAAGCGACGAAGCTGTCTCGTTACGCGACGTAGGAGTCTAGACTTAGAATTTCGTTTTTTGTTTCATTTCTCTTATTTTTCCCAGTATCATATAGGATTTCCCTTTTTATTGCATATACTCATAATTTTCAATTAATAAATGAGTATTTATTTATTCTTATAACGGATTCCATCTAATTTCTCATCCAATGGGGCCCACTCCTTATTAATTGATTTTCAATTCATCCCGGCGGCTCGAAATTAACTCTTTCTTTCCCGCTTCACTCTTCATCTTCATCTTTACTGCCATTGATTTCTCTAACCCACCTCCATGTCATTCTTTCTCTATCTGACCAGTAACTACCATCTTCATCGCCACATCATTATCTAGAAGAAAGGAGGGAGGGACCACATCATTCTTTGACCTGTCACTGCCATCCTCAAACTAGGGTTTTGACCAAATTATTGAAACACAAAGTAGATCAATTTCCCCCAATTCTATGAACTCTAATTTGCAATTTGAAAAACTTACCTTCACTTTGTGGCAGCAACCCGAATCAAAGTAAATTAAATCCCTTAACCAACTAATTGCAGCGACGTATAACCCCTTAATTGGCAAAACTTGACCCATATATTTCAAAAAATTTAGTCACTTGTACATTTTATGCTTGACGATGTAAATTTTTAAGCATTCATATCATGAATTATGTACTTCCTTTGTTTTTTGTAGTTGTCTATTTGTCTTTGATACGTTTGTCAACACACAACTTAGACCTTTAATATATCTAATTATACATGAGTAAAAGTTATAATAATTTGATATTTGGAAAGTATATATTGAGACAAATCTAAAAAGATCCCACTTTCGTATGATTTTTCTTAAGACGGTCAAGCTACATTAGATAAATAGTGTCAAAAGCCAAATATGGAACGACTAAAAAAATGAAGGAAGTTTTTTCAAAATTGATAAAAGTTGATATTGTGAAAATACATTAGACGAATAGTGTCACAAATCAAACAAGATCTTACATGAATATATTTTATCTTACATATAAAACACAACTTGGTAGATAGTGCAAATTAAACGTTTTGACCGGGTATCTCATTAATTTATGGAGAAAAGAAGGTAAGAGAATACGAAAGTCTCATGAATTCAAAGTTGTAGTCTTTATATATATACTCTTTAGAACCTTTTTTTATTTTTGGGACCCCTACAAAAAGAGAACCTATTCTGAAAGGGTTTTTCTAACCTATACCACAAGGTATAGGTTAAGAGAATGAAAATTCCTATATTAGATATAAATATAAAAAAGTAAAATCCAATCAACTAAAAAATCGCACAATAATTGTTTCTATCTTCAGTATCTATCTCCAAACAATCTTGTTGCGTTATATTTCTTTTTAATAAAATCTTGAAATCTTAAAGTCCATTCTGAAAAACAACCTTTTTTAATTTTTCTGAGGGAAACTAAAAAACAACTTCAGCTGCCCATTAGTCGGCTTTGTCCACATAGTTAAAGGATTATCTAGGTACTGAAGGATATCTTTTGTCCACATTAATCCGAAAAATTGCTTTAGTTTCCACTTTAAAAGTATGAGTATTACTACCTCCGTTCCTTTTCTATTGCAACAATAGGTTCGATCACAGTTTTTAAGGAAATGAAAAAACTGTAAATAAATTCAAATTGAATCCTTTTCGCACATGAACTCAGAAATAAAATCAGTCCGTAATATTTCTTGCAATCATGAATTCTAAAATAATCAAGACCCAATAATTAAAAAGATCAAATAAAAAAATAATTTTGAGTCGCATTGTATCTATATCAACACATAAGGAAAAAAAGAAAGTTGGGAACGTGTCCCATTATATTTCCTATTTAAGTACTCCCTCCGTTTCAAAATATAAGGCACGCACGATATTCGAGGTCGAACTTTGACCGTTAAATACTCTCAATTTATGTTGATAAAAAATCTAAAAAAATAATGTTATTATAGTCTTTTACAAGACGAATCCAACGGTATAATTTTTAAAATTTTATTTATCATATTATGAGAGATATTTGTGGTCAAATTAAATTTTCTTAAAACGTGAATGCCTTATATTTTGAAACAGAGGGAATACTACTTAACAAAGATAATCATAAAACATAATAATCTAATTGACTAAAATCCTAGTAACAACTGCTAATAAATTGGAATCAGAAAGCAACTGAAATAAGTTTGAAGACTTAAAATTTTTCATAAATACATCAATGGAAAACTGAGCATGGCTCGGTTATTACCTCATATTCGGTATACAGACAAAAAAAAAAACCAAAAGAGTTGATGTAAACTTGGTTAATAATCAATTTCTTCAGAATTAAAATAAGTGTTCCATTCTCGAATCACGACTTCTACAGAGTGTTGATGAAGATGAATAACAAATTATGACAAGATTGAATGGGCTAAGATTAATAGTCTAAAATGACTACTCGACCCAAAATAGTCATTGGCGCAACCAATAAGGTCGTCCAAGAAGCATCTTGGATCGAAATTTTGTATAATCAAGTCGAACATGCTACGTTACTATATATAAATATATAATTTTTTTTTTAAAGGTAAGATGAAGTCCCTTGCAAGGAAGGGGGGAAATTGGGGATCCCTCCTTGCAAGGGGTGAGACTCGATCCCAGGATCTCTGGGATCGGAGATGAAGCCAACACCACTAGGCTATCACCTGCTGCTTATGCTACGTTACTAATTTACTATATGGCATAAATGCAAATATATACTCTTTGCACCCTCTAAAATTACCAAATGACAGCCGCATTAGGACATCAAACTTCAACCAATATATACTCCATGCACTAATGCAAATAGATACGCCATGTTGCTACTACAGCACATTGATTTCATAATACTCCTCCCATCGAATTCTGAATCTCTCATAGCATCTTATTTCATTTATTTAATAATACTCATTACAATTTACAGATTTCTCATTTCTTATCTAGAGAGTATTCAATATACAACTCCACAATCAATATCTTTAATTATGTAATGAGAAGAAATTAAGAAAAACTTGATATAAAAAATGTAGAAATTGAAATATCACATTAGATTAATTAATTCATCTTATACCTAGGTGAGATTTATGATCAAAATGTATGAAGTTTGACTACGTAAGGAGAAATGAGGAGTTTAAAAAGGGATAGAGGGGAATAAGATAATTAGAATTCAATGATCAATATGTAAGGATCTTAAATTAGAGCACTTTTGGCTCCAATCGGTTTTCTTGGCTACTGAATATGCTTGCTCAAGACCCATTTCAGCCTTAACTCCTAACCCACCAGAACACCTCCAGATATCCCCAAGCCATGAGTTCACTATCATAGTTGATGCTTCCTTCTGTGCTTCTAACCTTCATGCAGGCATGGGAGCTATATGCAGGAGTAAAACCAATGGGTGAAAGGAATATGTGGAAACTTTGTGAGCAATGATGTTAATCTCTCTGAGACCATTGCAATCATGGAAACTTTGATGTGGATTAGTTCTAACCAGTGGTCAAGTGCCTATCATCCTCTCGGATTCTCTGGTGACGGTAGATAACATTAATGGAAACACAAGGATCCGAGATCGATATACTCACTATACTACGTGCAGGGAGTTATTGCAGGAGGGGAGGCAAATCCAACTTCAGAGAGTGGGAAGGGCTCAAGTTCAGGAAGCAGACGTTCTAGCTAGATCAGTTCGCCAAGGGAGTAGGGAGGTTAATGTGTTTCACCAGTTTTCCAAAAATCCATGGGTGGAATTAAACATTAGCCTAGACGATATTAGTTTTGAACAATTATGCTTTTGCTGTAATGAAGGGAGAATAGCTCTCTGTGCTAACTAACTTGATCTTGTAGTATCTTTACTTTATTTTATTGCCCCATTTAACCAAAAAAAATGATTAATATGTAATAAATCAAACTGGTAATAACAATGATGACAACTTTACTTGGTTACACTAAATAAAACACATCAACTTTATTAAATCAAACCACATGGTTACCATAACGACGAGCGGTGGCAACTTTATTTAGCTATAACAACTACGAAATGAAAAACATTCATACTGAAACATTTGATAACCCAAACCACAATAACAACTTAATAATTCTTAGCTTTTGAGCATTTTAGGTTATTCTTAGCATCTTCCTGATGTATCAAAGGCAACATTTGTGCACCTTAATCCTCCAGAAGAATACACATAATCACAATAACAATTTCCACAACACCAGTAAAGAGGACCACATGGTTGATCATAACCAACGCAAGCAAGAGGACGGGTGTCAATACCAATTCCTTCAAACATAATGTTCGAAAGGGGACGAACAGCAAAGGTGGGTTGAGATGTGGTGGCTAGCATCACAAAGGCTAGCATCACAACCAAACTAACCACCCCCTTCACATTCATGTTTTTCTTCATCTCCATCTCACAGCTCAATAACTGTTATTACTAATAATATTTTAACTGTTTCTCGCTATTGATTTCTGAGTGCTCTACTACACTTCTACAACGATGGTTTTATAGCAGAGAGAAGCACGTTGTTTAATTGTTTATTTCCTGCGCTAAATAATCTTTGCTTACTTGTTAGTTGTTATCTTATAGCATACGCATATGCCACATGCATATATTGAATAGCAGAGGGAGGGAAGTGGGAAGCTAAGCGTGTACTCGAAGCATGTCATTCACTTTTCTACTCTATTTCTTGATCTAACCATTGCCTATTTTATGTTACTATTTCTATTAACGGCATCTGCGGATCTGCCTACCATATTATATAAGCACATGATCTAAGTACTTTTCTAAAATAGTGTGCGCTCTCACAATGCCAAGGGATAAGTGGACCGAGTAATTAACGAGACCAAATCTTCCCACTCCAAGTTCGATTTGATGAGGCAGTAAATAGCGTTTATGACATTAAAGAAACAAAACTTCAAAATCACAACTCAATGGTACTAAGGCCCCGTTCTTTCGGACTGGGAGAAGTTGAACTGAACTAAACTAATAATAATAATAATAATAATATAAATAATAATAATAATAATAATAAATAAAAAAAATAATAATAATAATAATAATAATAAAATAAAAAATAATAATAATAATTAATACTCCCTCCGTTTTCTTTTGTTGTTCCTATTTGGAATCGGGGAAGATACCAATGCAACTCAAGAAATGGACAAGATTTCATTATTGTAAATACTAAAAATAAAGTTTCAAATCCTTTGAGTTATTCAGATTGTAAATACTAAAAATGGACCTATTAGGGGGTGAGTGTTATTCGGATAAAAATCAAAATCCAATCCAATTTAAATCGAATTAGTATAGTAATTCGGATTGTACACAAACTATGTTTGGATTGGATTCAGATTGAGTTTTTTTTTTAAATCAGATTTTCGAATTGGATTGGATTGGATCGAGGGTGATTGGGCTTAACTGATTTTTTTTTAAAAAGAACAAATGGTCCGGCTGCCCTTCCCTTAAAAGTTAAAACCCGGCCTAGCTTGCTGCTATAAAGTTGAACCTGCTGTGTAGTTGAACATGTTGTTATGCAGTTGTTGAACCTTGTGTTGTAATAAATTATGAGTTTGAATTAATCAATTTTATGGGATTTTGTGAATCATTTCTATTATCGAACACGTACTTTATTTTGATGCTCGCGCCAAATTTTTCATCGAAAAACAACTGAATTTTAAAAAATTGAATAATTCGGATCAGATCCATGTCTACTCTCTGAAAATTTGGATTGGATTGGTTTGGACTCAAACTCCAATTGGATTTGATTTGGATTGGAAAATGAAAATCCAAATTTTATTAGATGAGGCCTAAATCCAAACTGTACATCGTACTTTTAGCCCTAGTTTCAATCTCTAATTCTCGAGAACAATGATTGATTCGGCCTAAAATATATCTTAATGATTGGCGCAACCAATCGGGTTGGCCAAGATGCATCTTGTATCGAAATTCTTTATGATCACGTCAAACATGCTAGGTTGCTATAAGACATAGCCACATTAGGACGTCAAACTTCAACTAGTATATACATGCACTCTTTTAAATTGGTACGCCATGTTGCTAACACAGCTCATTGATTTGATAGAAGTCCTCCCACCCCTTTTTGAATCTCTCCGAGCATCTTGTTTCAATTATATAATAATACTCCTCATTTTAAATTTCTCATTTCTTTTCCAAGAGTTTTCAATATACAACTTCACAAGCAATATCTTTAATTATGTAATGAGAAGAATTTTTTTTAAAATGATATCTTGATTCTTGAATGTACACATTAATATATCACATTAGCAGGAATTCAACTTATATGTTGGTGAGAATTTATGATCAAAATATGATATTTGACTTTCGAAAAGAGAACAATTGGGGATTTTAAAACGGGATTGAGGGAAATTTTGATATTTAGAATTGAACGATCAAGAAGTAATAAACCAAGCCGGTAACAATAACGATGACAACTTAAGTTACAATCAAATAAATCACATCAACTTTATTAAATAATCAAACCACATAGTAACCACAACGACGAGTGGGTGACAACTTTATTTAACTATTACAACCAGCAAAATGAAGGAGCATCCATACTGAAATATTTGATAATCCAAACAGCATTAATCATTCGTAGTTTTTTGAACATGCCAGATTATTCTTAATTAGCATGTACGAGAATAATCAAAGGCGGTATTTGTGCACCTAAATCCTCCAGCAGAATAGACGAAGTCACAATAACATTTTCCGCAACAATGGTAAAAAGGACCACATGCTTCATCATACCAAACGCAAGCAAGAGGTTGGGTGTCGATACCAATCCCTTCAAACATAATGTTTGAAAGGGGACGAACAGCAATGGTGGATTGAGGTGTGGTTGCTAGCATCACAATGGTTAGCATCAACACCAAACTACCCACTCTCTTCACATTCATGTTTTTCTTCATTTCCATCTCACGGCTGTTATTACTAATGATACTTAAATAGTGTTTTAATTCTTCACTACACTTCTACAAAGATGGTTTTATAGCAGAGGGAAGCACTTCGTTTGATTGTTTATTTCTTGTGTTGACTAATCTTAATTATCTTTGTATCTTATCAAATAAGCACATGCCACTTGCATATTATTGAATAGCAGAGCGAGGGAAGTTGGAAACTGGCAACTGCGAAGCACGTCATTTGGTTTTTTTATTTCTTGTTAAATACCTTTATCCAATCTTGATTTCCCTTTTTTGGTGGGATTTCCGGATCTGCCTATCTTATTATAGAAAAGCATGATCCAGCTACTTTCTTAAAATAACGTGCGCTATCTCAATGGCAACGGATGAGTGGACTGAATAATTAACGACTTTTGCCACTTTTTTTTTGAAGTAACTTTTGCCACTTAATATTATTAATCTCTATTATTAGATTTGAAAAAAAAAAATCTTATTTTTAAAAACAAATAAGGCAAAGAGTAATTGACAGTCAATCAATAAGATGGAGTGGCACAAATAATTGTAAAAATAAGTGGGATAAAAGATTATTCTTTTTCATAATTAACAGGGTCGAATTATGTAAAATAATGCTTTATTCATTTCTATTTAGTTGTATTGTTTTGACTTTTGCACATTCATATACTCCCTGTGTCCCTTAATAGATTGCCCATTTCTCTAATACATGTTTGTCAATGCACGTTTTGTATCATTAATATCTTTAATTATATATTAGTAAAAATTATAAAAGTTTGATTTTCAAAATGTACACCATGAGACGAATCCAACAAGACCCCGCATGACTATGTTTTATCTTATATATTGAAAATTGTTTTTGAGGACCTTCTTTACCTATGAATAGTGTCCAAACTAGAAATGGGTAATCTATTAAGGGACGGAGGGAGTACTAATTATGACCTTGTTTTTTTATTAATATATATAAATAATTAATTTTATGTGAGATATTTGATTTGTCTTAATAATAAATTTTTTAAATATCAAGTTTTATTTGATAAATTATTAAATATATTTATGTATGTCAAATTTTTTAATCGGCTCGTCCATGACTATTGTGAATTTGCCTTGAAGGTTTTTTCAATGTAAATCCAAACCAGCTTGTAGCTCGCCTGCACAGTGGTCTCGGCCTCCAGTGGCTGGTGAAGTTTAACTCGAATGTGGCTGTTATTGGAGAGGATGAAATTGGGTTGGGTGTGGTGGAACGTAATAGTGAGGGGTTGGTTGTTGTTATAGTAGTGGCTTGCCGTAGAGCTGGTTGGGATGTGGGTTTGTCTGAGTTGGCTGTTGTTAGGTTGGCGACGCTTACAGCTAATTAATCGTCTGGGATACAGTGCTGATCTCGTTGAAACTGACTCCTTGGGTGTTGTTAGCTACTTTCATAAGAACTCTACTGGGAATGCGTATGCTGGGCTTCTCTTAGAGGATCTTTTTTTTGTGAACATTCTCATAGAGGATATTAAAAGTTGTTGCTCCTCTTTTTCTTCTTTTCCTCTGTCTCATCTTAGAAGGGGTGGGAATACAGTTGCACATTTGATGGCTCGTATTGTTCCCCCTTCGGTGAGTGAGTGTATTTGTGTTGGTAACTATCCCCAAAGTGTCTTGACCTTGTCAGAACATGATTTGATTTAATATACTTTCCCCTACCCTTTTCCTTCAAAGAAAGAAAAGGGTTAGAACGTCAAAGAACTCATTATTGTGCAAATTGGTAGATGTTACTTATCTGTATAATTTTTTATTTATCATATAATTTTATTCATCAATTTGAGTCAGACAATCATCTAAAAGATTTGAAGAAATCAATTTTTTTAGATGACAACACTTCTTAAAAAGTTATAATTTTAATGGGGGGCATATTCTTTAGACGATGAAATCCATTTTAAATAAAATGAACATGTGGCCCTACCCGATTAATGAACAATCGGTCTAATAGGATGGCAAGGAAAATAAGAGTCCGAAATATTTTGAGAATTTATCCCCAAAAGTTGGAATTATCAAGAAACAATCAATAGGTGGGATTAAATCAACGAACCAGTCAAAGGTTGGATTATTAGAATCAATTTTTCCTAGTTTTTATAATTAAGACAAGTTTTTGGGCCACTTGCATCGCACATCTTTATATTGAGTATCAATTTCAATGTTGCTTTTTTTTTTACTATTTTACAAGTTATAATACACAGCTTTCATCAATATTCTTTATGACGTATTGTCAATGAAATTTCAAATTCTAGAACTACACATCTAGACGAATTAAGTAACACCCTCTTAAGTGTGTAATTTCTTTACATATTGGCGAGTATTGCTCAAAATTTTGGCTAATTAACTGACATTTCAATTAGGGACGACAAATAGGAACCGAGGGAATCAGACAATACAACACACACACACACACACACACACACACACATATATATATGCATTATCTCATCATTGATTGGTAAATGGGAATAATGCAAAATTGCCTCAATGACTTTTATTTGACCTCATCCTAACAGCCCGCTCTTCCGAGCTGCTAATGAAACACACTCGATAACCATAAACTAAAATCAACTCTTAATTATATAAAATCGTAGCTGAAATATAACCTTAATTACACAAATAATTAAACTAAATTCCCGAAATGATATACAATGAAAATATCAAAAGATCTATTCCTCAATCAACTATCTAGATACAAACTCAATCCAAAATCTACTACAACATCATGATCTCGCTCCATGCTATCTTACAAGCTCTTGACACCAAACCTGCAAATTCATAGAAAAATACAAACAAACAGAATTCCAAAATGAGTGGAAAAGTCGTAACCTTTACTTTAGCCCGTTATAAACATTTTATTTGAAATCATTTCCTTTCGTTACAACGCTGGCATAGCTTATTCTCTTAAACAAATCAGTGCCAAGTACAGTATTTGGACAAATGCCACCTCCAAGGTTCGTTATGGAGCACAACAATACTACCTCCAAGGTTCTTAATGGGGCGTAGCCGACCATATCAGGTCAAAAGAGTAACCATCCTCCACCCATACCTTGCTCACTTTCTATTTTAAGTTCATAAACTAAGCGAGCAAAAGAATTGTGTATTCATATTATCCAATAACGTTTCCACGATCAACACATTCATAACAATGGCCATAGTACGAACTTAATTACCAAACAAATCAGACAAATTAACACACACATGGGCATAAGTAAATTATTTTACTGAACATAAAAGTTACCTCACAAGCGAATCAATTTCGAGGATACAACTTCCTCTAAGCTTTCTTAGTTCCTTTGAGCTCCGTAAATCAACGTCCGTAATCACATCATCAACAACAATAAGAATCAGAATCCACTTACGAATCTTTATACTCAGAAAAACTAGTTTAACTTACTCCTTCAACTATAAACTCATTCCAGAATCTCACTCAAATGCCATTCTTTGAACAAATACTAATTACCATGATTCCTATAAACTAACTCCACATTCTTCAATATTAACAACAATCCGTAGTCATTCTCAAACTAATCCAAACTAGAAAACATAATCATAACCAATTCCCAATATAGAAATCCATTAAAACCATAGATCCAAACTCTTAATCCTAAATTCTGTAAACTGATTCCACATATCTTAAAATCATAAAACTAACTTCTTGAACTAAACTAACCTAACTTAGCTAACAAGCTTAATTAAGCCAATAAGAAAGTAATTTGGCTACAATAATATGAAAAGAATACAAAACTAAATTATACCTTTCTCCATTTGAAAATTATAACATGACTTGGCAGTTAAAGAAAAGCAAAGAGAAGACATTTGAATCAAAGGTTCGATGAATACGAGCAACAAACAATAAGTAAGAAGAACAACAGTAGCGACACCCACATCAACTAGTCGGTGGTAACTCAACCACACCGAGCCAACAATACTAACAACAACAACACAACAGCAACCATCACAGCCAGGGGCGGATCTAGCGTGGGTTTAGTGGGTTCAATTGAACCCACGAAGATTTGTGAAAAAAACTGGACGAAATAGGCAAAAGAAACAAAAGTTTATAACAGATATAATAATGGCGCGTCCCTTTAGTTCAGTAAGATAAGTCTTGGCTCACTGGTTAACAGCAATAACAATAACAACACAAGAGGGAAAAGAAGACAAGAACACCACCTCACGCACGGCGGCGGTGACCACCCAGCAGCAGCGATAGTAACACACAGGTGGAAGAGACAAAAGAATAGGACACTAGAACCATAACAACAACAACAACAACACGCAACAGCAAGGCGAGGTGAGGAGAGTGGAATCAGACCGACGGCGAGGCGGCAACACAGCTCACCACCACGGCGAGCACACGCCAAAGAATAGGGGATGCACCAAGTCCGGCCCTGAGCAAGTCCAAAATGGGACTCAGAATAGGACCTCTCTCTTAGAGGGGCTTCAAATTTAAAAAAATAAAATTTAAAGAAGAAGCCCAAGAGACAAGGCCCAGCACTGAGCAAAAGTACCAAGCAGCATAAGTCATAACAATTAACAACTCAGCAAAAGTACTTTTTAAAAAACAAGGGAGATAATAAATGAGAAAAAGTGCCAAGCAGTAAGCACGCATAAGTATTCTCTCTCCTCACTCTCTCTCTCTCTCTCTCCTCGATTTTCTCAGACTGATAGAATCCATTGTTAACCGCTGGGTCTTAGTTCTTCCTATCTACTTTCTCTCTTGTTACCCGAAATTGGCGAAATTCAGCCCTAAAAAATCACTTCTTTCTCTCTTTGTTGTATGTTCTTAACTTCTTACACACCGTCTATGAAGCTACGGGAAATCAAAAATCGCATCACCCGAATCTTCTTCTTCAACGGGAAAAAATCGATGGCTATAAATTTACAACTTTCATCTCCTCTCAATTCACATTTGAAATTCAGAAATTCAAGTAATTAAACTTTCTTAGTTTAATTTTGATTTTTTATTTTCATGATAAATTTTGTAAATACCAAATTATCTCAATTAAATTGGCGAATTGGTGTTGGTTAGTTTAATTTACTGATTTTCTTTGCTTAGTTTAATTTACTAATTTTTATTATTTAGTTTTAATTTACCGATTTTATTTGATTTATGCAGATTTTGGATCTTTTGGTGTTGGAGGACTGATTTTGAAGATTGAAAACACTTACACAGAAAAATTGAGGTGGTTTCTTTCTTTCAATTAATATTTATTGTGTTGTTTAGTGATTGTGTTAAATTTTATTTCAATTATGCCTCCTCGATTTAGAAAATTCGATTCGGGCCATGAAAAACGTAAAAAGAAAATGAGAGTTGAAGAGTTAAATTTATCCCTTAGAGGAGCTCTTGATAAGTACATTGTAAAAGAACCCCAAGTCTCTAATCCGAATGATGTTGGTAATAATGTTAATGAGAATGATGATCCTAATGGTGTTGGTAATAATGTTAATGAAAATGATGATCCTAGTGGTGTTGGTAATGTTAATGAGAATGATGATCCTAATGGTGTTGGTAATAATGTTAATGAAAATGATGATCCTAGTGGTGTTGGTAATGATGTTAATGAAAATAATGATCCTACTCATGATAACAATGGTATAAATGAAAATAATGATCCTATTGAAAAAGGTTGATTATGAAGATTTGGTTGAAGATTTCGCTTCCAAAAGTGTTAGAAGGATAGTACTTTTTAAATAGAAGATTGTATTACTACTTATTTTGTAAGAAACAATCAAAATTCTAATTATATTATAAATATTTTTGAGACCGTTGTACTTATCTTTGAATTTTTTTTAGGAAAAATTGACACTATAGGGCTGAACTATTACCGGTTTTCTTTAATAGGTACCAACTTTTAATATTCCAGTAGAAGGCCGAAGTATGCCATGACCCATTTTTGCATGGACCCAGCAGGTCATTTAACCTGCTACTTCAGGTTAATGAAGTCACGTGATTCATTAAATGATCACATGACTTTAAAAACCCACCCCACTCTATATTTTCTAACCCAACTCTCTCTCTTCGTGTTTTTGGGAGATTTACTCAGCTGCAAGTTCTGGTTTTGCATACGAATTCTTTTAGTGCAGGGTTGAACTCTTCTGGGATTCTAAGATTGCCTAACCTTCAAAGACTAGACCTCAGCTACAATAACTTTTCTGGTCCTCTTCCAGTTAAGATTTCCAGTTGATGCCCTCCTTCATCCTTTACTCATTAATCTACATCCACCCATTCTCTCTCATCTCAAACTCGGATTTTTTGCCCTTTGCAAAAATATTTCAAATTCATTAAATTCCATTTATTCACATTCAATAAATTCCAATTATTCAAATTCAACATAAAGCAATGCATACACACCAACTAAAACAACGAGCAGCGGCAGTAAGCAACACCAGCAGGGGGGGAATTACTCCAGATAACGGCATCGGTGACAAACAACAAGCACCACCACAGCATAGCGGGGGAATTGTTGTGGTGACCTTAGGCGCACATGACCCATAAAGGTGTACTGGGCTTTATCCTTGAGTTAGAGGAGCGTGAGAGAATTGAAGACTTAATTTGAGATTCCATGGCATTCGTTTTGTCTCCATCTTGCACTTCATTCGCCATTATTAGCGGCTCATCCCCGCTCCTTTTACTCGAGATAGTGCGGTTGAGGGAGATAGTGGTGAATTTGCTTCTCAAAAATCAAATGACCTCGGTCCTCGAAGCAAACTCAAGCGAGATGGGGTGGTCGAGGAGAGAGAAAGTGGGGGGGGGAGAGAGAGAGAGAGAGAAGGAGGAGGTGGGTTTGATAGAGGTAGGTACTTAAGTTTGGGGTGGAGGTGGTGGATGGGCGGATGGAGGTGGCGCGTGGTGGTGGACGGACAAAAACGAGAGGGGGAGTAGGGTGGTTTTGCAATCGGGTTTGGCAGTGGGAGAGTTTTGTGTTTCATATTTGTGTGGGTCGATTTATATGGCGTGAGGGAGGAGAGAGAAAGAGGAGAGGTTAATGGTTTTGAAGGATCAACAATGGAGGAAGAAAGAAATACTATGACCGATGCGAAAGAGGAGAGGAGAAAGATTTTAGAAATTAAAATAAAATAAAACTAATTTATTACCTATTCAACTTGTTACAAGTCACATGAGTCCATTTAAAAACACTACCTACTATAGTTGGGACCTATACAGGAAAATCAATAGTTGGTATCTATAAAAAATTTCCGACCTTAGTTCGGACCCTTGGTGTCAATTTTTCCTTTTTTTTATATAGGGGCCTCATATTTAACTTTCAACGAGGGGCCTCTATATCGTTCGGGCCGGGCCGGGAAGCACCAGCAGAACGCCGGAGGAAGCACCGGCAAGTCGGAACACCAGCGGCAACAACGACGAAGGACAATAACAAGAGAGGATGAGAGAGAAAACACGAGCACCACACACAGCTCCGACGAGCTGAAAACGGACGAACAACAGCGCATAGGAGAGCATCTCTAGGGAGCAGGAGCTAACGACAGCAAAGGGAAGCTCCGGCTAGCTTGGGGAAACACCGGCGAGGGGAGATGAAACTCCGGTGAGTTGAAGGGGGGGTGAGGCAGCAGGCAAAAGAGAGGGGGTTAGGGTTTTCGGTTTTGGGGTTCGTGGGTGAGAGAGATAGAAGCCACGAGGAGGAAAGAGAATAAGAGTGGGTTTTGGGGTCTCTAAAAGCAACCGACAAACATAAATGGAAGGAAGGAAAACCGACTTTGGTTTCCTTAATTGGCCAAACAACACTTAACTAAATTTTAGATAACTAAAACCCAAGATATATAATAATAGTAACTTCATAAAATTAAATAAATAAATATATTACAAACACGACAATTAAAATTCATACTCCACAACTCAAATAAAATTAGAAAATCCGAAACATAATTAACTTAATAAATATAATTAGCATCTAATAAACGCTTTTAAAAATAGGGCTATTACACTCATCCTCCTTTTTTTTTTCACAAGCTACATCAGAAACTAAAACAAAACAAAGAAAGAAAGGAAATTAAGGAAGACATCTATAAGTATTAGCCAGAACACGAGCTTGGCTAACTTGCTATCGAGGAACCTTGCGAATGGAACATAGTGGAATTAATGCACCCAAGGTGATGATATGTTGGACCGTCCATCAGAGGAAAATATTGGAAGAACCCTTGTGTTGGAAAAGTTGAATGACTGTCGATGAATCCATTTAAATTTGGAGCGATTATATACCTTTTGTCATGGACCATATACAACGAACACAAGCAAGAAGCTCAGATTGAAGAGCAGAGCGAGCAATGAAATGAATGCCACCAAAAAGGTTCTCTCCAGCAGTACCATTAATAACAGACCACCCAGCACCAGTGCGTAGGGACTTTTTATCCCATGAACAATCAACCTCAATCAAAATATGAGGAGAACCATGAGAGTGTTGACCTATGTGAACACTAAAAAACCCAGGAGGGGTGCTAATGAGAGGTTCGGGGGATGAAGAAACCGAAGGTTGTTCTTTGAAGAGCAAGGAACCATTCATGTTGCGCAAAAGCAACATCTATTGAAACCATAATCTGGTGGGGAGAAGAACAATAACCAAGCACTACAATAAGCCCAAGTCAAGCAGAGCACCAAGCAAATGCAGCACCAAGCCTGCCCAGCAATGCGGGAAGCCAGCCTAGCAGTGCAGCGCGCTCGTGCTAGAAGCGAGCAGGACCAAGGCGTGGTCGCACTTCGCGACCCAGGTCGCAGGTCGCGAAAGCCTATTGGCGTCAGGTCGCACCTCGCGATCCTTCACATCTCGCGAGCCTAGTCGTGGGTCGCAACCCCTTTGTCCAACCCAGGTCTGCAAGGCTACGTAGGATCAGTAGCTCGTCGCACCTCGCGACATTCCTCACACCTTGCGATGCTTAAGTCGGTTCGTGCTCGAGATTTCGTGCGTGGTTTATAAGCCACCAAAAACCTATTTTCATAGGGGGGGAGCCGAAACAGTGGTAGAGAGAGAAACCCCGCATCTCTTGATTTGACAAACTTCTCTCGACACGCTTGCCAACGCATAACTTTACCAATTAATGTCTCTAATTCCCTAAATGTAAAAAATATAAAAAGATGTGAAAGTATATATCAAGATGAATCTAACAAGATCCATATGAGTACTATATTTTTCCGCAAGTATACAAATCACAAAATACGGTTAAAGGAGAGTGTGGGAATAGTGCAAAAGTCAAACCGTGTCATCTATTTTCAAACGGAGGTAGTATTACTTAACTAAATCGGAGGTGATCCTCTCAAGAAATTAGATTTTTGGACTCGTCAAAACAAAAATCCTTGTAGCTCACAATTGCAAATGGTAAACCTAAAAAAAATCCCTACTTATTCTTCATTTTTTGTATTTTACTTAGTTAATTTAGTTCCGCAAATTATATAACACTTCCGGGTCTACACATTTTTATGTACACTTTTGGCTAAATAAATATGCATATTTCAAATAACTATGTATTTGATGAAATAAATGAGAACACATCTTTTCAAATTATAAGTGTATATTCTTTCAAATGAGTATTGATCTAATCAAATGAGTAATAATCTTTTCAAATGAGTATCATCTGATAAAAACAAATGAGTATATATATCTTCAAACGCGTATTTTCAAGTTAATTTTACAAATAGTCAAATATTCAATATAATTGAGTATGTGTAGGCATATTGCATCTAATCAAAAGATGAAAATGATGTGTAATCGGATGATAAATTAATCAAACACTCAATCCTGATTATTGGATTAGGGTTTTGATTCCATTATATCACTCCAATTGGTTTCCCTAATAAAAGACACAATGGCCCCTTCATACAAGATTATTGACAAACAAGAAACCTAAATAATATAAACATTAAAATAATATTATAGTAAAGTCAAGATCTTTTTAGGAAATTAGAAGACGAAGGAAATAAAACAAAACTTGATCCTTTCAGAACATAAGCTAGCCAAAGAAATAAAATTAGTCCGTAATATTCCTTGCAATCTTGAATTGTTATATAATCCGGACCTAATAATAAAAAAAATTAACTAATTTAATTATTTTAAGTCTACCTATCATATCTAAATTGGTAAATAAGGAAAAATTAGAGGTCAACGTGCCCTACTATATTCACAACCATTGCTACTTAACAACGATATCATACAACCTACAAATCTATTTGACTAAATTCCTAGTAATAAATTTGAATCTAAAAACAATTAACATTATTTTGAAGACGTAAAAACTTTCATGAGTACATCAATGGAAAAAACGAGCATGTTTCGATTATTACCTCATATTTAAAGGTATATAGATAGGAAAAAAAGGCAGAAAGTTGATATAAGCTTACTTAATGATCAACTTTGTAGTAATTAAAATAAGAGGACAAATTAGGGGTGAATGTTATTCGGATAAAAACCAAAATCCAATCCAATTTAAACCGAATTAGTAATTCGGATTGTACACAAACTATGTTCGGATTGGGTTCGAATTGAGTTTTTTTTTTTGAAAAATCATATTTTTTCGGATTGGATTGGATTGGATCGAGGGTGATTGGGCTATAAAGTTGAACATGATGTGTAGTTGAACATGTTGTTATACAATTGTTTAACCTTGTGTTGAAATAAATTATGAGTTTGAATTAATCAAATTTTATGGGATTTTGTGAATTATTTCTATTATCGAACACGTACTTTATTTAAATGCTAGCTCCAAATTTTTCAACGAAAAACCGAGTTTTAAAAAATTGGATAATACATATTGGTTCCATGTCTACTCTTTGAAAATTCGGATTGGATTGATTTGGACTCAAACTCCAATTGGTTTTGATTTGGATTGGAAAATGAAAATCAAATTTTGTTGAATGAGGCCTAAATCCAAACTGTACATCGAACTTTTAACACTAGTTCCAATCTCGACTTCTCGAGAACAATGATTGATTCGGCCTAAAATATATACCTTGATGATTGGCGCAACCAATCGGGTTGGCCAAGATGCAACTGTATCGAAATTCTTTATGATCACGTCAAACATGCTAGGTTCCTATAAGGCATAGCCACATTAGGACATCAAACTTCAACTAGTATATACATGCATTCTTGCAAAGGGGTACGCCATGTTGCTAGCACAGCTCGTTGATTTGCTAGAAGTCCTCCCACAACTTTTTTAATCTCTCCTAGCATCTTGTTTCAATTATATAATAATACTCCTCATTTTATATTTCTCATTTCTTTTCCAAGAGTTTTCAATATACAACTTCACAAGCAATATCTTTAATTATGTAATGAGAAGAAATTTGAAAAAGAAATGATATCTTGATTCTTGAATGTACACATTAAAATATCACATTAGCATAATTCAGCTTATGCATTGGTGAGAATTTATGATCAAAATATGATATTTGATTTTCGAAAAGAGAACTATTGGGGAGTTTAAAACGGGATAGAGGGAGATTTAGATATTTAGAATTGAACAATCAAAAAGTAATAAACCCAGCCGGTAACAATAACGATGACAACTTAAGTTACAATCAAATAAAACACATCAACTTTATTATATCAAACCACATAGTAAACACAACGACGAGCGGGTGACAACTTTATTTAACTATTACAACCAGCAAATTGAAGAAGCATCCAAATTGAAATATTTGATAATCCAAACCACATTAATCATCCGTAGTTTTTTGAACATGTCAGATTATTCTTAATTAGCATGTACGAGACTGATCAAAGGCGGTATTTGTGCACCTAAATCCGACAGCAGAATAGACGAAGTCACAATAACATTTTCCGCAACAAGGGTAAAAAGGACCACATGCTTCATCATACCAAACGCAAGCAAGAGGTTGGGTGTCGATACCAATCCCTTCAAACATAATGTTTGAGAGGGGACGGACAGCAAAGGTGGATTGAGGTTTGGTGGCTAGCATCACAATGGTTAGCATCAACACCAAACTAACCACTCCCTTCACATTCATGTTTTTCTTCATCTCCATCTCACGGCTGTTATTACTAATGATACTTAAATAGTGTTTTGTTTCTCTATTGGGTTATTATGTATCATGTTTATATTGATGTATTGGGTTTATATTTGTCATGTTGTATTATGGGCCAACGCCCTTATTATACCTTGTATATAAGCTGCACTTTCACAGCTTGTAATTTTTAAGGAAATACATAACCTAATTTATCATGGTATCGGAGCCTCAACCACAAACAACCTAGATTTTTTTTTCCACCTCTACTGTTCTTGCCCAGCCGACCACCCGCGTGCGTCTTTGCTGCAGCCATGACTGACGAGGCCAAGATCGACCTTCACTCTCCGTTTTACTTAGGTTCGGCGACCCACCCGGTAACCTTATCACCCATGTGACTCTCAAGGGGGATAATTACGTGGCTTGGACAAGGGCCATAACCTTGTCCCTTAAGGCTCGACGCAAATTCGGTTTCGTCGACGGAACCATTCACAAACCCGTGGCTTCCAACAAACTTCTTGACTGGGAAACAGTGAACTCCATGATTGTTTCATGGATATTGCGAAGTTTGGATTCCAAACTTGCCTCTTCTATACCCTTTTACGATGATGCTAAGGATTTATGGACTTATCTTGAACACCGATTTTGCGTTCCTAATGGCCCTAGATTACAGCAGCTCCGGGCTACGATCGTCGACTGTAAACAGTCCAAAACCATGCCCATCGAGGATTACTTCAATACCTTGACCGGACTTTATGACGAACTTCACCGTTTGAAACCTTTACATCAATGCTCTTGTGGCAAGTGTGACTGTGATGTGGCTGCCAAAGTGGCTGCGGATCGCGAGGAAGAAATTCTTCACCAATTTTTAATCGGCCTCGATGATGATATTTATGGTGCTGTGCGCTCCAATCTGCTCTCGTCATCTCCTCCTGTTGATCTTACTCGAGCCTATCAAGCTCTCCTCCAAGAGGAGCGCTCTCGTGCTATCGCTCGCGGCAAAGCTATCAAAGCCGACACCCATGCCTTTGCTATTCAAACTAACCCACGTAAGTCTACTCGTCCCGATAAGCGTAATCTGGTTTGCTCCTATTGTAAACGTCGCGGTCATGATCGCAATAATTGTTTTAAGCTTATTAGTCCACCAGCTTGGTGGGTTGAGAAGTACGGGCATTCTGCCTCGGGGTCCTTACTGCTTTCTTGCCACGGATTCGGCAACGCTTTACCCGTCCCAAGTCCTTTGCTGCAGCCCCATCATTCGTGCTCATGCCGTCAGCGACTGCCAGGGTCCTCCCCCTGCTTGAAGCTTCAGCCACGGCTTCTCTTAGCCAAGAACATGTTCATCTCCTCTTGAATATGCTTACCACTAACAAGTCTTCCGGTGATCGTATGGCGGGTAAGTCTTCTTCTTTGTTATGGATCATTGATACCGGCGCCTCGCATCATGTCACTGGTGATTTTTCTTGTTTATCTCTTGTAAGCAATGTCACTGATTGTCCCGTAGGCCTTCCTAATGGCTCTCGTGCTCTAGCTACTCTTGCGGGTAGTGTAACTCTTCCCGGGGGTGTTCTTTTACACCATGTGCTTTATGTACCACAATTGACTTGCAATCTCATCTCCGTCTCGCAGTTGATAGATGACTCTCATTGTATTGTGAATTTCACTGACTCTTTGTGTGCTATTCAGGACCAACGCTCGGGGACCCTGATTGGAGCCGGTGAACGTCGTGATGGACTTTATTATTTTCGGAGTAATTCAACAGTGCATTCTGTGCTTGTTCCGGGTTTGACAGAGTTTGAGTTATGGCATCGTAGATTAGGTCACCCTTCTGACCGCGTTGTCAAGTTAGTTCCTGCTATTCGTTCTCTTACTAGTCCGAAAAAGTTGAATAAAGCTTGTATTACTTGTCCTTTCGCTAAACAAACTAAGGACGGTTTTCTTGTTAGTGATCATAATGCAAGTCGTATCTTTGAATTAATTCACTTGTGATTTATGGGGGCCCTATTCTACGCCTTCTACTTGTGATGCCATTTATTTCTTAACTTTGGTGGATGATTTCTCTCGAGCAGTATGGGTCTATTTACTTCGTGATAAAACTGAAGTTCACATAGCTTTTCATAGTTTCTTTGCCATGATTGAACGTCAATTTGATAAACTTGTGAAAATTGTGCGTAGTGATAATGGGCCGAGTTCAACTGCATGCTTGAGTATTTTTCTTCTTGTGGCATTGTATTTGAAACCTCTTGTGTGGGTACCCCTCAACGGAGATGGTCGTGTTGAGCGTAAACATCGCCACATTCTTAATGTTGCTCGTGCTTTGATGTTTCAAGCTCATCTTCCTGTTACTTTTGGGGTGAATGTGTTCTCACTTTGCGGTTCACTTGATTAATCGGACTCCCTCGGGTGTGTTACAAGATCGTACCCCCTATGAGATGCTTTATGGTCATGAGCCTGATTTTGATGTTTTGCGCATTTTTGGTTGTTTGTGCTTTGCTCATAATCAAAAATCTAAAGGCAACAAGTTCGCTCCTCGTAGTCGTCGTTGTGTTTTTATGGGTTACTCTCTTGCAAAAAGGGGTGGAAATTGTATGATTTGGAGCAAGATGTATTCTTTGTCTCTCGTGATGTTCGTTTTCATGAAAGCGAATTTCCGTTCTTGATATAACTCCCTCTCCCGATGTTACTTCTAATGCTCCACTTGGTGTTGATTCCGTTTTTTGGATGACTTGGAGTCTATTTTGGTGGCTAATGGGGGGTCGGTGAGCTCTTTGTTGCTCTGGTCCGCTTGTTTCTTCGGCCTTGCGGCCCATGCTCTCCTCTCCTCCTGGGCCTTGACTAAGGTTCATGGGCTGCGGCCTCTGCTTTGCCAACATGCTAGGCGCTGAGCCCAGCCTCCCTCCTCATGCGGCCTCCCCACTGGGAGCTGAGCCCAGTTCTCACTCTCCTCCACGGGCCCCCGTCGGATGATGCGCCCCACTCATCTACGCCCCCTCCGAGCCCATTGCTCGCTTGGGCTGCTTGAGCCTTCGGCTTCTTCTTCTTACGGCTCGGCCACTCTTGGGCGTGGTCACAGGACCAAGCGTCCCTCTACGTTGCTTCGAGATTATGTCACGCACTCTGTTCGGAAAATAAGTCCATCACCTCGTTCACTCGACTCCACTGGCTCCTCAGGTACTCCTTACCCCTTAGCCCACTTTGTGTCTTGTGATAAGTTTTCTTTGCGCCATCGTATTTTTCTTGCAGCTGTTTCAGAAGCTTTTGAACCCCGCAATTTTGCGGAAGCTATGAAAACTCCTGGTTGGCGGGGATGCTATGCGACGGGGAGATTAGTGCTCTTGAAGATAATGGTACATGGGTCATGGAATCTCTTCCTCCCGGGAAAAAGGCTCTTGGTTGTAAGTGGGTTTACAAGGTTAAGCATCATTCTGATGGGACTGTTGAACGTCTCAAGGCTCGTCTTGTTATTTTTGGTAATCATCAGGTGGAGGGTATTGACTACACTGAGACTTTTGCTCCTGTTGCTAAGATGGTCACTGTTCGTGTTTTTTTAGCTATTGCTGCAGCTAAAAATTGGGAGTTACATCAGATGGACGTCCATAACGCTTTCCTTCATGGTGATTTAGATGAGGAAGTGTTTATGCGTCCTCCTCCCGGTTTCACTCCTCCCCGACCTAGCTTAGTTTGTCGCTTGAAGAAGTCTCTTTATGGCCTTCGTCAAGCCCCTCGGTGTTGGTTCTCCAAGCTTGCTCATTCTCTCTTGTCCTATGGCTTCTCCCAGTCCTACTCGGATTACTCCCTCTTCACTCGACCCGGTGGTTACATCCCGCTCTACGTGCTCGTCTATGTTGATGACTTGATTATTTCGGTAATGCCACTTTGCTGCCATCGCTTCTTTTAAGGCTTACCTTAGTTCTTGCTTTCATATGAAGGACTTAGGTGTGCTTAAGTACTTCCTTGGCATTGAGGTTGCTCGTAGTTCCGATGGCATTTTCCTGTGTCAGCGGAAGTACACGTTGGATATTATTACTGAGGCCGGCCTCTTGGGGGCCAAGCCTGCTACTTTTCCTACTGAGCAGAATCACACTCTTGCTCTTGCTACTGGTGATTTCCTTCCTGACCCTGAGCCCTATCGTCGTCTTGTGGGTCGTCTCATCTATCTTTCCTTCACTCGCCCTGATTTGGCCTATGTCGTACACATTTTGGCACAGTTTATGCAGCATCCTCGTATCGATCATTGGGATGCCGCTCTCCGAGTTGTCCGTTACTTAAAGGGGTGTCTGGTCAAGGTATTCTCCTCGGTGCCCACTTTGTGATCTCACTCTCTCTCGGTTGGTGTGACTCGGATTGGGCCAGATGTCCTCTCACTCGACGTTCTCTCCTTTGGTTCGTTGGTGTTTCTTGGTGCTTCTCCTATCTCCTGGAAGACCAAGAAACAACATACTGTGTCTTGTTCTTCCGCCGAGGCTGAATATCGTTCTATGGCCGATGTTACCTCCGAGTTGAAATGGCTTAAGGCCTAGCTTGAAGGTCTTGGGGTTCACCAGCCCAAGGCCATGCGTCTTTTCTGTGATAGTCAGTCCGCCCTATACACAGCTCAAAATCCTGTGTTCCATGAGCGTACGAAACATATCGAGGTCGACTGTCACTATGTTCGTGATGCGATCTAGGCTGGACTTATTGCTCCCTCTCATGTTTCCACCATTGAGCAGCTTGCTGACATCTTCACTAAGGCTCTTGGCAAGAAACAATTCATGTATCTTCTTCGCAAGTTGGGCATTTGTGATCTGCGTGCTTCCAACTTGAGGGGGGTATTGGGTTATTATGTATCATGTTTATATTGATGTATTGGGTTTATATTTGTCATGTTGTATTATGGGCCAACACCCTTATTATACCTTGTATATAAGCTGCACTTTCACAGCTTGTAATTTTTAAGGAAATACATAACCTAATTTATCATTCTCACTTTTGATTTCTGAGTTCTTCACTACACTTCTACAAAGATGGTTTTATAGCAGAGGGAAGCACTTCGTTTGATTGTTTATTTCTTGTGTTAAATAATCTTAATTATCTTTGTATCTTATCACATAAGCACATGCCACTTGCATATTATTGAATAGCACAGCGAGGGAAGTTGGGAACTGGCAACTGGGAAGCACGTCATTTGGTTTTTTATTTCTTGTTCAATAACCTTTGCCTATCTTGATTTTTCTTTATTGGTGGGTTTTCCGGATCTGCCTATATTATTATAGAAACGCATGATCCAGCTACTTTCTTAAAATAACGTGGGTTTTGTCAATGGCAACGGATGAGTGGACTGAATAATTAACGAGTCTTCCCACTTAATATTACTAGCATTTTTGCACGTTATGCGTGCGTGTCGTGTTAACATTTTTTTTTCTCGATTTGGTATTCATCGGTGTTAGAAAAGATTTGATTTGAACAGATATTAATTATTATTTTAATATGTTTTTCTTAAATTAATTTTTTGTTGCTTTTTTAGTTATTTGTTCATCATTATACTAATATAGTATTGAAAGAAGAAAATAAAAAGCAAAATAAAACAAAAGAAAGCTCATGCTCAAATGAAGTGGAAGAATTTGCGTAGCAGGTTTAATCGTTAAATATTAATAAAGTGGAAGAGTTTGATTCATATATAATAAAGATTATCACTGAATAATAATCAACATTTAGGTTTTAAAATATTATCAATATAATTACTAATATGAAATTCAAATTTTTATTTTTTCTTCTAATAGTGTCAATCAAGTTATATTGTCAATTTAATTTTTTATTAGAGTTTGATGTAATAAGAAGAGGAAAGTATTCTCCTTAATTTAATATTTAATTGAAAATTTTAAATTCAATTTCATTGTTAAGTTCTTCAATATATATGGCAAGTAGGAAGAAGAAAATATTATTTAATATATATGGCAACTTAAATTTATTAAGGGTATATCATACTTTTTGTAAGGGGACACCATCTTCCTCCCCTCTTCACTTATACAATAGAGATTAATCTTTATTATTAGATTTGAAAAAAAAAATCTTATTTTTTAAAACAAATAAGGCAAAGAGTAGTAATTTACAGTCAATCAATAAGATTGAGTGGCACAAATGATTGTAAAAATAAGTGGGATAAAAGATTTTTTTTTTTCATAATTAATAGGGTCTTATCTAAAATAATGCTTTATTCATTTCTATTTAGTTGTATTGTTTTGACTTTTGCACATTCATATACTAATTATGACCTTGTTTTTTTTATTAATATATAAAAATAATTAAATTTATGTGAGATATTTGATTTGGCTTAATAATAAATTTTTTAAATATCAAGTTTTATTTGATAAATTATTAAATATATTTATGTATGTCAAATTTTTTAATCGGCTCGTCCATGACAATCGTGAGTTTGCCTTGAAGGTGTATATCAATGTAAATCCAACCCAGCTTGTAGCTCGCCTGTAAAATGGTCTCCGCCTCCATTGGGTGGAGAAATTTAACTCGAATGCGGCTGTTATTGGAGAGGATGAAATTGGGTTGGGTGTGGTGGGACGTAATAGTGAGGGGTTGGTTGTTGCTATAACGTTGGCTCAGCGTAGAGCTGGTTGGAATGTGGGTTTGTACGAGTTGATTTGTTGTTAGGTTGGCGAAGCTTCGGTGATCGTCCGGGATACAGTGTTGATCTTGTTGAAACTGACTCCTTGGGTGTTGTTAGCTACTTTAATAAGAACTCTGCTGAGAATGCGTATGCTGGGCTTCTCTTAGAGGATATTAGAAGTTGTTGCTCCTCTTTTTCTCCTTTTCCTTTGTCTCATCTTAGAAGGGGTGGGAATACGGTTGCACATTTGATGGCTCGTGTTTTTCCCCCTTCGGGGAGTGAGTGTGTTTTGTTGGTAACTATCCCCAAAGTGTTTGACCTTGCCGGAATTTGATTTGATTTAATATACTTTCCCCTACCCTTTTCCTTCAAAAAGAAAAGAAAAGTGATAGAACGTCAAACACGTTGTACACACTCATTATTGTGCAAATTGGTAGCTGTTTGTTATCTATATATTTTTTTATTTGTTATTTATCATATAATTTTATTCATCAATTTGGGTCAGACAATCATCTAAAAGATTTGAAGAAATCAATTTTTTTTAGATGACAACACTTTTAAAAAAGTTATAATTTTAATTGGGGACACATTCTTTAGACGATAAAATCCCTTTTTTCATAAAATGAACATGTGGCCCTACCCTATCAATGAACAATTAGTCTAATAGGATGGCAAGAAAAATAAGAGTCCATATTATGTTGAGAAGTTATCCCCAAAAGTTAGAATTATTAAGAAACAATCAATTTGTGGGATTAAATCAAAGAACCACTCAAAGGATGGATCATTAGAATTAATTTTTTCTAGTTTTTTTTTAATTAAGATAAGTTTTTCGGCCACTTGCAGTGAACATCTTTATATAGAGTATCAATTTCCAGGTTGGTTTTCTTACTTTTTTACACGTTATAATACATCTTTAAGCGTTAATATTCTTAATGATGTATTGTTAACGAAATTTTAAATTCTAGAACTACACATCTAGATGAATTAAGTAACACCCTATTGAGTATGTAATTTCTTTACATGTTGGTGAGTATTGCTCAAAATTTTGGCTAATTAACTGACATTTCAATTAGGGACGTCAAATAGGAACCGAGGGAATCATTGGTGAAAAGAATAAGTTATGACAATACAACACACACACACACACACACACACACACACACACATATATATATATATATATATATATATATATATATATATATATATATATATATATACACACACGCATATACAGTCCCATAAACTAAATAGTACATAGACTAGAGTATTGTTGGTTACTTTCTTTTTAGGCGAGTATTGTTGATTAATTAGATGTTACACATGCGGAAACATCATCCATATTAAACAAAATGATATGTTTTGTAGACAAATTGATTTTAAACTTGGCTTAACTTTTACACACACCTAAACAAAATGTTTATCACATACTTCATCCGTTTAGAAATTGTTGCACCATTTCATGTTTTCACGCTTGTCGATGCATGTTTTCAACATTAATATCTATAGTTATCTTTAAGTAAAAATTATAAAAAGTTGATATTAAAAAAATATACATTAAGACGCATCTAGCAAGATCCCACATGACCATATTTTTTCTAAAATATAAATCACCAAAGACAATCAAAGTGTAAGATGTGAATAGTAAACACTATGCAAATGGTGCAACTATTTCTAAACGGAGGATGTATATTATAGTCACAGTTTGATTATCATAGCATACATGCATGTGCTAGGAAAAGTGAATGAGAAAGCAAGAGCTAAAAGGAAGGAAGGAGGTTATAATTAAGAATGTGAAGGGGGAAAGGAGAAAGGAGAAATGCTGGGAATTCATGAAACACAATATAGTACCAGGTATGGAACGAGGAGGAATTCAGGAAGAAATATAAAAACTAACATGGAGTATCTCATCATTGATTGGTAAATGGGAATAATGCAAAATTGCCACAATGACATTTATTTGACCTCATCCTTCCTTCTTTTTTTTTACACAAGCTACATCTCAAACAAAAACAGAACAAAGAAACAAAGGATTTTAAAGAAGACATCTATAAAGTATTTGCCAGAACATCAGCTTGGCTAACTCTTGCTATCGAGGAACCTTGCGAATGAAACATAGTGGAATCAATGCACCCAAGGTGAAGATATGCTGGACCATCCATCAGAGGAAAATATTAGAAGAACCCTTGTCTTGGATAAGTTGAATGACTGCAGATGAATCCGTTAAGATTTACTACAACATAATTGACATTAGGTAACACCCAAAAAGTGTTACTTGAGTTGTTTAAAGTGTTACATTAGATAATAGGTAACACTTTTTTGGGAGTGTTCTTACGCCCGTGTTACCTATGCTATTAGGTAACACTTTTGAAAGACTATAATAACACTTACACAAATGTTACTTTAAATTCAATTATGTAACACTTTTAATACCTATTGTTACACTTGTAAAGTTTTACCTGAAATTTCTTGCGTAACACTTTTATATCGATCTTTGGTAACATCTTATAGTGTTACCATAACCTATAGTAACACTTTGGGCCTGTTCTCCCCAGCTTATTTTCAGTTCAATTCAGTTCAGTTAAGTTCAATTTCTAAATTAATTCATTACTACTACCTCCGTCCCAGAAAGATCTGAACACTTCTTGGGACACGTAGTTTAAGATGATAAGTTGTAGTGTGGTTATCAAATGTTATTTTATTTAAAAAGTAGATGTGATAGGAGTTGGGGGGTATTTTTTATTAGAGGAGAGAGAAAGTTGTGTAACTTTTTATTAATAAAAGGTAGATTATGGGCCAAAGTAGTATAAAAGAAATAATATATTAATAGTGGGACCATGCCAAAAATGGAAGTGTTCAAACTAATTTGGGACAAACATAAAAGGAAAGTGTTCAGACTATTTTGGGACGGAGGGAGTATTAGTTACTCCCTCCGTCCCATATTATAGTGCTTGATTATGTTTTTTCACGGGTATTAAGGTAAATAGAATCTAAGACAAATGTAAAGAGTATTTGTGTATTGAAAATAAATGTTATGGGAAAAAAGCTGATTTTAGGAGAGAGAATGATAATAAGTGGTGAAAGAGCATTAAATACATGACTAATTCAACCCTTGGGTTGAATAAACATAGCAAAATACTATTTTCAAAAAGCAAATAAATAATTGTGGCACAATTTTTCAAGGAAAATCATGAAAATGTGTGAAATAAAAATGGAAACAAGAATTATATTTTGGGACACTTTAAAAGGAAAGAAGCACTATAATATGGGACGGAGGGAGTATAATTTAATTCAGTTTAATTCTGTTCAGTTCAATTCAGTTCAGTTCAGTTCAGTTCAGTCCAATTCAACGTTTTATGCCGAAGAGAACAGACCCTTTATCTAACATTACGTAACACTTTATTTATCTTTCTATCTTATCACATAAGCACATGCCACTTGCATATATTGAATAGCAGAGCGAGGGAAATTGGGAACTGGGCAACTGGCAACTGCGAAAACGTCAATTGGTTTTTATTTTTTGTTAAATAACCTTTGCCTATCTTGATTTTCCGTTTTTGGTGGGATTTCCGGATTTGCCTATCTTATTATAGAAACGCATGATCCAGCTACTTTCTTTAAAGGATTAATTGATAAGAATAATCCCACCTTTACCTGGTCTTTTGAAAATAATCCTAACTTTTCATAATCTGAGAATAAGCCCAACTTTGAAGTATATTTGCTCAAAACAGGTCATGACTTGTCGGTTACCTGCAAATGCAGGTTCAATATCTTAATTATGTACTTAAAAACTACTTGAATTATTTAATACCCTAATTATGTAATTAAACACTTAAATTTAATTATTTGATTAATTGAAAAAACTAAAACACTATCGGTCCACCCCCCTCCCCTAAACCCCTGCCCCTTCGGCCTCTTCCGGCGAAACAAACCCCTCACTGCCATTCGGCGTCTCTCTCATAGTAAATCAGTTGACAATTGTTAACTGAATATATTTATAAAAATTCTAGATTAGGATGAATACCAATATCACCATTCACCAAATCCAGAGATCATCATCATGAATAACGAAACCTCTAGACATACAAGACATCCCTTTGAGATTAATCACAAACCAAATTTTCACAACATATACCACACATATCACGAGAATCGAGTCCCCTTAATTCAATGTATATATTCCTCTATCTGATTTAATGTACTAGTCAAAAGATATGAGATTCCCCTCCCCTGTGTCTTACCTCTTCGCATTCTATCACCCCTACTGTTAAACATTCGGATTGATGGTTGATTGTGGTCGGATTCTCGGATGAATCCACAACCATTGGTTCTGGCTGAGATTGGGGTTCATTGGAAGAGATTTTCGGGTTTGAATCTGAATTCCGGCTTAAAAACCATCTGACCGCAAGTGTCAGCGACGCCATTATCGCCATCAGTTAGAAGCTTCGAGTGGTGTGGGTCGAATGGGTTGTTGTGGTGGTGGATTCAAGTGGTGGAGAGGGAGGGGCTCTTGAATAGTTGAGACCTTGAGAGGTTGAGGTTGACTGTAAAAAAAAAGAAAAAAGGGACTTAATTAATCAAATGTAACCTGTTCAACAGGTTGTAGGTGAAAAGGACCAATGTAAGAAGATAAGGTGTTAAGGTGGGAGTATTGTGAGATTATCGAAAGTTGGGACTGTTTTGAGCATACCGGCCAAAGGTGGGATTATTAAAATCAATTTTTGCTTCTTTAAATAATGTCTACAGTGTGCTGTCTCAACTCTCAATGGCAACGAATAATTAACGAGTCTTGCCACTTAATATTATTAATCTCAATTATTAGATTTGAATAAAAAAATTATTTTTGAAAATTAACAAGGCAAAGAGTAATTGACAGTCAATCAATAAAATTGAGTGGCACAAATGATTGTAAAAATAAGTGGGATAAAAGAAATTTTTTTTTCATAATTAATAGGGTCTTATGTAAAATACTGTTTTATTCATTTCTATTTAGTTGTATCGCTTTGACTTTTACACATTCATATTCTAATTATGACCTTGTTTTTTTATTAATATATAAAAATAATTTATTTTATGTGAGATATTTGATTTGTCATAATGATAAATTTTTTAAATATCAAGTTTTATTTGATAAATTATTAAATATATTTATGTATGTCAAAATTTTTAATCAGCTCGTCCATGACTATCGTGAGTTTGCATTGAAGGTTTATCAATGTAAATCCAACCTAGCTTGTAGCTCGCCTGCAAAATGGTCTCGGCCTCCAGTGGGTGGTGAAGTTTAACTCGATTGCGGCTGTTATTGCAGAGGATGAAATTGGGTTAGGTGTGGTGGGATGTAATAGTGAGGGGTTTGTTGTTGCTATAACGTTGGCTCGGCGTAGAGCTGGTTGGGATGTGGGTTTGTCTGAGTTGGCTGTTGTTAGGTTGGCGACGCTTACAGCTAATCGTCCGGGATACAGTGCTGATCTTGTTGAAACTGACTCCTTCGGTGTTGTTAGCTACTTTCATAAGAACTTTCTTTGGGAATGCGTATCTTTGGGCTTCTCTTAGAGGATATTAGAAGTTGTTGCTGGGAATACGGTTGCACATTTGATGGCTCGTGTTTTTCCCCCTTCGGGGAGTGAATGTATTTTGTTGGTAACTATCCCCAAAGTGTTTGACCTTGCCGGAACGTGATTTGATTTAATATACTTTCCCCTACCCTTTTCCTTAAATAAAAAAGAAAAGTGTTAGAACCTCAAAGACGTTGTACACACTCATTATTGTTCAAATTGGTAGCTGTTAGTTATCTGTATAATTTTTAATTTTTTATTTATCATATAATTTTATTCATCAATTTGGGTCAGACAATCATCTAAAAGATTTGAAGAAATTAATTTTTTTAGATGACAACAACTCTAAAAAAGTTATAATTTTAATTGGGGACACATTCATTAGACGATAAAATCCCTTTTTTTAATAAAATGAACATGTGGCCCTACCCTATCAATGAACAATTGATCTAATAGGATGGCAAGAAAAATAAGAGTCCGGATTATGTTGAGAAGTTATCCCGAAAAGTTGAAATTATTAAGAAACGATCAATTGGTGGATTTAAATCAAAGAACCACTCAAAGATTGGATCATTAGAATCAATTTTTCCTAGTTTTTTAAATTAAGATAAGTTTTTGGGCCACTTGCATTGAACATCTTTATATAGAGTATCAATTTCCAAGTTGGTTTTCTTACTTTTTTACAAGTTATAATACACATCTTTAAGCGTCAATATTGTTAATGATGTATTGTCAATGAAATTTCAAATTCTAGAACTACACATCTAGACGAATTAAGTAACACCCTCTTGAGTATGTAATTTCTTTACATGTTGGTGAGTGTTGCTTAAAATATTTGCTAATTAATCGACATTTCTATTAGGGACGTCAAATAGGAACCGAGGGAATCATTGGTGAAAAGAATAAGTTATGACAATACAATACACACACACACACACACACACACATATATATATATATATATATATTGTCCCATAAACTAAATAGTACATAGACCAGAGTATTGTTGGTTACTTTCTTTTTAGGCGAGTATTGTTGATTACTTAAATGTTACACATGCGGAAACATCATCCATATTAAACAAAACGGTTATTTCACAAAATACCCCTGACAAAAAAATTTATTCACCAAATACCACCACTTTTTTCAAAATTCACCAGATACCCTTGACCTTTTAAAAAATTCACTAGATACCCTTTTGCTGACGGATGTTAGTCCTCCGTTAGCGTTTATTTACAAGTTTTCCCTAAGTCATCCTAATTAGCTCTAAGTCAACCTAATTAACCCTAAGTCAACCTAATTAACACTAACTAACCCTAACCCTCTCTCTCCCCTAACCCACCATCCCCCCACCCTCCTACAACCCCCGGCCCCACCAGCCCCGACCCACCACCCCCCCAACAACCTCGGCCCCACCGGCCCCCCCCCCCCCCCACGCAGCTCCCCCTCCCCTTCCCCGCAGCCGCAACCGCGCCTCCCCCCCTCCCCCCCCCCCTCCTCCCGCAGTGCGCCTCCCCCTTAGAATCCCGGAGCCCACCACCCCCACCCGCATCAAATTCGGGGCAAGCGAAAAGTAGAAGAAACTCGCCGGGCAAACACAGGGCAAAAAACACATCAAATTCGGGGCAAACTCGCCGGCGAAATACTCCTTCGAAAAACGCAAAGGTGGAAAAACGCCGGCGAAATACTCCTTCGAAAAACTTCGGTGCGTGTAGGGGATGGGGGCTGCGGGGCGAGGGATGGGGCTGCGGAGGGGGGAGGCTGCGTCTTGGGGAGGTGGGGCGCGTGGGGGGGGGGTGCGGGAGGGAGGCTGCGTGGGGGAGGTGGGGGGGGGGTTGGGGGTGGGTGGGGTTAGGTTAGGGTTACTTAGGTTTTTAGGGTTAATTATTGTTTTTAGGGTTAATTAGAGTTTTTTAGGGTTAATTAGTAAATTAGTTAACGCAGCACTAACGTCCGTTAGCCAAAAGGGCATTTTGGGTAATTCTTTCAAATGTCAGGGGTACCTGGTGAATTTTTTTAAAGGTCAATGTTATCTGGTGAATTTTGAAAAAAGTGGGAGTATTTGGTGAATAAATTTTTTTGTCAGGGGTATTTGATGAAATAACCGTAAACAAAAGTATATGTTTTGTAGACAAATTGATTTTAAACTTGGCCTAACTTTTACACACACCGTCAAAAAAAAAAAAACTTTTACACACACCTAAACAAAATGTTTATCATATATTATTGTCACAGTTTGATTATCATAGCATACATGCATGTGCTAGGAAAAGTGCATGAGAAAGCAAGAGCTAAAAGAAAGGAAGGAGGTTATAATTAAGAATGTGAAGGGGAAAGGAGAAAGGAGAAATGCTGGGAATTCATGAAACACAAAATAGTACCAAGTATGGAACGAGGAGGAATTCAGGAAGATATATAAAAACAAACACGGACTATCTCATCATTGATTGGTAAATGGGAATAATGCAAAATTGCCACAATGACAGTTATTTGACCTCATCCTCCCTTTTTTTACACAAGCTACATCTGAAGCTAAAACAGAACAAAGAAACAAAGGATTTTAAGGAAGACATCTATAAAGTATTAGCCAGAACAGGAGCTTCGCTAACTTGCTATCAACGAACCTTGCGAATGAAACATAGTGGAATCAATGCACCCAAGGTGATGCATGATATGCTAATATTAGAAGAGCCCTTGTCTTGGATAAGTTGAATGACTGCAGATGAATCCGTTAAGATTTTATTACATAATTGACATTAAGTAACACCCAAAAAGTGTTACTTGAGGTGCTTAAAGTGTTACATTAGATATATATATATTTTTTTCAAGGTAAGATGAAGGGGACTCACTTGAGGGGGATAAGGGGAAACCCTCAAATGAGTCCCTTGAGGTTTGATCCCTAGACCTCAGAGATATGAGGTGGGGAGCGATGTCACTACTCCACCATCTCAAGCTCATTACATTAGATAACATATAACACTTTTTTGGGTGTTTCATCTGCCCATATTACTTATGCTATTAGGTAACACTTTTGAAAGACTATAGTAACACGTAAACAAATGTTACTTTAAATTCGATTATATAACACTTTTAATACCTATTGTGACACTTGTAAAGTGTTACCTGAGATTTCTTGCGTAACACTCTTATATCTTTGGTAACATCTTATAGTGTTACCATAACCTATAATAACACTTTATCTAACATTACGTAATACTTTATTTATCTTTCTATCGTATCACATAAGCACATGCCACTTGCATATATTGAATAGCCGAGCGAGGGAAGTTGGGAACTGGCAACTGCGAAGCACGTCATTTGGTTTTTAATTTTTGTTAAATAATTTTTGCCTATCTTGATTTTCCTTTTTTGGTGGGATTTCGGGATCTGCCTATCTTATTATAGAAACGCATGATCCAGCTACTTTCTTAAAATAATGTCCGCAGTGTGCTGTCTCAATGGCAACGAATAATTAACGAGTCTTGCCACTTAATATTATTAATCTCTATTATTAGATTTGAAAAAAAAATCTTATTTTTAAAAACAAGCAAGGTAAAGAGTAACTGACAGTCAATCAATAAGATTGAGTGGCACAAATGATTGTAAAAATAAGTGGGATAAATTTTTTTTTTCATAATTAATAGGGTCTTATGAAAAATACTGCTATATTCATTTCTATTTAGTTGTATCGTTTTGACTTTTGCACATTCATATACTAATTATCACCTTGTTTTTTTATTAATATATAAAAATAATTAATTTTATGTGAGATATTTGATTTGTCTTAATAATAAATTTTTTAAATATCAAATTTTATTTGATAAATTATTAAATATGTTTATGTATGTCAAATTTTTTAATCGGCCCATCCATGACTATCGTGAGTTTGCCTTGAAGGTTTATCAATGTAAATCCAACCCAGCTTATAGCTCGCCTGCAAAATGGTCTCGACCTCCAGTGGGTGGTGAAGTTTAACTCGAATGCGGCAGTTATTGGAGAGGATGAAATTGGGTTGGGTGGGGTGGGACGTAATAGTGAGGGATTGGTTGTTGCTATAACGTTGGCTCGGCGTAGAGCTGGTTGGGATGTGGGTTTGTCTGAGTTGCCTGTTGTTAGGTTGGCGATGCTTACAGCTACTCATCCGGGATACATTGCTGATCTTATTGAAACTGACTCCTTGGGTGTTGTTAGCTACTTTCATAAGAACTCTGCTGGGAATGCGTATGTTGGGCTTCTCTTAGAGGATATTAGAAGTTGTTGCTCCTCTTTCTCTTCTTTTCCTCTGTCTCATCTTAGAAGGGGTGGGAATACAGTTGCACATTTGATGGCTCATGTTTTTCCACCTTTGGGGAGTGAGTGTATTTTGTTGGTAACTATCCCCAAAGTGTTTGACCTTGCCAGAACTTGATTTGACTTAATATACATTCCCCTACCCTTTTCCTTAAAAAAAAAAAGGAAAGTGTTCGAACGTCAAAGACGTTTTACACATCATTATTGTGCAAATTGGTACTCCCTCCGTTTTCTTGTGTTGAACCTGTATTCTCCATTGGGAAATTTCAAAATGTTGTTCCTATTTTGAATCTTTTCATATATAGTATAATTTATGAATTCTATTTCTCATTAGTTTTGAGTTGCAATAAATGTGTTCACACTATTGAGTAGCCATTCTTTACCTTTTTATCCCTCAAACTCTTGTCTAATTGGTTGTCTACCATAGAGTAACTCGAAGAGCAATAACTGTTTTCACATTAGTTTGTAGTTACTTTATGCTTTTACGCCTCAAACTTTTTGTATCATTGGTTGTTTAACATAGAATAACTCAAAGGGCTATAATCTTTATTTTTATTTTATTAAATTTTATTTAATATAGTGGAATCTTGCCTTTTTTTTGAGTTGCATTGGTTTCCTCCCCGATTCCAAATAGGAACAACAAAAGAAAAAGGGAGGGAGTAGCTGTTAGTTATCTGTATAATTTTTTTTATCATATAATTTTATTCATCAATTTGGTCAGGCAATCATCTAAAAGATTTGAAGAAATCAAATTTTTAAGATGACAACACTTCTAAAAAAGTTATAATTTTAATTGGGGACACATTCTTTAGACGATAAAATCCCTTTTTTAATGAAATGAACATGTGGCCCTACCCTATCAATGAACAATTGGTATAATAATGGCAAGAAAGATAAGAGTCCGGATTATGTTGAGAAGTTATCCCCAAAAGTTGGAATTATTAAGAAACAATAAATTGGTGGGATTAAATCAAAGAACCACTCAAAGGTTGGATCATTAGAATCAATTTTTCCTAGTTTTTTTGAATTAAGATAAGTTTTTGAGCCACTTGCATTGAACATCTTTATATATAGTATCAATTTCCAGGTTGGTTCTCTTACTTTTTTACAAGTTATAATACACATCTCTAATCGTCAATATTCTTAATGATGTATTGTCAATGAAATTTCAAATTCTAGAACTACACATCTAGACGAATTTATAAGTAACACCCTCTTGAGTCTTGAGTATGTAATTTCTTTACATGTTGTGAGTATTGCTCAAAATTATGGCTATTTAACAGACATTTCAATTAGGGACGTCAAATAGGAATTAGAACCGAGGGAATCATTGGTGAAAAGAATAAATTATGACAATACGACACACATGTATATATATATATATATATATATATATATATATATATATATATATATATATATATATATATACATATATATATACATATACATATATATATATATATACATATACATATATATATGTATATATATATACATACATATATATACATATGTATATATATATATACATATGTATATATATATATACATATGTATATATATATATACATATGTATATACATATGTATATATATATATACATATATATACATATATATATATACATATATATATATATATATATATACATATATATATATACATATATATATATATATATATATATATATATATATATATATATATATAGGGGCGGGATCATATGAGAATGCCTCTTACATGAGAAATGAGAATGAAATCTCAACCACATGATTGGATTAGAGTTACAACACTTGTACATTAGAGTTATACCCTGAAAAAACTTCAAGCCTAAATTTTTTTTTTGTTTTGAATTTTTTTTTCTAATAATTTTTTTTGGAGTTACATCACTTGTTCATTAGAATTATAGCGCGTAAAATCCATTCTCATTTCTAATGTAAGTATGCATTATCATATGAATTCACTTCTATATATATATATATATATATATATATATATATATATATATATATATATATATATATATATATATATATATATATATATATATATATATATATATATATATATATATGTGTGTGTGTGTGTGTAGTTATATTTGTTGCTTATAAAACTTATCCTTCTGTTTTCAGTACTTTCCAGTCTTGAAACTTGTTTATGTTCTATTTGTTACTCTGCTTGTTTTAACGTTTGTAGAGGCAGTAAGTCTCGTGTGAGGCAGTCAGACCATAAGGCTACAATTACCTAAACGGCGGATAGGTTATAGGGCATTTTTTGGTTCAATTTCTGGTTTAAGTTCTGGTTCAAAAGTATGAGTTCTATTTGGAACAGAGGAACTCCATCCTCTTCTCGTGGTAGTAGTGGTAGGGCCAGTAAACTGGTTAAAAATGAAACCTTTACTATAGAAAAAAACCTCGAGCAAAACATTGACAATTGGGAGATACCCAAAGTTAATAAAGACCAGATCTATAAAATGAAAAAGTATAGTATTTTTAAAACTGATTATGTGATTAAAACCCAAGAACGAGATATCCATTTAACAAAACCTATTGATACTATAAAATTATTTTCAGCTAGTACTTTGAAAAAACATGTCGATAAAGGTTATCGTTACATCCATATAGGGTTGGTTCAAGTTGGCTTAAAACCTCTTACAAAAGAAGGATTAAATTCTTCTGTCCTTGTTGCCCTTAGAGATGGACGATTCAAAGACTTTAATGATTCCTTACTAGGAACTATAGAGTCAAGTTTATGCATGGGTCCAGTCTCTTTTGATTGTTATCCAAATTTCAGTGTCTCTTTAAGTGATAAGAATATCTTATCATCTTTACTTTTACAAATTAAAACTCATAACTATAAAATGTTTGATGGTTCTATTCCAGTAGCTTTGATTTATAAAATCCATTACAAAGCCATGATGTCTGCTTTTAATACTGGAAATATACAACACAGTAAAAAAGGAGAAACCCTTCTCCTCCAAACCGATCTTTCTAGATCTAACATAAGAATTCCAAGACCAATACAATGGAACGATGTCAGTCTTCCTGAAGATTGGTTCCTTGAGGGAGCTGCTGAACCTGAAGTGCAATCACCAGCTCTTCCAGAACCTAATACCGACCTTGAACGAGTCATACAATACTCTGATGGTAGTGTTAAGCTTAGCTTTAACAGAAGCACTAGCTCTAGGTATTCCGACCATTCCTCTGTTGAAAACCTAGGGAGAATTTCTCGTCTTCCTTCGTAAAATAACATGCACTATAAACGACAAATTAGTCGTCCTAGAACCAATTACCCCGAAAAGACCAAGGTATTCTACCTCGATTAACCTTCGCCTTCCATCCAAAATGTTGAATATAGAACCCAAGTTCCACACCCAGTTTATGCTGAAAGACAGTCTCCTCCAGACTCACCCTCAGCCTCAGTTATAACTGAAAATATTAACAATGAGCTTAACGTCCATGAAAAGGATTTTGAGATCAATAAAGACTTGGTTCATAAAGACTTTTATGCACCACATAACCTCTCGAAGCGAACATGGTTCTTCAAGCACTTTCTTGAAGTACGAAAAAAGATCCAAGAAAGCTATTACAGCTTTGTTGAACAGCATAAAACCCATATTCTTTTCTTTGATTGGTTCGAACTCTATAGTTCTGACAACAACATTGATTACCCCTTTAAAACCATAGAACCTATCAACACCAATAGAAGGACACCAGTCTGAGAGACTCCAAATGGCACGGTTCAGAGTGACCATCCTCCTTTACGACAGATTTCCTTTACCATAGGTGAGCACAAAGTAGAGGCCTTCCCTCTTAAGAAACCTCAGGAAGAAGCCTCAGCAAACCTCAAGAATATTGTTCTGCAAAACAATTTCACTAATATTAGTCTTAACACTCTAGGAAAGCAACTTTCTCGAATTGAGAAACAAAGCCTTAAAACAGAGACAAGTTTAGTCTCCACTCCCTTAGAGAAAAGCCTTCGTAATCCAATTTTTAAACCTTATCAGATCTCGCAAAAAGCTCAAAACGAAGTTACAACTTCTAAGACTGAATTTCTTCAAGCTATTAGAGACCAAATTAGTAGGGTTGAACCTTCTACTTCAAAAATGGTTGAGGAAGAAACAGTCCAGAATAACAATGTTAATGTACTAGATCTAAGTGACAACACTGATCCAGAAACTAGCCCTAAAATACCTGAATTAGCTAAACTTATTTGGCAAAATTCTGATCCTCTAGATATTATTCCAATAAGGTCTAATGAATCTCAAATAGGTTGCCAGCCTAACACAATTGTTCAACCAAAATACAATGCCTCCTCTATCTATGAATGGAATATAGACGGTATGAGTGAACACCAGATTTTAAACCTTTTACAGCAAATGACCATGGCTTCAAATGCTTACAAAACCCAATCTGGTACATCAGATAAAACGGTTGCAGAACTCCTTATTGCAGGCTTCTCTGGCCAACTAAAAGGATGGTGGGATTTCTATCTCACCAAAGAACAGCAGATAGACATCTTGAATGCAATTCAGACAACTGAAGATGGGGTTCCCATTCTTAACCTAAATGGAGAACCAATTCAAGGTTCTATCTCGACCCTCATATTTACCCTATCACTTCACTTCATTGGAGATTCCTCCCATCTCAGAGACAAAAATGCAGATCTTTTGTCTAACCTAAGATGCAAAAAACTTAGTGATTTCCAGTGGTACAAAAATACTTTCCTAACCAGGGTTATGCTTAGAGAAGATTCTAATCAACCCTTTTGGAAGGAAAAATTCCTAGCTGGTCCTCCAACCATATTAGGAGAAAAAGTCAGAAACAGAATTCGTGAGGATTTTGGCGAACATATTATCCCTTACGATAGGCTAACCTACGGTGAGTTAGTTAGTGTAACCTCTAAACAAGGCCTTCAGATATGTCAAGATTTGAAGCTCCAAAAACACCTAAAAAGAGAGTTAAAAGAGACTAAAAAGGAATTAGGTTCCTTCTGCCAACAATTTGATGTCTCTTCCCCTCAGACAAGCACTTGCAAAGGGAACTGTAGCAAAACAACCCATTACCAAAAGCCCTATAGAGCACGAAGGTTCTATAAGAAGGTTGAGAAAGTCTTCCATAAAAAACCATTGGAACAACGAAAATAGAAGCCCCATAGGAAACAACAACAGTCCACTACAAAACCTGACCTTAAAAACATAACCTGTTTCAAGTGTGGCAAAAAGGGTCACACGGCTAGATTTTGTAGAGTGTCTAATAAAATCCAAAACCTCGACCTAGATGATGAAACTCTAGGAAGAATTTCAGCTCTTTTAATAGAGTCTTCTGATGAGGAAACTTATAATTCAGCTGAGAATTATGACCCTCAGGATGATGATATAGATTCCTCCTCTTCAGCTAATGATGAGGATTTTACCCTAAACGTCCTCACCATTGAACAAAACCTCATATTAGATGTTATCCAGGACATTAATGATCCTGCTCTTCAAAAGCAATACCTTGAACGTCTTCGTAAATCCCTCGAAGTAAGTCCTAAAGAAAAAGACCTTAACCCTCCTTCTTCAAGCACTGAACCATACAACCTCACTTCTATTTTAGAAAAGAGAAGCTCTAGAAGGAAGCCGGAAAGGACCATACAGGACCTTCAGGCTGAAGTTAAAACCATTAAAACCGATATAAAAGACCTTAAAACCAAGCAACAGCAAGACTCAGCCATTATCCAACTTTTGTCTTCTCATATAGTCCCAGATATCCCTAGTGAAAGTGATCCTGACGATATCCCAAAAGTCCTAGATGATTTCCTTTTTGTTTTAAAAGAAATCAGTTCTAGAAAGTATTACATAAAAATCACACTTGAGTTCTCTAGTGACTTCAAAATCAATACTATAGCTTTGTTCGATACCGGAGCAGATTTAAATTGCATTAAATCCAGTCTCGTCCCAAAACGCTTTCACCAAAAAACCTTGGAAAAACTTAGTTCTGCTAACAACACCAAAATGCATATAGAGGGAAAAACAGATGCTAACATATTGAATGAAGGTCTCTCTCTAAAAAGCCATTTTGTCCTCGTTACCAATATGCACCATTCAGTAATCTTGGGAACACCCTTCATAAATCTCATAACTCCTTACAGTGTCAATTATGATGGAATATCCTTCAAGACCAAAAATAAAAGGCTTGACTTCCTTTTCCTAGAAAAACCCAAGACTAGAAATCTCAACATTATAAAGGCAAGCTCCATTTATAATAGTGAGATAAACTCTCTTATCAATCGAAAACAGAGTGACGTACATGATCTAAAACAAAAAATCCATTTACAAAAAATTAAGGAACAATTACAAAGTAGTATTCTAAAAACTCAGATAACTAACTTCCAAAATCTCCTCGAAAGCGAAGTTTGCTCTGAGCTCCCTAATGCCTTCTGGAATAGAAAGCAACACATGGTCGACTTACCTTATGAGCCTGATTTTGATGAGAAAAATATCCCTACCAAAGCTCGACCAACCCAGATGAATGCCGACTTAGAACGCCATTGTCGAGAAGAAATTAGATTTCTCGAAAGCAAAGGCTTAATTTCCAAATCCCGTTCCCCTTGGAGCTGTGCGGCGTTTTACGTCAACAAAGCTTCTGAGATTGAACGTGGCACGCCTAGATTAGTCATAAATTACAAACCTCGAACGATGCCCTTCGTTGGATCCGCTATCCAATACCCAATAAAAAGATCTCGATGCAAAAGTTACACCATGCCTTTATCTTCTCAAAATTTGATATGAAATCAGGATTTTGGCAAATACAGATCAAGCCACAACATCGTTATAAAACGGCCTTTACTGTTCCTTTTGGCCAATATGAATGGAATGTTATGCCTTTCGGCCTTAAAAATGCGCCATCTAAGTATCAAAGGATAATGAATGATATCTTCAATCCTTATTTAGATTTTTGCATTGTTTATATTGATGACGTGCTAATTTACTCAAGCACGATTGATCAGCACTTTAAAAACCTTAAGACTTTTTTCTATCTAATTAAAAAAAATGGTCTTGTTATTTCGGCAAAAAAGATTTCTTTATTTCAAACCGAGATTAGATTCCTCGGCCAAATTGTGTCATGTGGCACTATTACCCCTATTGATAGGTCTATCCAATTCACTAGCAAGTTCCCTGATAAAATCTTAGACAAAACTCAACTACAGAGGTTTCTTGGTAGTTTAAACTATGTCTTAGATTTTTATCCAAACCTCTGTAGAATTGTGAAACCTCTCCATAATAGACTAAAGAAAACCCACCGCCTTGGTCTGATCTCCATACCCAGGCTGTTAAAACGATAAAAACTCGTGTCTCAGAAATCCCATGCCTTAGTTTAGCAAACCCCGACCTACCTAAAATTGTTGAGACAGACGCAGTGACAAGGGTTATGGAGGTATCTTAAAACAAGTCGACAATGGTAAGGAATACATTATCAGATTCACCTCAGGGCATTAGAATGATACTCAGTTAAAATACTCTACTATAAAACAGGAAGTTTTATCCATTGTTCTCTGTATTACAAAATTCCAATCTGATTTGTTAAATAAAAAATTCTTATTACGTGTTGATTGTCAAGCTGCTAAAGCTGTTTTAAAAAAGGATGTCCAAAATATTGCTGTAAAACATGTTTTTGCTAGATGACAGTCCATCCTCAGCATTTTTGAATTTGATATTGAGCATATAAAAGGAGAAGAGAATTCTATCCCTGACTTCTTAACCCGTGAATTTCTTACAGAAATGCCTAGAAAGACAAAAGATAAAGAGAAGTCCCGTCCTCCTCCTGAAAAAACCATATGCACCACACACAAACCCATTAAGACTTGGTACGATGCAGTTCAGAATAATGAGAGTGAAACCTCTTCTATTGATAGAACACAGGAAGTTCAGGAATGGCTCCTTTCCATCTCTGAGCATCCTTCGTCCATCTTAAAACACCCCCAGCTCATCCAAGCTTTCCAAAGCTCTATGCAAAACCAAGGAAGCACAAGCAAAGCAGCAACGGAAGGTAAGATCCCTACGGGGAAAAATGTTAGTATCATTTCAAAACCGGAGAAAGGAGAATCTTCCCAAAAAACCCTCCCTCAAAAACAGCTTTATAAAACTGATAGCTCTCAAGTTGTGCTTGCACAACCTAAGAAAAACGAGACTTCAGAATATTTTGTTAAAACTGCCTCACAGAATATCATAACAATTGAACAAGGATATCATGATAAAGATCCCTATGTCTCCATACAAAATATCTTTGGGAAAAACTGGTTCTATAAGCCTTGGGATCGTACTAAAACTGCAGAATACTACCAGACAATCCTTGAGGTTACCGGCTCTGCTGAATTCAAACATTTCTTTTATAAAAATGAGCAAGCTGAGCCCTCTTATTCAACCATTAAAATTCTAAAAGTTCTTAGTCCTCAAGACTGGAATCAAGACTTGTCGAAGCACAAAGCCTTCCCCATTAGCTTCAATAACACTTTCCCACATTGTAAAACCTTTAATTATTGGAATTACCAACAGGTGTGGTTCTCCACATTTCTAATACAAAATAATAGGCTATCTCATTCATGGCTTATCTACTTCAACACTAAAACTATACAGCCAGAAAAACTGCCATCTTGGTTTGCCCAATGGTGGAAGTTCTACGGCTCCTCTACTGAAATCCTTCACCCTGACATTACAAAAAGTTATAATACCTTTCGAACCCAGTACAAACCTTCAGATATAGAAAGGCGTTTTCCCGCCTTATGTTTGTTTTCAATAAAGTTTTATCTTCCTTGGGTTTGTCAATGGTTCCTCGAAATAAACCAGGATCAAGGGGGCTTGGTCCTCCAAAGAAAATTTAAAATCAGATGGTGGTCGAACTTCAATACACCACAGTCTATTCTTGAACCAGCCATCAAAGAATGGCTGAAAAAAAACTGGAACACAGGTACAATGACTACAGGGCCAGAACAATCTCAGTTTCTTGCCCGAAAATCACAGGCAAATTCTTTGCTTGCTTCAGCTAAAACCCCGGAAGATTACGCTCGGATCCTAGCTACGACAGCTAGCTAATAGTATGTCTGAATCCTCTATTACTTCGGAACATGCATCAACAGCAGACTCCTCCATCCACCTCAGTGATGATGAAGAAGATGCTGGTTTCCAGACTTTAAAAAAAAAAAAAAAAATTAAAAAAAATGAATATTTCACTATCTTCAAGCCTCATCAGGATGTGACACCATAACAACGGACAAAATTCTGCATCAACAGCAAAAAGTCAAAAGCAGTCAAACAGTGTAAAGCATTACTATTCATCAACAGTAAAAAGCATCAAAAGACAAAACAATGAACAGTGTAAAGCAGAAGACAGATTGTTCATCAACAGCTCTTCGATATGACAACAATACTCATCCCTGCCTATAAATTGAGCCTTCTCCTTCAGTTCAAGGCAGAGCATAACACAACAACACAAGCTCCTCTAAAAATCTCTCTCTCTCCCTCTTTCTCTCACATAAAATTGTAACACTCTTTAAGTTTCAGTTTCATTCAAGACTCTCTGTAAGTCTTATCTGTAAAACCAATGGCCGGTTCAACCGCCTTACTTTACTTTATGCTTTCTGTTTTAAGTTTTAAACTTATCTGTTAAAATCCCCAGACCCTTGGCCTTATCCAGGTATATATATATGTGTGTGTGTGTGTGTGTGTGTGTGTGTGTGTGTATATATATATATGTGTGTGTGTATATATATATAGTCCCATAAACAAATTAGTACATAGACCAGAGTATTGTTGATTACTTAGATGTTACACATGCGGAAGCATCATCCATATTAAACAAAAGGATATGTTTTGTAGACATATTGATTTTAAACTTGGCTTAACTTTTACACACACCTAAACAAAATGTTTATCATATATTATAGTCACAGTTGGATTATCATAGCATACATGCATGTGCTAGGAAAAGTGCATGAGAAAGCAAGAGCTAAAAGAAAGGAAGGAGGTTATAATTAAGAATGTGAAGGGGGAAAGGAGAAAGGAGAAATGCTGGGAATTCATGAAACACAAAATAGTACCAAGTATGGAACGAGGAGGAATTCAGGAATTAAGAAATATAAAAACAAACATGGAGTATCTCATCATTGATTGGTAAATTGGAGTAATGCAAAATTGCCACAATGACATTTATTTCACCTCATCCTCCCTTTTTTTTTTTTTACACAAGCTACATCTGAAACAAAAACAGAACAAAGAAAGAATTTTAAGGAAGACATCTATAAAGTATTAGCCAGAACATGAGCTTGGCTAACTTGCTGTCGAGGAACCTTGCGAATGAAACATAGTGGAATCAATGTACCCAAGGTGATGATATGCTGGACCGTCCATCAGAGGAAAATATTAGAAGAACCCTTGTCTTGGATAAGTTGAATGACTGCAGATGAATCCGTTAAGATTTTACTACTACATAATTGACATTAAGTAACACCCAAAAAGTGTTACTTGAGGTGCTTAAAGTGTTACATTAGATAGTAGGTAACACTTTTTCTGTGTTACTTCTGCCCGTGTTAACTATGTTATTAGGTAACACTTTTGAAAGGCTATAGTAACACTTGAACAAATGTTACTTTAAGTTCGATTATGTAACACTTTTAATACCTATTGTTACACTTGTAAAGTGTTACCTGAAATTTTATATCTTTGGTAAAATCTTATATTGTTACCATAACCTATAGTAACACTTTATCTAACATTACGTAACACTTTATTTATCTTTCTATCTTATCACAGAAGCACATGCCACTTGCATATATTGAATAGCAGAGCGAGGGAAGTTGGGAACTGGCAACTGCGAAGCACGTCAAGGGCCCGTTCGGTATCACTGCCAGTTTTCAGTTTTTGGTTTTTATGATTTTAGAACTATATGATATGAGTTGTATAATAAGGTTAAAATTAGTCATATTGATAGTAAACATGCTAATTTTGAAAACTGACAACAGAAAACTGGAAATTACTTTTTCTGGTTTCCATATTTTTGTTTTTAGTTTTCAAAAAAACTTAAATTTGGAAACAAAAAACGATAACGAACGGACCCTTGGTTTTTAATTTTTGTTAAATAACGTTTGCCTATCTTGATTTTCCTTTTTTGGTGGATTTCCGGATCTTATTATAGAAACGCATGATCCAGCTACTTTCTTAAAATAATGTCCGCAGTGTGCTGTCTCAATGGCAACGAATAATTAACGAGTCTTGCCACTTAATATTATTAATCTCTATAGTATTAGATTTGAAAAAAAAAATCTTATTTTTAATAACAAACAAGGCAAAGAGTAACTGACAGTCAATCAATAAGATTGAGTTGCACAAATGATTGTAAAAATAAGTGGGATAAAAGAATTTTTTTTTCATACTTAATAGGGTCTTATGTAAAATACTGCTTTATTCATTTCTATTTAGTTGTATCGTTTTGACTTTTGCACATTCATATACTAATTATGACCTTGTTTTTTTATTAATATATAAAAATAATTAATTTCATGTGAGATATTTGATTTGTGTTAATAATAAATTTTTTAAATATCAAGTTTTATTTGATAAATTATTAAATATATTTATTTATGTCAAATTTTTTAATCGGCTCGTCCATGACTATCGTGAGTTTGCCTTGAAGGTTTTTATGTAATACCCCGTAATTTTTACCCTTTATTTTTGGTGTTTGTTTATATTAAAATGATATTTTTTATAAAAATAAAATAATTTATTATTAAAACTATTTTTTAACGTGTTTTGAGAATGTGTGTATATTTTTATATGTTGTGATATATTTTTATATATTTATTTTAAGTTGTTAGTTAATTATTTTAATGGTTATATTAGTTTCGTTATTTATTTAGGCGTTTAGGATGCGGTTTTGTCGCGTAGCGTTTTTGTAACGTTGTTGGGCCGACTTGAGTGATGAAATGGTACATCACGTGTGGCGTGTTATGCTGGCCGAAATGGTACATCACGTGTAACGTTGTTGGGCCGACTTGAGTGATGAAAGAGATTTTTCAATGTTCAAGAAGAAAACGCCTAGTGACTTGTTGCTACAATTATCATTTGTGGTGCTTTGGGGTTAGAAGAGGACTTAGTTTGCACACATAACTCTTGAATATCTCTTTAGGCTCAGCTCTTCTCCCGACGATCCAGGTAACTAGTAGTTATCTTAGAACGCTAGAGATTAGAGTCTATTTCGGTAGTAGATTATTACGTTAGGAATTATTTTAATTGCTTTTTTATATGAAATTGTTGATAAAAATTTATGTGAGTATTAATTATGTGTGCTGTGAGTATGTGATGTGCAGAAAATAATTTTTAATTGAGTTTTTCTTATTTTAGTAATTTAATTGATAATTTGTGTGTTTATGGCTTAATTATAAAATAATTAGTGAATGAGTTTTATAATTGCCGAAAATAATTTTTATTGAAGCATGTTATGTGTGTAATATGTTTTTCATGTCTTAGAATAATTTTTGTCTACTGTTTACGGGTTTAATTAATTGAATTCTCTATTTTTGCATTTTCGTGATTGTTAGTAATTAATTCATGAATATTATATTTTGAGGCCAAAAAATCTGTTTCTTTACATAATCTGTATTACCGTAGATTTATTATTGTTATGTGAATTTTTGGTAATTTTTGTACGTTTATTTCTATTTTTAAGTATTTTATGGGCTTTATTGAGTAATCTGTAAATTATTGTTTAAAATTATTTTTGAAGTCCAAAAATTAGAAATAAAATTATTAATGTGTCAGTATTGTTATGACGTTTGTATATTAGTTTTTGTAAGATTTTACGGGTCGGTTTTATTTGAAGGCTGATGATTTTTAAGTTATTGTGGTTATGATTGGGAGTTATTATATTTACGTTTAGTTAGTGTAAGAATGATTATTTGTGTACGTTTTGCTGAATTAATGAGTTTTGGTGTTAATTGGTGGTGGCGTCAGACGCACACAGATGCGTCAGACGCACAGGTTGGCGCTGAGCGCACAATTTTGTGTTGCGTGATTTTCGTATGTGCTTATACGTATGTTTTACATGGAGTAGGTGATCTTATATGATGTGATTCATTTCTGGTTGATACTGTTAATGCAGTAAAAACTCTTTTAATATCATTATTTGTGCTTAGTGGTGTTCAAAGTATTTGTTGTTTGAGATGTTTGTTGTAAATTTGTAAGTTACTACTTTGAAGAATTTTGATGAGATAACTATTTGATGAATTGTGGGTATGAGGCCGGGTGACATCCCTTTGATGAATATTTTTGAGATGGATGATACTTTTATGATGTTTATGATTTTTATTTTGAGATAAGAACATCCGGTGGGATAGATGTAGTCCCCGGTGAAGAACATGCCAACCACCTAGTTTGCGAACTAGGGGTAAACCTGGGTTAATTATTGTCGTCCGATAGGACAGGGGGTTCTGCGTGTTCTACCCTGCATCAGGAGTTTGGCCATTCTTAGACACAGGCAGCAGGGAACGTAAGCCCATAGACTGACCTGGAGATTGCGATCTGACAAACCTTAGGAAGTGAATTGCGATTCACTAGCGTTCGGTTTCTGACTCAATAACTTGTTTTACATACACTTTGTTATTATTTAAATACTCTTGAGATAATTTATTTATTTCATCCTATTTACTTGTTATTTACTTTTCATTTGTATTACTTGTGAGCTTTATGGATAAGGATGCATATTATAGTTGTCTTAGCTTTATTCTTTCCTTTTTATGTCTGAATTAGACTTTGATTTCTTTTGTTCTGGGAGAACTGCTAGTTACTCCCCACTGATTGTGGATGTTTGTTATATATTTTGCAGGTTATGTTGATGAGAATCTTCTTTAGTTTTGGGCTCGGGTTGAGATGTGAGCATTAAAATGTTAGATGTTTTAGGCCTAGACTTTTAATTAGTTTAAGAGTCAGTTTTCTCTTTTGGATATTAATCTAATTAATTTAATTTATTTCTACTATTTATTTATGTTGGTTTTATCACTTAGTTATTATAACGTATTTCTTGTAGTAGTGACATTCCTAGAAGACGATGTTTTCGCCATCGTCCTATAATACTATTATTATTTCTTTCTATTCCGCTTTGAAATTCTGGGGTGTTACATTTTCGATGTAAATCCAATCCAGCTTGTAGCTGGCCTGCACAGTGGTCTCAGCCTCTAGTGGGTGGTGAAGTTTAACTCGAATGCGGCTGTTATTGGAGAGGATGAAATTGGGTTGGGTCTGGTGAGACGTAATAGTGAGGAGTTGGTTGTTGCTATAACGTTGGCTCGCCGTAAAGCTGGTCGGGATGTGGGTTTGTCTGAGTTGGCTGCTGTTAGGTTGGCGACGCTTACAGCTAATCATCCGAGATACAGTGTTGATCTCGTTGAAACAGACTCCTTGGGTGCTGTTAGCTACTTTCATAAGAACTCTGCTTGGAATGAGTAAGCTGGGCTTCTCTTACAGGATAATAGAAGTTGTTGCTCCTTTTTTTTTCTTTTTCTCTGTCTCATGTTAGAAGGGGCGGAAATATAGTTACACATCTGGGAAAAAAGTGCTAGAATGTCAAAGTCGTTGTACACACTCATTATTGTGCAAATTGGTAGCTGTTGGTTATCTGTATAATTTTTTATTTATCATATAATTTAATTTTTCAATTTGGGTCAAACAATCATCTAAAAGATTTGAAGAAATTAATTTTTTTAGATGACAACACTTCTAAAGAAAGTTCTAATTTTAATGGGGTGACATATTGTTTAGACGATGAAATCCCTTTTTTAATAAAATGAGCATGTGGCCCTACCCGACCAATGAACAATCGGTCTAATAGGACTCGTTGATAACCAATATTGTCATAATTTTATATATTCCATAAGTTTCACAAAAATTTAGTCACTTGTACATTTTATGCTTAACGATGTAAATATTTAAGCATTTTGTTAAGGTGTTAACCCACATGTGAGCTTATCCCACATCTATACCCATTATAAAGCCACAAGTCTGGTTACTGTTCTTAGGAACAGTGCTTTGACGATTTCGCCCTTCACACTTCACACTTCACATAACCCCCTCCTATGCCCTTCCTTTGTCACGTGCTTTCTTTTCCTCCCGTTTTTCCTCTGAGCCCTCCATCTTCATCTGCATCCTCCTCAGTCCTCCTTAACCTACAATGCTGGGGTTCGATTCCCCTTTTCGTTCCTCCTTCTTTCTTTCCTTTCTTTTTCCCTGCGCGTTAACTGCTGTGCTAGAGCTTGCCCTAAATTGCGAAGAAGACGAAGCTTCACAAGGGGTCGAGGTCCTTGCTCCATTGGCACTAAAATTGGGGGTCGAGGTCCTTGCTGCATTGGTACTAAAATTGGCGAAGAAGACGTTGACCTAATGTGCGAAGAAGACGAAACTTCACAAGGGGTTGAGGTCCTTGCTCCATTGGCACTAAAATTGGCGAAGAAGACGAGGCTTCGCAAGCTTGTCCTAATCTCGACGCCTCCTACACTAAAATTCTGGTTTGTGCTCCTCATCTCTTTCCCTATTTCATTTTTCCTTGTCCTTTTCCCATATCGATTGAATCTACAGGTTAGGGTTCTGAATTTTGGGATTTTTTGATGCAACGAATCATTCATTTTTATCAAATTAGGATTGCATTAACAGGATCAACAATTGCAGCATTTAAGGTTTGATTGATCGGATTGAACTCTAAGCACTCTAATTTATGCTCTGCTGATTTCTCTCATCATTCTCATCGATTGCTTCCTGCTTCTTGCAAGATTCTCACCGGTGCGCTGTTTTTTTTTAGGTTGATTGGTTTGAAATAGTTATTTATTAATTTTGTTGCAGTTTTTGATTTAGTGTTGTGTTTTTAAGTTGTAATGATTGTGATGTTGATTAGGATGTTTGATTTCATGTTTTTAACTTTATAAAAAACTGTATATTTGGTCGATCAACTTACAGCTGATGGTCAAGTCTTTCACAAAGCTTGTTTCAGATGTCATCATTGCAAAAGCTCCTTCAAGGTTGATCCTCATTTCTATTTTCTTAATTTTTCATCAAGATTGAAACTTTACATTCATTTAATATGTTTTGTAGCTTAATTTCCACCATTATTCGTTTAATGAAATGGGTTGTTAAGGATCTTAAGGAAATAATCTATGTATTCTTTGATTGTTAATTTGGATGATCTTATTTTTTTCTCGTTTTGTTTGAATTGAAATTTTCATCTTTTCTTTTGGAGGTTTTGGGATGAGAATATGAGATGTTTTAAAATTAGTTAGATAATTGCACGCATAAAAGTTGTTCGTGGTGGTGTCTCAGTAATTTCGACTAAATCTCTTACTTTTCTCTTCGATTGATTGTATTATGTGTATGTGAAATGACATTGATGAATCGTTTTGGTTGCGAATTTTCGTTCAGGTGCTAGGTCGCCAAATTCGAAGGAATTCAGGAGCATCTACAGCTCCTTTTGGATCTAATGTCTATGCGACAGCTGGAAAAGAGGTACTTTGTAGCTACTAAATTTCAAGTTGAGAGAAATTTGTGTATCGTGATGCATTCATTAAGTTGAGTAATTTAGCTGGAATTTATGTTATGTGAGTGTTTTTTTCTTAAGTGTTAATCTCATGGAGCGCGGTTTGCAAATATGTGAAGGCCTGAAATTTATGGTTTTGGTTATTTGAAAACATGATGTTCTAATGTGATAGCCATTTTTAAAACATGATGTTCTAAAGGTTTTTTACATTCATCATTTATTTTGTTTATAATTTCGAGTTCCAGTTTTTTTTGTTTATTATTCTTCCCCTCAGGTCCTTGATGTCGATTTTAATTGTTTCTTTCGAGTTTATTGCCCAATAAAAATCAACAACAAAAAAAAGCTCCGTTTTTTATTTTTTAAGTTGAATATATTTATCGAAGAAGTTGAAACAATGATAAGAATTTTACCAATGGCATCTACTTTCAGACCATCTCTTATTCTCTTAGTTGCTTCAGATTGTCTTCTCCTTCTAATACTCGTTTTGGGGTTTCATCTCTTCATCTGAGAAGTGGTATGTTAAATACTCTTTATCCTTTCAAATTTTGGTTTTTTTTGGATTGGAATTTGGGTTTTTGGTTGAATTGGGTATTATTGATTGTTCGATATAGGAAATTGGATTATGGGTAGTTCTTTAATTTTGAAGATATTGCAATTTGTGTCAATATTATCTTGTGGCATTGTATTAGTTGATAATATTTGGTCTTTTGAATTGTTATGGGTAACAAGGGGGTGGGGGGCTGGGGTTAGGGTTACTTAGAGGATATTAGAAGTTGTTGCTCCTCTTTTTCTTCTTTTCCTCTGTCTCATCTTAGAAGGGGTGGGAATACGGTTGCACATTTGATGGCTCGTGTTTTTCCCCCTTCGGGGAGTGAATGTATTTTGTTGGTAACTATCCCCAAAGTGTTTGACCTTGCCGGAACGTGATTTGATTTAATATACTTTCCCCTACCCTTTTCCTTAAATAAAAAAGAAAAGTGTTAGAACCTCAAAGACGTTGTACACACTCATTATTGTTCAAATTGGTAGCTGTTAGTTATCTGTATAATTTTTTATTTTTTATTTATCATATAATTTTATTCATCAATTTAGGTCAGACAATCATCTAAAAGATTTGAAGAAATTAATTTTTTTAGATGACAACAACTCTAAAAAAGTTATAATTTTAATTGGGGACACATTCATTAGACTATAAAATCCCTTTTATTAATAAAATGAACATGTGGCCCTACCCTATCAATGAACAATTGATCTAATAGGATGGCAAGAAAAATAAGAGTCCGGATTATGTTGAGAAGTTATCCCGAAAAGTTGAAATTATTAAGAAACGATCAATTGGTGGATTTAAATCAAAGAACCACTCAAAGATTGGGTCATTAGAATCAATTTTTCCTAGTTTTTTAAATTAAGATAAGTTTTTGGGCCACTTGCATTGAACATCTTTATATAGAGTATCAATTTCCAAGTTGGTTTTCTTACTTTTTTACAAGTTATAATACACATCTTTAAGCGTCAATATTCTTAATGATGTATTGTCAATGAAATTTCAAATTCTAGAACTACACATCTAGACGAATTAAGTAACACCCTCTTGAGTCTGTAATTTCTTTACATGTTGGTGAGTGTTGCTCAAAATATTTGCTAATTAATCGACATTTCTATTAGGGACGTCAAATAGGAACCGAGGGAATCATTGGTGAAAAGAATAAGTTATGACAATACAATACACACACACACACACACACACACACACACACACACACACACACATATATATATATATTGTCCCATAAACTAAATAGTACATAGACCAGAGTATTGTTGGTTACTTTCTTTTTAGGCGAGTATTGTTGATTACTTAAATGTTACACATGCGGAAACATCATCCATAGTAAACAAAACGGTTATTTCACCAAATACCCCTGACAAAAAAATTTATTCACCAAATACCACCACTTTTTTCAAAATTCACCGAGATACCCCCGACCTTTTTAAAAATTAACTAGATACCCTTTTGCCGACGGATGTTAGTCCTCCGTTAGCGTTTATTTACAAGTTTTCCCTAAGTCGGCCTAATTAGCCCTAAGTCAACCTAATTAACCCTAAGTCAACCTAATTAACACTAACTAACCCTAACCCTCTCTCTCCCCAAACCCACCATCCCCCCACCCCCTCCAACCCCAGCCCCACCAGCCCACCACCACCCCCCAACAACCTCGGCCCCACACCACTCCCCTCCCCCCTCCCACGTAGCTCCCCTCCCCTTTCCCCGCAGCCCGCAACCGCGCCTCCCCCCCTCCCCCTCCTCCGCAGCCGCGCCTCCCCCTTAGAATCCCGAGCACACACCCCCGGCCCCGCATCAAATTCGGGGCAACCGAAAAGTAGAAGAAACTCGCCGGGCAAACACGGGCAAAAAACACATCAAATTCGGGGCAAACTCGCCGGCGAAATACTCCTTCGAAAAACGCAAAAGTGGAAAAAACGCAAGGCAAAATACTCCTTCGAAAAACTCTCGGCGCGTGTAGGGGATGGGGGCCGGCGGGGGGATGGGGCCGCGGGAGGGGGAGCCGCGCATCTTGGGGAGGTGGGGGCTCGCTGCGGGGGGGGGGGCTCAGGGGGGGAGCTGCGTGGGGAGGTGGGGGGGGTGGGGGGCTGGGGTTGAGTTAGGGTTACTTAGGTTTTTAGGGTTAATTATTGTTTTTAGGATTAATTAGAGTTTTTTAGGGTTAATTAGAGTTTTTTAGGGTTAATTAGTAAATTAGTTAACGCAGCACTAACGTCCGTTAGCCAAAAGGGCATTTTGGGTAATTTTTTTAAATGTCAGGGGTACCTGGTGAATTTTTTCAAAGGTCAGGGGTATCTGGTGAATTTTGAAAAAAGTGGGAGTATTTGGTGAATAAATTTTTTTGTCAGGGGTATTTGATGAAATAACCGTAAACAAAAGTATATGTTTTGTAGACAAATTGATTTTAAACTTGGCCTAACTTTTACACACACCGTCAAAAAAAAAAAACTTTTACACACACCTAAACAAAATGTTTATCAAATATTATTGTCACAGTTTGATTATCATAGCATACATGCATGTGCTAGGAAAAGTGCATGAGAAAGCAAGAGCTAAAAGAAAGGAAGGAGGTTATAATTAAGAATGTGAAGGGGAAAGGAGAAAGGAGAAATGCTGGGAATTCATGAAACACAAAATAGTACCAAGTATGGAACGAGGAGGAATTCAGGAAGATATATAAAAACAAACATGGACTATCTCATCATTGATTGGTAAATGGGAATAATGCAAAATTGCCACAATGACAGTTATTTGACCTCATCCTCCCTTTTTTTACACAAGCTACATCTGAAACTAAAACAGAACAAAGAAACAAAGGATTTTAAGGAAGACATCTATAAAGTATTAGCCAGAACAGGAGCTTCGCTAACTTGCTATCAACGAACCTTGCGAATGAAATATAGTGGAATCAATGCACCCAAGGTGATGCATGATATGCTAATATTAGAAGAGCCCTTGTCTTGGATAAGTTGAATGACTGCAGATGAATCCGTTAAGATTTTATTACATAAATGACATTAAGTAACACCCAAAAAGTGTTACTTGAGGTGCTTAAAGTGTTACATTAGATATATATATATTTTTTTCAAGGTAAGATGAAGGGGACTCACTTGAGGGGGATAAGGGGAAACCCTCAAATGAGTCCCTTGAGGTTTGATCCCTAGACCTCAGAGATATGAGGTGGGGAGCGATGCCACTACTCCACCATCTCAAGCTCATTACATTAGATAACATATAACACTTTTTTGGGTGTTTCATCTGCCCGTATTACCTATGCTATTAGGTAACACTTTTGAAAGACTATAGTAACACTTAAACAAATGTTAATTTAAATTCGATTATATAACACTTTTAATACCTATTGTGACACTTGTAAAGTGTTACCTGAGATTTCTTGCGTAACACTCTTATATCTTTGGTAACATCTTATAGTGTTACCATAACCTATAATAACACTTTATCTAACAGTACGTAATACTTTATTTATCTTTCTATCTTATCACATAAGCACATGCCACTTGCATATCTCTATTACATAAGGGAAGGGGGGAGCAACGGTGTCCTCTTTTGAACTGACTATTTTGCCCCCCTTCCCTTTCTAAATTACAAAAGGAATCTCAATACCAAAATGGGGGTCAAACAAAGCCACCGGAAATTAATTTTCAACAATCACTCAGAAATCACTTATATGAGGAAACTTTACAAATCACTCATAGAATTGAGAAAATCACGTTGTAAAAATCACGCAAATCACTCAAATGATCAGGAAACTTTACAAAAACTAAAAATTAACTTACAAACTAAAACTAATATACTAGGACGTCAATACATACAAAAACATTCACAAAATTCACTTATAAATCATTGTTCTCAATAACCTTTCACAATTACATACTCACAAAAATTACCTATAAACACAAATCTGAGAAAAACATAAGATTTTGACAGTGATATCACACATTCGTCGATCGGCGATTTGCGAACTTTCAAACAGGTACATAATTCTTTTAATCTTTAAAGTTATTTCACATTAGTCGACTGTTATGTAGTTGAAAAAATGGAGATAATAGCAATTAGTTGAAAAGGGCTTTTATATAATTAGATTAAATTTGATTCATTTTCATATAAAATCAGAAAACAAGATGTGTATGAAATTTGATTCAATTATGACACTGATGAAAAAGTTGCAAATTTAGTTCTTTTTTAAAAAAATTCCAATATAAAATTTTTGCCCAAAACTTTTGCAAAATATCCATGTTCAGAAATAAATTTTGAAAAACAAAACAATATCAAACCTTTTTGCGAACAACTTTTGCAAAAATCCATTTTCAGAAAAAAAAAATTTACATTAATTTGCGAAAACCATTTAATGTGAAATCAGATTGTGTATGAAAAATTTAAAATTTCATTTCAAATATAATTGAAACTCAAAGTGTTAAAATTTAGAAAAGGAGAAAAATTAAAAATGACCATTTCATGCAAAATCAGATTGTGTATGAAAAATTTAAAATTTCATTTCAAATATAATTGAAACTCAAAGTGTTAAAATTTAGAAAAGGAGAAAAATTAAAAATGACCATTTCATGCAAAATCAGATTGTGTATGAAAAACTTAAAATTTCATTTCAAATATAATTGAAACTCAAAGTGTTAAAATTTAGAAAAGGAGAAAAATTAAAATGATCATTTCATGCAAAATCAGATTGTGTATGAAAAATTTAAAATTTCATTTCAAATATAATTGAAACTCAAAGTGTGAACATTTAGAAAAGGAGAAAAATTAAAATGATGAAAATTTTTAAATATCAATTTGTGAAATCAGAATTTAGAAGTTAGACAAGGAAAAAAAAACTGAAATTGTATTATACTTTTCGGTTACAATTTTGGGATCATAGAAAAATTACTGAAATCCATGATTTAAGAAATTACCTTTCTTTGTTACAAAATCGACCCAATTAGATCTACTGCCGCTTAAGACTTGAATTGAAATGCTTGATTTTTTGATGTTGTTCTTTGACATTGACTTGAAAATCTACTGTTGCATGTATTTCTTTGATGTTGTTCGCAAATTAGATTTACTGCTTAAGACTTGAAACGTCTGATTTTGTTATTGTATTTTGCATACTTGGATGAACTGGGTTCCTTCAAATATGAATTAGGTTCCTTCAAAATATAGGTTGTAGATTTGTAGTGAGAGGAGAGAGAGAATGAATAGTTAGAAAAGTACTGAAATTATACACTGAGAGGAGAGAGAGAATGAATAGTTGGAGAAATGTTTTTTTGTTGGTCTGATGGGTCTTCACTCTTCACCGATTTAAGTGGCAAATAAGTATATGGACCAACTGTTCCCGGTTAACAAGCAAGATTTTTTTTTAAAAAAATCCTCCTAAATTAAATCAGACAGGCTGTGCACAAGTTTTATTGCTCAAAATAAAAATAACCCAAACCAACCCATCATGATTCATTTGGATGGAATTTCAATCTATCACCTTAACTACTAACGCATCATGTGGATAAAAAAAGAAACTACTCTTATCTAAATCAAAGAATTACTATCACAATTTTCCACTAACAAACCACTTTTCACCAATTATGTAAAAAAAGTATATTGCAAGTTAAATTATAATATAATATTTATATGAAAAGAACACTACATAATTAATTAGTAAAGGAACATATTACTCCCTCAAGAAAAAGGATAATATGTGAAAACAAAATTTTTATGTACAATATTTTTCGTGGGAAACAATCTTTTATAATTTTTCTCACAACTTAAAACTTTACAACATTTTGTATTTTTCTGCGAGAAATCAAAAACTATTATAAATTACAAAAATGAATAAAACCAAAAAAAAAGAACATGACGATATTTAGTAAAGAACATCATACTGATTATAAAAGAACATGCGCATATAGACTTGAGAAACAAAAAACTATTCAAAATCACAAAAACGAATAACAGCATAAAAAGAACATGGAATAATCTTATTCACAAAATGGAGGTGAACTTAAATCCTAACTTGCATTTTCAAGAAGATTAGTTAAAGTCAACAAAAAAGTAGTTAGAAATACAATTTCATTACTTATACTTATTTATTAAAGTGTTTTTGAATACTATTTGTAAGTATTTCAAAGAATCTTATTCACAAAATGGAGTTGAACTTAGATACTAACTCTCATTTTCTGTTTCTTTACTACTTAGTAATAGTTATGCCTAAAAATATCATCGCACGCATCGCGTGCATAAAAAGCTAGTATTGAATAGCCGAGCGAGGGAAGTTGGGAACTGGCAACTGCGAAGCACGTCATTTGGTTTTTAATTTTTGTTAAATAATTTTTGCCTATCTTGATTTTCCTTTTTTGGTGGGATTTCGGGATCTGCCTATCTTATTATAGAAACGCATGATCCAGCTACTTTCTTAAAATAATGTCCGCAGTGTGCTGTCTCAATGGCAACGAATAATTAACGAGTCTTGCCACTTAATATTATTAATCTCTATTATTAGATTTGAAAAAAAAAATCTTATTTTTAAAAACAAGCAAGGTAAAGAGTAACTGACAGTCAATCAATAAGATTGAGTGGCACAAATGATTGTAAAAATAAGTGGGATAAATTTTTTTTTTCATAATTAATAGGGTCTTATGAAAAATACTGCTATATTCATTTCTATTTAGTTGTATCGTTTTGACTTTTGCACATTCATATACTAATTATCACCTTGTTTTTTTATTAATATATAAAAATAATTAATTTTATGTGAGATATTTGATTTGTCTTAATAATAAATTTTTTAAATATCAAATTTTATTTGATAAATTATTAAATATGTTTATGTATGTCAAATTTTTTAATCGGCCCATCCATGACTATCGTGAGTTTGCCTTGAAGGTTTATCAATGTAAATCCAACCCAGCTTATAGCTCGCCTGCAAAATGGTCTCGACCTCCAGTGGGTGGTGAAGTTTAACTCGAATGCGGCAGTTATTGGAGAGGATGAAATTGGGTTGGGTGGGGTGGGACGTAATAGTGAGGGATTGGTTGTTGCTATAACGTTGGCTCGGCGTAGAGCTGGTTGGGATGTGGGTTTGTCTGAGTTGCCTGTTGTTAGGTTGGCGATGCTTACAGCTACTCATCCGGGATACATTGCTGATCTTATTGAAACTGACTCCTTGGGTGTTGTTAGCTACTTTCATAAGAACTCTGCTGGGAATGCGTATGTTGGGCTTCTCTTAGAGGATATTAGAAGTTGTTGCTCCTCTTTCTCTTCTTTTCCTCTGTCTCATCTTAGAAGGGGTGGGAATACAGTTGCACATTTGATGGCTCATGTTTTTCCACCTTCGGGGAGTGAGTGTATTTTGTTGGTAACTATCCCCAAAGTGTTTGACCTTGCCAGAACTTGATTTGACTTAATATACTTTCTCCTATCCTTTTCCTTAAAAAAAAAAAGGAAAGTGTTCGAACGTCAAAGACGTTTTACACATCATTATTGTGCAAATTGGTACTCCCTCCGTTTTCTTGTGTTGTTCCTGTATTCTCCATTGGGAAATTTCAAAATGTTGTTCCTATTTTGAATCTTTTCATATATAGTATAATTTATGAATTATATTTCTCATTAGTTTTGAGTTGCAATAAATGTGTTCACACTATTGAGTAGCCATTCTTTACCTTTTTATCCTTCAAACTTTTGTCTAATTGGTTGTCTACCATAGAGTAACTCGAAGAGCAATAACTGTGTTCACATTAGTTTGTAGTTACTTTATGCTTTTACGCCTCAAACTTTTTGTATCATTGGTTGTTTAACATAGAATAACTCAAAGGGCTATAATCTTTATTTTTATATTATTTAATTTTATTTAATATAGTGGAATCTTGCCTTTTTTTTGAGTTGCATTGGTTTCCTCCCCGATTCCAAATAGTAACAACAAAAGAAAACGGAGGGAGTAGCTGTTAGTTATCTGTATAATTTTTTTTATCATATAATTTTATTCATCAATTTGGTCAGGCAATCATCTAAAAGATTTGAAGAAATCAATTTTTTAAGATAACACTTCTAAAAAAGTTATATTTTAATTGGGGACACATTCTTTAGACGATAAAATCCCTTTTTTAATGAAATGAACATGTGGCCCTACCCTATCAATGAACAATTGGTATAATAATGGCAAGAAAGATAAGAGTTCGGATTATGTTGAGAAGTTATCCCCAAAAGTTGGAATTATTAAGAAACAATAAATTGGTGGGATTAAATCAAAGAACCACTCAAAGGTTGGATCATTAGAATCAATTTTTCCTAGTTTTTTTGAATTAAGATAAGTTTTTGAGCCACTTGCATTGAACATCTTTATATATAGTATCAATTTCCAGGTTGGTTCTCTTACTTTTTTACAAGTTATAATACACATCTCTAATCGTCAATATTCTTAATGATGTATTGTCAATGAAATTTCAAATTCTAGAACTACACATCTAGACGAATTTATAAGTAACACCCTCTTGAGTCTTGAGTATGTAATTTCTTTACATGTTGTGAGTATTGCTCAAAATTTCGGCTATTTAACTGACATTTCAATTAGGGACGTCAAATAGGAATTAGAACCGAGGGAATCATTGGTGAAAAGAATAAGTTATGACACACATGTATATATATATATATAGGGGCGGGATCACATGAGAATGCCTCTTACATGAGAAATGAGAATGAAATCTCAACCACATGATTGGATTAGAGTTACAACACTTGTACATTAGAGTTATACCCCGAAAAAACTTCAAGCCTAATTTTTTTTTTGTTTTGAATTTTTTTTTCTAATAATTTTTTTTTGGAGTTACATCACTTGTTCATTAGAATTATAGCGCGTAAAATCCATTCTCATTTCTCATGTAAGTATGCATTCTCATATGAATTCATTTATATATATATATATATATATATATATATATATATATATATATATATATGTGTGTGTGTGTGTGTGTGTGTGTGTGTGTGTGTGTGTGTGTGTGTGTGTGTGTGTGTGTAGTTATATTTGTTGCTTATAAAACTTATCCTTCGTTTTCGGTACTTTCCGAGTCTTGAAACTTGTTTATGTTCTATTTGTTACTCTTGCTTGTTTTAACGTTTGTAGAGGCGAGTAAGTCCCGTGTGAGGCGGTCGGACCATAAGGCTACAATTACCTAAACGGCGGGTAGGTTATAGGGCATTTTTTGGTTTAATTTCTGGTTTAAGTTCTGGTTCAAAAGTATGAGTTCTATTTGGAACAGAGGAACTCCATCCTCTTCTCGTGGTAGTAGTGGTAGAGCCAGTAAACTGGTTAAAAATGAAACCTTTACTATAGAAAAAAACCTCGAGCAAAACATTGACAATTGGGAGATACCCAAAGTTAATAAAGACCAGATCTATAAAATGAAAAAGTATAGTATTTTTAAAACTGATTATGTGATTAAAACCCAAGAACGAGATATCCATTTAACAAAACCTATTGATACTATAAAATTATTTTCAGCTAGTACTTTGAAAAAACATGTCGATAAAGGTTATCGTTACATCCATATAGGGTTGGTTCAAGTTGGCTTAAAACCTCTTACAAAAGAAGGATTAAATTCTTCTGTCCTTGTTGCCCTTAGAGATGGACGATTCAAAGACTTTAATGATTCCTTACTAGGAACTATAGAGTCAAGTTTATGCATGGGTCCAGTCTCTTTTGATTGTTATCCAAATTTCAGTGTCTCTTTAAGTGATAAGAATATCTTATCATCTTTACTTTTACAAATTAAAACTCATAACTATAAAATGTTTGATGGTTCTATTCCAGTAGCTTTGATTTATAAAATCCATTACAAAGCCATGATGTCTATTTTTAATACTGGAAATATACAACATAGTAAAAAAGGAGAAACCCTTCTCCTCCAAACCGATCTTTCTAGATCTAACATAAGAATTCCTAGACCAATACAATGGAACGATGTCAGTCTTCCTGAAGATTGGTTCCTTGAGGGAGCTGCTGAACCTGAAGTGCAATCACCAGCTCTTCCAGAACCTAATACCGACCTTGAACGAGTCATATAATACTCTGATGGTAGTGTTAAGCTTAGCTTTAACAGAAGCACTAGCTCTAGGTATTCCGACCATTCCTCTGTTGAAAACCTAGGGAGAATTTCTCGTCTTCCATCAGAAAATAACATGCATTATAAACGACAAATTAGCTGTCCTAGAACCAATTACCCAGAAAGACCAAGGTATTCTACCTCAGATTAACCTTCGCCTTCCATCCAAAATGTTGAATATAGAACCCAAGTTCCACACCCAGTTTATGCTGAAAGACAGTCTCCTCCAGACTCACTCTCAGCCTCAGTTATAACTCAAAATATTAACAATGAGCTTAACGTCCTTGAAAAGGATTTTGAGATCAATAAAGACTTGGTTCATAAAGACTTTTATGCACCACATAACCTCTCGAAGCGAACATGGTTCTTCAAGCACTTTCTTGAAGTGCGAAAAAAGATCCAAGAAAGCTATTACAGCTTTGTTGAACAGCATAAAACCCATATTCTTTTCTTTGATTGGTTCGAACTCTATAGTTCTGACAACAACATTGATTACTCCTTTAAAACCATAGAACCTATCAACACTAATAGAAGGACACCAGTCTGGGAGACTCCAAATGGCACGGTGCAGAGTGACCATCCTCCTTTACGACAGATTTCCTTTACCATAGGTGAGCACAAAGTAGAGGCCTTCCCTCTTAAGAAACCTCAGGAAGAAGCCTCAGCAAACCTCAAGAATATTGTTCTGCAAAACAATTTCACTAATATTAGTCTTAACACTCTAGGAAAGCAACTTTCTCGAATTGAGAAACAAAGCCTTAAGACAGAGACAAGTTTAGTCTCCACTCCCTTAGAGAAAAGCCTTCCTAATCCAATTTTTAAACCTTATCAGATCTCGCAAAAAGCTCAAAACGAAGTTACAACTTCTAAGACTGAATTTCTTCAAGCTATTAGAGACCAAATTAGTAGGGTTGAACCTTCTACTTCAAAAATGGTTGAGGAAGAAACAGTCCAGAATAACAATGTTAATGTACTAGATCTAAGTGACAACACTGATCCATAAACTAGCCCTAAAATACCTGAATTAGCTAAACTTGTTTGGCAAAATTCTGATCCTCTTGATATTATTCCAATAAGGTCTAATATATCTCAAATAGGTAGCCAGCCTAACACAATTGCTCAACCAAAATACAATGCCTCCTCTATCTATGAATGGAATATAGACGGTATGAGTGAACACCAGATTTTAAACCTTTTACAGCAAATGACCATGGCTTCAAATGCTTACAAAATCCAATCTGGTACATTAGATAAAACGGTTGTAGAACTCCTTATTGCAGGCTTCTCTGGCCAACTAAAAGGATGGTGGGATTTCTATCTCACCAAAGAACAGCAGATAGACATCTTGAATGCAATTCAGACAACTGAAGATGGGGTTCCCATTCTTAACCTAAATGGAGATCCAATTCAAGATTCTGTCTCGACCCTCATATTTACCCTATCACTTCACTTCATAGGAGATTCCTCCCATCTCAGAGACAAAAATGCAGATCTTTTGTCTAACCTAAGATGCAAAAAACTTAGTGATTTCCAGTGGTACAAAAATACTTTCCTAACCAGGGTTATTCTTAGAGAAGATTCTAATCAACCCTTTTGGAAGGAAAAATTCCTAGCTGGTCCTCCAACCATATTAGGAGAAAAAGTCAGAAACAGAATTCGTGAGGATTTTGGCGAACATATTATCCCTTACGATAGGCTAACCTACGGTGAGTTGGTTAGTGTAACCTCTAAATAAGGCCTTCTGATATGTCAAGATTTGAAGCTCCAAAAACACCTAAAAAGAGAGTTAAAAGAGACTAAAAAGGAATTAGGTTCCTTCTGCCAACAATTTGATGTCTCTTCCCCTCAGACAAGCACTTGCAAAGGGAACTGTAGCAAAACAACCCATTACCAAAAGCCCTATAGAGCACGATGGTTCTATAAGAAGGTTGAGAAAGTCTTCCATAAAAAACCATTTGAACAGCGAAAATAGAAGCCCCATAGGAAACAACAACAGTCCACTACAAAACCTGACCTTAAAAACATAACCTGTTTCAAGTGTGGCAAAAAGGGTCACACGGCTAGATTTTGTAGAGTGTCTAATAAAATCCAAAACCTCGACCTAGATGATGAAACTCTAGGAAGAATTTCAGCTCTTTTAATAGAGTCTTCTGATGAGGAAACTTATAATTCAGCTGAGAATTATGGCCCTCAGGATGATGATATAGATTCCTCCTCTTCAGCTAATGATGAGGATTTTACCCTAAACGTCCTCACCATTGAACAAAACCTCATATTAGATGTTATCCAGGACATTAATGATCCTGCTCTTCAAAAGCAATACCTTGAACGTCTTCGTAAATCCCTCGAAGAAAGTCCTAAAGAAAAAGACCTTAACCCTCCTTCTTCAAGCACTGAACCATACAACCTCACTTCTATTTTAGAAAAGAGAAGCTCTAGAAGGAAGCCGGAAAGGACCATACAGGACCTTCAGGCTGAAGTTAAAACCATTAAAACCGATATAAAAGACCTTAAAACCAAGCAACAGCAAGACTCAGCCATTATCCAACTTTTGTCTTCTCATATAGTCCCAGATATCCCTAGTGAAAGTGATCCTGACGATATCCCAAAAGTCCTAGATGATTTCCTTTTTGTTTTAAAAGAAATCAGTTCTAGAAAGTATTACATAAAAATCACGCTTGAGTTCTCTAGTGACTTCAAAATCAATACTATAGCTTTGTTCGATACCGGAGCAGATTTAAATTGCATTAAATCCAGTCTCGTCCCAAAACGCTTTCACCAAAAAACCTTGGAAAAACTTAGTTCTGCTAACAACACCAAAATGCATATAGAGGGAAAAACAGATGCTAACATATTGAATGAAGGTCTCTCTCTAAAAAGCCATTTTGTCCTCGTTACCAATATGCACCATTCATTAATCTTGGGAACACCCTTCATAAATCTCATAACTCCTTACAGTGTCAATTATGATGGAATATCCTTTAAGACCAAAAATAAAAGGCTTGACTTCCTTTTCCTAGAAAAACCCATGACTAGAAATCTCAACATTATAAAGGCAAGCTCCATTTATAATAGTGAGATAAACTCTCTTATCAATCGAAAACAGAGTGACGTACATGATCTAAAACAAAAAATCCATTTACAAAAAATTGAGGAACAATTACAAAGTAGTATTCTAAAAACTCAGATAACTAACTTCCAAAATCTCCTCGAAAGCGAAGTTTGCTCTGAGCTCCCTAATGCCTTCTGGAATAGAAAGCAACACATGGTCGACTTACCTTATGAGCCTGATTTTGATGAGAAAAATATCCCTACCAAAGCTCGACCAACCCAGATGAATGCCGACTTAGAACGCCATTGTCGAGAAGAAATTAGATTTCTCGAAAGTAAAGGCTTAATTTCCAAATCCCGTTCCCCTTGGAGCTGTGCGGCGTTTTACGTCAACAAAGCTTCTGAGATTGAACGTGGCACGCCTAGATTAGTCATAAATTACAAACCTCTGAACGATGCCCTTCGTTGGATCCGCTATCCAATACCCAATAAAAAAGATCTGATGCAAAAGTTACACCATGCCTTTATCTTCTCAAAATTTGATATGAAATCAGGATTTTGGCAAATACAGATCAAGCCACAACATCGTTATAAAACGGCCTTTACTGTTCCTTTTGGCCAATATGAATGGAATGTTATGCCTTTCGGCCTTAAAAATGCGCCATCCTTATTCAGATTTTTGCATTGTTTATATTGATGACGTGCTAGTTTACTCAAGCACGATTGATCAGCACTTTAAAAACCTTAAGACTTTTTTCTATCTAATTAAAAAAAATGGTCTTGTTATTTCGGCAAAAAAGATTTCTTTATTTCAAACCGAGATTAGATTCCTCGGCCAAATTGTGTCATGTGGCACTATTACCCCTATTGATAGGTCTCTCCAATTCACTAGCAAGTTCCCTGATAAAATCTTAGACAAAACTCAACTACAGAGGTTTCTTGGTAGTTTAAACTATGTCTTTGATTTTTATCCAAACCTCTGCAGAATTGCGAAACCTCTCCATAATAGACTAAAGAAAACCCACTGCCTTGGTCTGATCTCCATACCCAGGCTGTTAAAACGATAAAAACTCGTGTCTCAGAAATCCCATGCCTTAGTTTAGCAAACCCCGACCTACCTAAAATTGTTGAGACAGACGCCAGTGACAAGGGTTATGGAGGTATCTTAAAACAAGTCGACAATGGTAAGGAATACATTATCAGATTCACCTCAGGGCATTGGAATGATACTCAGTTAAAATACTCTACTATAAAACAGGAAGTTTTATCCATTGTTCTCTGTATTACAAAATTCCAATCTGATTTGTTAAATAAAAAATTCTTATTACGTGTTGATTGTCAAGCTGCTAAAGCTGTTTTAAAAAAGGATGTCCAAAATATTGCTGTAAAACATGTTTTTGCTATATGACAGTCCATCCTCAGCATTTTTGAATTTGATATTGAGCATATAAAAGGAGAAGAGAATTCTATCCCTGACTTCTTAACCCGTGAATTTCTTACAGAAATGCCTAGAAAGACAAAAGATAAAGAGAAGTCCCGTCCTCCTCCTGAAAAAACCATATGCACCACACACAAACCCATTAAGACTTGGTACGATGCAGTTCAGAATAATGAGAGTGAAACCTCTTCTATTGATAGAACACAGGAAGTTCAGGAATGGCTCCTTTCCATCTCTGAGCATCCTTCGTCCATCTTAAAACACCCCCAGCTCATCCAAGCTTTCCAAAGCTCTATGCAAAACCAAGGAAGCACAAGCAAAGCAGCAACGGAAGGTAAGATCCCTACGGGGAAAAATGTTAGTATCATTTCAAAACCGGAGAAAGGAGAATCTTCCCAAAAAACCCTCCCTCAAAAACAGCTTTATAAAACTGATAGCTCTCAAGTTGTGCTTGCACAACCTAAGAAAAACGAGACTTCAGAATATTTTGTTAAAACTGCCTCACAGAATATCATAACAATTGAACAAGGATATCATGATAAAGATCCCTATGTCTCCATACAAAATATCTTTGGGAAAAACTGGTTCTATAAGCCTTGGGATCGTACTAAAACTGCAGAATACTACCAGACAATCCTTGAGGTTACCGGCTCCGCTGAATTCAAACATTTCTTTTATAAAAATGAGCAAGCTGAGCCCTCTTATTCAACCATTAAAATTCTAAAAGTTCTTAGTCCTCAAGACTAGAATCAAGACCTGTCGAAACACAAAGCCTTCCCCATTAGCTTCAATAACACTTTCCCACATTGTAAAACCTTTAATTATTGGGATTACCAACAGGCGTGGTTCACCACATTTCTAATACAAAATAATAGGCTATCTCATTCATGGCTTATCTACTTCAACACTAAAACTATACAGCCAGAAAAACTGCCATCTTGGTTTGCCCAATGGTGGAAGTTCTACGGCTCCTCTACTGAAATCCTTCACCCTGACATTACAAAAAGTTATAATACCTTTCGAACCCAGTACAAACCTTCAGATATAGAAAGGCGTTTTCCCGCCTTATGTTTGTTTTCAATAAAGTTTTATCTTCCTTGGGTTTGTCAATTGTTCCTCGAAATAAACCAGGATCAAGGGGGCTTGGTCCTCCAAAGAAAATTTAAAATCAGATGGTGGTCGAACTTCAATACACCACAGTCTATTCTTGAACCAGCCATCAAAGAATGGTTGAAGAAAAACTGGAACACAGGTACAATGACTACAGGGCCAGAACAATCTCAGTTTCTTGCCCGAAAATCACAGGCAAATTCTTTGCTTGCTTCAGCTAAAACCCTGGAAGATTACGCTCAGATCCTAGCTACGACAGCTAGCTAATAGTATGTCTGAATCCTCTATTACTTCGGAACATGCATCAACAGCAGACTCCTGCCTCCACCTCAGTGATGATGAAGAAGATGCTGGTTTCCAGACTTTAAAAAAAAAAAAAAAAAATTTTAAAAAAATGAATATTTCACTATCTTCAAGCCTCATCAGGATGTGACACCACAACAACGGACAAAATTCTGCATCAACAGCAAAAAGTCAAAAGCAGTCAAACAGTGTAAAGCATTACTATTCATCAACAGTAAAAAGCATCAAAAGACAAAACAATGAACAGTGTAAAGCAGAAGACAGATTGTTCATCAACAGCTCTTCGATATGACAACATTACTCATCCCTGCCTATAAATTGAGGCTTCTCCTTCAGTTCAAGGCAGAGCATAACACAGCAACACAAGCTCCTCTAAAAATCTCTCTCTCTCCCTCTTTCTCTCACATAAAATTGTAACACTCTTTAAGTTTCAGTTTCATTCAAGACTCTCTGTAAGTCTTATCTGTAAAACCAATGGCCGGTTCAACCGCCTTACTTTACTTTATGCTTTCTGTTTTAAGTTTTAAACTTATCTGTTAAAATCCCCAGACCCTTGGCCTTATCCTGGTATATATATGTGTGTGTATATATATATATATATGTGTGTGTGTGTGTGTGTGTGTGTGTGTGTGTGTATATATGTGTGTATATATATATATATATATATATATATATATGTATATATATATATATATATATATGTGTGTGTATATATATATAGTCCCATAAACAAAATAGTACATAGACCAGAGTATTGTTGATTACTTAGATGTTACACATGCGGAAGCATCATCCATATTAAACAAAAGGATATGTTTTGTAGACATATTGATTTTAAACTTGGCTTAACTTTTACACACACCTAAACAAAATGTTTATCATATATTATAGTCACAGTTTGATTATCATAGCATACATGCATGTGCTAGGAAAAGTGCATGAGAAAGCAAGAGCTAAAAGAAAGGAAGGAGGTTATAATTAAGAATGTGAAGGGGGAAAGGAGAAAGGAGAAATGTTGGGAATTCATGAAACACAAAATAGTACCAAGTATGGAACGAGGAGGAATTCAGGAATTAAGAAATATAAAAACAAACATGGAGTATCTCATCATTGATTGGTAAATTGGAGTAATGCAAAATTGCCACAATGACATTTATTTCACCTCATCCTCCCTTTTTTTTTTTTTTACACAAGCTACATCTGAAACAAAAACAGAACAAAGAAACAATGAATTTTAAGGAAGACATCTATAAAGTATTAGCCAGAACATGAGCTTGGCTAACTTGCTGTCGAGGAACCTTGCGAATGAAACATAGTGGAAGCAATGTACCCAAGGTGATGATATGCTGGACCGTCCATCAGAGGAAAATATTAGAAGAACCCTTGTCTTGGATAAGTTGAATGACTGCAGATGAATCCGTTAAGATTTTACTACTACATAATTGACATTAAGTAACACCCAAAAAGTGTTACTTCAGGTGCTTAAAGTGTTACATTAGATAGTAGGTAACACTTTTTCTGTGTTACATCTGCCCGTGTTAACTATGCTATTAGGTAACACTTTTGAAAGGCTATAGTAACACTTGAACAAATGTTACTTTAAGTTCGATTATGTAACACTTTTAATACCTATTGTTACACTTGTAAAGTGTTACCTGAAATTTCTTGCGTAACACTTTTATATCTTTGGTAAAATCTTATATTGTTACCATAACCTATAGTAACACTTTATCTAACATTACGTAACACTTTATTTATCTTTCTATCTTATCACAGAAGCACATGCCACTTGCATATATTGAATAGCAGAGCGAGGGAAGTTGGGAACTGGCAACTGCGAAGCACGTCAAGGGCCCGTTCGGTATCACTGCCAGTTTTCAGTTTTTGGTTTTTATGATTTTAGAACTATATGATATGAGTTGTATAATAAGGTTAAAATTAGTCATATTGATAGTAAACATGCTAATTTTGAAAACTGACAACAGAAAACTGGAAACTACTTTTTCTGGTTTCCATATTTTTGTTTTTAGTTTTCAAAAAAACTTAAAACTGGAAACAAAAAACGATAACGAACGGACCCTTGGTTTTTAATTTTTGTTAAATAACGTTTGCCTATCTTGATTTTCCTTTTTTGGTGGATTTCCGGATCTTATTATAGAAACGCATGATCCAGCTACTTTCTTAAAATAATGTCCGCAGTGTGCTGTCTCAATGGCAACGAATAATTAACGAGTCTTGCCACTTAATATTATTAATCTCTATAGTATTAGATTTGAAAAAAAAAATCTTATTTTTAATAACAAACAAGGCAAAGAGTAACAGACAGTCAATCAATAAGATTGAGTTGCACAAATGATTGTAAAAATAAGTGGGATAAAAGAATTTATTTTTCATACTTAATAGGGTCTTATGTAAAATACTGCTTTATTCATTTCTATTTAGTTGTATCGTTTTGACTTTTGCACATTCATATACTAATTATGACCTTGTTTTTTTTATTAATATATAAAAATAATTAATTTTATGTGAGATATTGGATTTGTCTTAATAATAAATTTTTTAAATATCAAGTTTTATTTGATAAATTATTAAATATATTTATTTATGTCAAATTTTTTAATCGGCTCGTCCATGACTATCGTGAGTTTGCCTTGAAGGTTTTTATGTAATACCCCGTAATTTTTACCCTTTATTTTTGGTGTTTGTTTATATTAAAATGATATTTTTTATAAAAATAAAATAATTTATTATTAAAACTATTTTTTAACTTGTTTTGAGAATGTGTGTATATTTTTATATGTTGTGATATATTTTTATATATTTATTTTAAGTTGTTAGTTAATTATTTTAATGGTTATATTAGTTTCGTTATTTATTTAGGCGTTTAGGATGCGGTTTTGTCGCGTAGCGTTTTTGTAACGTTGTTGGGCTGACTTGAGTGATGAAATGGTACATCACGTGTGGCGTGTTATGCTGGCCGAAATGGTACATCACATGTAACGTTGTTGGGCCGACTTGAGTGATGAAAGAGATTTTTCAATGTTCAAGAAGAAAACGCCTAGTGACTTGTTGCTACAATTATCGTTTGTGGTGCTTTGGGGTTAGAAGAGGACTTAGTTTGCACACATAACTCTTGAATATCTCTTTAGGTTCAGCTCTTATCCCAACGATCCAGGTAACTAGTAGTTATCTTAGAACGCTAGAGATTAGAGTCTATTTCGGTAGTAGATTATTACGTTAGGAATTATTTTAATTGTTTTTTTATATGAAATTGTTGATAAAAATTTATGTGAGTATTAATTATGTGTGCTGTGAGTATGTGATGTGCAGAAAATAATTTTTAATTGAGTTTTTCTTATTTTAGTAATTTAATTGATAATTTGTGTGTTTATGGCTTAATTATAAAATAGTTAGTGAATGAGTTTTATAATTGCCGAAAATAATTTTTATTGAAGCATGTTATGTGTGTAATATGTTTTTCATGTCTTAGAATAATTTTTGTCTACTGTTTACGGGTTTAATTAATTGAATTCTCTATTTTTGCATTTTCGTGATTGTTAGTAATTAATTCTTGAATATTATATTTTGAGGCCAAAAAATCTGTTTATTTACATAATCTGTATTACCGTGGATTTATTATTGTTATGTGAATTTTTGGTAATTTTTGTACGTTTATTTCTATTTTTAAGTATTTTACGGGCTTTATTGAGTAATCTGTAAATTATTGTTTAAAATTATTTTTGAAGTCCAAAAATTAGAAATAAAATTATTAATGTGTCAGTATTGTTATGACGGTTGTATATTAGTTTTTGTAAGATTTTACGGGTCGGTTTTATTTGTTTAATAATTTTTATTGTGTGTTTTGTTAATGATTTGAGTTTGTTCTTTTTAATTATTAAGAGATTAATAATCAGGATTGAAATGAAAATTTTTGCATTCTTTGAAGGCTGATGATTTTTAAGTTATTGTGGTTATGATTGGGAGTTATTATATTTACGTTTAGTTAGTGTAAGAATGATTATTTGTGTACGTTTTGCTGAATTAATGAGTTTTGGTGTTAATTGGTGGTGGCGTCAGACGCACACAGATGCGTCAGACGCACAGGTTGGCGCTGAGCGCACAATTTTGTGTTGCGTGATTTTCGTATGTGCTTATACGTATGTTTTACATGGAGTAGGTGATCTTATATGATGTGATTCATTTCTGGTTGATACTGTTAATGCAGTAAAAACTCTTTTAATATCATTATTTGTGCTTAGTGGTGTTCAAAGTATTTGTTGTTTGAGATGTTTGTTGTAAATTTGTAAGTTACTACTTTGAAGAATTTTGATGAGATAACTATTTGATGAATTGTGGGTATGAGGCCGGGTGACATCCCTTTGATGAATATTTTTGAGATGGATGATACTTTTATGATGTTTATGATTTTTATTTTGAGATAAGAACATCCGGTGGGATAGATGTAGTCCCCGGTGAAGAACATGCCAACCACCTAGTTTGCGAACTAGGGGTAAACCTGGGTTAATTATTGTCGTCCGATAGGACAGGGGGTTCTGCGTGTTCTACCCTGCATCAGGAGTTTGGCCATTCTTAGACACAGGCAGCAGGGAACGTAAGCCCATAGACTGACCTGGAGATTGCGATCTGACAAACCTTAGGAAGTGAATTGCGATTCACTGTCGTTCGGTTTCTGACTCAATAACTTGTTTTACATACACTTTGTTATTATTTAAATACTCTTGAGATAATTTATTTATTTCATCCTATTTACTTGTTATTTACTTTTCATTTGTATTACTTGTGAGCTTTATCTACAGCTCCTTTTGGATCTAATGTCTATGCGACAGCTGGAAAAGAGGTACTTTGTAGCTACTAAATTTCAAGTTGAGAGAAATTTGTGTATTGTGATGCATTCATTAAGTTGAGTAATTTAGCTGGAATTTATGTTATGTGAGTGTTTTTTTCTTGAGTGTTAATCTCATGGAGCGCGGTTTGCAAATATGTGATGGCCTGAAATTTATGGTTTTGGTTATTTGAAAACATGATGTTCTAATGTGATAGCCATTTTTAAAACATGATGTTCTAAAGGTTTTTTACGTTCATCATTTATTTTGTTTATAATTTCGAGTTCCAGTTTTTTTTGTTTATTATTCTTCCCCTCAGGTCCTTGATGTCGATTTTAATTGTTTCTTTCGAGTTTATTGCCCAATAAAAATCAACAACAAAAAAAAGTTCCTTTTTTTTATTTTTTAAGTTGAATATATTTATGAAGAAGTTGAAACAATGATAAGAATTTTACCAATGGCATCTACTTTCAGACCATCTCTTATTCTCTTAGTTGCTTCAGATTATCTTCTCCTTCTAATACTCGTTTTGGGGTTTCATCTCTTCATCTGAGAAGTGGTATGTTAAATACTCTTTATCCTTTCAAATTTTGGTTTTTTTTTGGATTGGAATTTGGGTTTTTGGTTGAATTGGGTATTATTGATGGTTCGATATAGGAAATTGGATTATGGGTAGTTCTTTAATTTTGAAGATATTGCAATTTGTGTCAATATTATCTTGTGGCATTGTATTAGTTGATAATATTTGGTCTTTTGAATTGTTATGGGTAACAAAGCCTGCTTCAAGCCTCCACTAAAAGGAGTGCAAACTGATAGTCATAGTTGTCCGATTGCTGAAGCTTATATCTACAGCACACAACATTTCTAGCCAATCATTCCTTAATATTTTTTTCCTAGAAAGTTCAGCTGCTGTGTGTAGCTAATCTTCTTTTGTTGGCTGAGCAATTCATGGTGGAAATTCGGGCTCCCAAAGACAGGAAAAAGTTGACAATGCTGGTGATTCCTAGCATTTGATAGGCCAGAAGATTGGTCTTTCATATTTTATGAAGGATTAAACAGACATCCGGAATCCATCTACAAGGATAAAATAGTTGCTGAGCTTGGTTGTGGAAATGGATGGATAACTATTGCTATAGCTGGGAAGTGGTCTCCTTTGAAGGTTTATTACATTCTCCTAATTCTTATTGTAAAAAAGAAACTTTGATTAATGTTAGCCATTCTATGGTTTTTGTTATTCAATTCAAATGTTTCTAATTTGTCATTGACAAGTACTCTGGGATAGTCATATGTTTTCTTTTGTCCATTAAGTACTTGAAAGTAGTATTATTTAATCAACCTATTATTTGGGAAGTCTGAACTGAGTTGTTGAATCAACTTCTTAACAAGTGTGTGGCCTTGAGTTTTTACTGTTGCTTGGTTTTTACCTTCAGGCTTTAAAGCAAAACGGAACTCTTTATACCCATGTATTCTTTGCTTGATCTTGATTTTCACCAGATCCAAATGATCCTTAGTACCAACCTTGAGTTTCTATTACAAGCACGTTCACAATGAAGTGATTAAACAGGTAATGGTAATGGTAATGATAATGGCAATGTCAATGGCAATGGCAATGGAAATGACAAGGCAATGGCAATGGAAATTGCTAAGATCTTTATAATAACTATGGATAGGAGGCTGCTCGTATTGAAGCTACACTTTTCTCACTCTTCTGATTAAACCTTTTTGGGATGTAGGTACTGGAAATGGTGTGGCAAAACCTCTGCTGGATTCAGCTGGTGTTCCAGTCCTGTTGCTTTTCAGTTGCAACGATTTTACATCAGTTTTGGTGACTTATAAACTTTTGTGATGGAGCCAGGGTCCCTTAGCCAATGTCTGCACTCCTTTGTCCTCTGTATCAGCCATCAAACGGAAAAAGAAAGAAGCTTTGCCTACTCACTAGATCGAGCATGATAAAAGAAAAAAATGATGAACTGCTGTACACATTCCTCTATGCCATCTTTCAAGTCCTTTCTTCTGTGATTGATAGAGAGCAGGCAATGATCTTGCCTTGCTCTTTTGTCAACTCCCTTCTGCCATAAGATAATTTTTTTTTAAATCTACTTCACTAATTTATTAGGTTCACATTTGTGGTCCTATTACTACCCTGAATTGAATTTAGTAATTTGTTGACATTTGTCTTCTAAGGGACGGATTATTATGTGAAATTACAATCATTGATCGATTAATTTATTCGATAGTAGAAACTAAACTAGACTTGTCAGATTGCCAATGTATATCAAGTGGCATCTGGTGTGAGTTTTAAGGATAGCTCTGAATTGAAGATGGAATGAGAAAATCAAGTATAGGGAGGTTATAATTTTCTCATACATTTTACAATAGTATGCCAACATTATTTTTGACAGAGTATATGTCTTTTCTTCAGTTTTTGCTTGATGTTATCTTTAACTGCTCTCGCATATACTACGCCCCCCAGCCTCCCCCAAAAAAAATACCATGCTTTCGTTTAAATATTTCTCAAATGCCTTTTGTATCATCATTTCGTTGTTTTGATGTATTGAAGATTTGAAATGCCCATATATCCTTGCTACTTGTGAGATGATGTAATAAAGTTGCTTTTGTTAAAAATGAGCATGAGTTGTTGAACTGTAGTTTTAACATGTCTGATGCCTACAATGCAGTTAAGCGTGCTGTCGCTGGGTGCAGTATAGCAAAGTAACACCACATGTTACACATAAAGACAGCTCACTAGATTATTGGTAGACAATGAAAATCTACGACCATTCTGCTGTTATCCTAATCTGCTTTCAAGTGCCGCCGTAGTAATTAATTTCTGTTTATACATCAGCACTCTTTTAGTGAAGTAATCCTACCGCCATATAGATCAGCTCAATTTTTCTGTCCTAACTGCATAATTGATTTTTAACTCTACATTCTTTCAGGTAAATTCTCTTGTCAAAGGAAGGACATACAAACCTCTAGCCGAAAGATCTCTTGTTCTGCTCAATTGGCTGAGGCACCACCTCTAGCCCGGCCTGGACGAGCAGTAGTAGAGCCTGGTTATAAGGCTTGGGATGGTCTAAAGCCTATTTCTATTGTTGGATCTACTGGTTTTGTTGGTACTCTGGTAAACCTTATACAATTAGATGTGAAAGTTGGTTGTACGGAACTGAAGGTGCAACACAACATGTATATTTTTCACATAGTTCTTACTATAATTTCTTTGAACAACTTAAACAACTTTGTAGCTCTGAACGTTGCTAGCTTTCTTCTACCTCTTATCTCAAGGATGGGACATGGATACTTATTTTTGTTTTTATATCCTTTGGTTCAGTAATAGAAACTCTTTTTCCCCATGTAACACCATGATCTGAACTTCTCCTGCAGGTTTTGCTGACTCTTACTCATCTTGCAATAGTCATGGAATACACTGCACGCGGATAGCTCTTTGAACGGATATGTAATGCCGGAACATTCAGGGAGGATGAGGTATTGAACCTTCTTTCTTAGTAGAATATTCCAGAAGGGATTTTTTATTTCAATACATTATAAATCATACTACTATCTAAAAGCATGATTTTTGTAGTGCCTTAACCATTTAAATCACTGATATCAGTTGTCGATGTCTATCAAGACTAATTTTTTTTTTCCTCTTCTCTGCAGTATTTCGCCGGCAATATACAAGAAAGTTAAACAGGCTCCTGAAAACAAATGTGAAGCCTGCTTGATAAAGGAGCTTGAAGAGATACTTGCAAAGGAGGGATCATCCACTAATCCTTCTGAAAAAGGTATTATTTGTGGTACCAAACTCTGCATTGTATTTGTCTTGCTGAATTGCTATATATTTATTTATGTTTAATGGATACGTCTTCCCATATTACTAAATTTGTTGAAACATTATCATCAATTGCATATGTACTAGGAAAATCTGTTGCAATGGTATCATTTAAAAGATTTGGACTTCACATGTATCATGTATGGTCCTACAATATCATGAACATCATTAAGAATAAGATAAAAAACACTTCTAAAATAGAGAGAAATTAATGGTAATGGTAATGGTAATGGTAACGGTAACGGTAATAGTAATGGTAATTGCTAGAAAGAGAAAGAGAAGGTGAAAAGGTTAATTCACAACCACACAACAGTAGAGTAAGATGGAGAGAGGAGGAAGAATCAAGATGGGGTAATGGTAAAAAGGAGAACATCGAGGAGGAAGTAAGGATGAAGATGAGAGAAAGAGGATGGGGTAAGAGATGGTTTTAACTTAGACTACATTTAAGTGTAATTAAGATAGAGATAAATAACATTAATAAATCATTTCCTATAACTTGTAAAGTTATAAAATATTGGTTGGAAAGGAGAAGGGGGACGAGAATTTTGAATCTCAAAGCCATACAATTTAATAAGCGTGATATATAGAGAGTGAAAGAGAATGCAGGGGTAAAGATGAGAAATTGAATATAAGAGGGTGGAAGAGATGGAGAGTCTAAATAAACTATTTTTAGTGTGTAATTAAGAATAAGATAAAAAACACTTCTAAGAGAAAGAGAAAGTAATGGTAATGGTAATGGTAATGATAATGGTAATGGTAATTGCTCGAAAGAGAAAGAGAATGTGAAAAGGTCAATTCACAAACACATAAAAGTAGAGTGAGATGGAGAGAGGAGGAAGAATCAAGATGGGGTATTGGTAAAAAGGAGAAGATCGAGGAGGAAGTGATGATGAAGATGAGAGAAAGAGGATGGGGTAAGAGATGGTCTTAACTTAGACTACATTTAAGTGTAATTAAAATAGAGATAAATAACATTAATTAATCATTTCCTATAAGTTGTAAAGCTATAAAATATTGGTTGGAAAGGAGAAGGGGGGGCGATAATTTAGAAATCTCAATGCCATAGAATTAAATAAGCGTGATATATAGAGAGTGGAAGAGAATACACGGGGTAAAGATGAGAAATTGAAATAAGAGGGTGGAAGAGATGGAGAGTCTAAAGAGACTATTTTCATAATGTAATTAAGAATAAGATAAAAAACACGTCTAAGAGAAAGTAATGGTAATGGTAATGGTAATTGCTAGAATGAGAAAAAGATGGTGAAAATGTTAATTCATAAACACATAACAGTATAGTGAGATGGAGAGAGGAGGAAGAATCAAGATGGGGTAATGGTAAAAAGGAGAAGATCGAGTTGGAAGTGATGATGAAGATGAGAGAAAGAGGAGTGCAAAAGAGATGGTCTTAACTGAGACTACATTTAAGTGTAATTAAGATAGAGATAAATAACATTAATAAATAATTTCTAATAACTTGTACAGCTATAAAATATTGGTTGGAAAGGAGGAGGGGGACGAGAATTTAAAAATCTCAAAGCCATACAATTAAATAAGCGTGATATATAGAGAGTGAAAGAGAATGCAGGGGTACATATGAGAGATTAAAAATAAGAGGGTGGAATAGATGGAGAGTCTAAAGAATCTATTTTTAGTGTGTAATTAAGAATAAGATAAAAAACACTGCTAAGAGAAAGAGAAAGTAATGGTAATGGTAATGGCAATGGTAATGGTAATGATAATGGTAATGGTAATTACTAGAAAGAGAAAGAGAAGGTGAAAAGGATAATTCACAAACACATAACAGTAGAGTGAGATGGAGAGAGGAGGAAGAATCAAGATGGGGTAATGGTAAAAAGGATAAGATCGAGGAGGAAGTGATGATGAAAATGAGAGAAAGAGGAGGGGGTAAGAGATGGTCTTAACTTAGACTACATTTAAGTGTAAGTAAGATAGAGATAAATAACATTAATAAATCATTTCCAATAACTTGTAAAGCTATAAAACATTGGGTCGAAAGGAGGAGGGGACGGGAATTTTGAAATCTCAAAGCCATAGAATTAAATAAGCGTGATATATATAGAGTGAAAGAGAATGCAGGGGGTCAAGATGAGAAATTAAAATAAGAGGGTGAAATACATGGAGAGTGTAAAGAGACTATTTTTTAGAGTGTAATTAAGAATAAGTTGAAAACCACTTCTAAGAGAAAGAGAAAGTAATGGTAATGGTAATGGTAATGGTAATGGTAATGGTAATGATAATGGTAATGGTAATTGCTAGAAAGAGAAAGAGAAGGTGAAAAGGTTAATTCACACACACATAACAGTAGAGTGAGATGGAGAGAGGATGAAGAATCAAGATGGGGTAATGGTAAAAAGGATAAGATCGAGGAGGAAGTGATGATGAAGATGAGAGAAAGAGGAGGGGTAAGAGATGGTCTTAACTTAGACTACATTTAAGTGTAATTAAGATAGAGATAAATAACATTAATAAATCATATCCTATAACTTGTAAAGCTATAAAATATTGGTTGGAAAGGAGAAGGGGGACGAGAATTTAGAAATCTCAAAGCCATAGAATTAAATAAGCGTGATATATAGAGAGTGGAAGAGAATGCACGGGGTAAAGATGAGAAATTGAAATAAGATGGTGGAAGAGATGGAGAGTCTAAAGAGACTATTTTCAGAGTGTAATTAAGAATAAGATAAAAAAAACACTTCTAAGATAGAGTAATGGTAATGGTAATGGTAATTGCTAGAAAGAGAAAAAGATGGTGAAAAATGTTAATTCACAAACACATAACAGTAGAGTGAGATGGAGAGATGAGGCAGAATCAAGATGGAGTAATGGTAAAAAGGAGAAGATCGAGTTGGAAGTGATGATGAAGATGAGAGAAAGAGGAGGGGGTAAGAGATGGTCTTAACTTAGACTACATTTAAGTGTAATTAAGATAGAGATAAATAACATTTATAAATCATTTCCGATAACTTGTACAATTATAAAATATTGGTTGGAAAGGAGGAGGGGGACGAGAATTTTGAAATTTCAAAGCCGTACAATTAAATAAGCGTGATATATAGAGAGTGAAAGAGAATGCAAGGGTAAAGATGAGAAATTAAAAATATGAGGGTGGAAGAGATGGAGAGTCTAACGAAACTATTTTTAGTGTGTAATTAAGAATCTATACCCATTAAAAAACCACAAATCTGGTTATTGTTCTTAGGAACAGCATCGTAACGGTTATGCCCTCCATTGTTCACATAACCACCTTCCTGCCATCCATTTGCCACGTGTTTTTTTTCGGAAAATTTGTTGCCGTCCTGCCCCTCCACTACCAACCCTATTGCAATATTACCCAAGACAGTGAAATTAGAACCGATCGATTACATAGGCATGTACGTACCTTGTATAGACTAGTCGACTGGCCACTTTTAAACCTTTAAAAGTCTCCTACGGAATACTCTCCGCCTAGAAATCAAATATAACTAAAATCAATACTCTTAAATAAAAAGACAGCAACTTTAAAATATTTAAAACCCCCTTTAAACATATTCAAAAGTTGATTTTACTATCAAAACTTCCATCACTTTTAATTCCTAGCATAGTACTACCATACTAGTAATTAAAATTCTTAAAACTCCCTAAATAAAATACTTTATGAAATTCCAGCAACTTATAAAATCATAAAACCTTCGTTAAACCCTCTTAAACATGTTTAAAATCATAAATTAAATTAATCTCATAGTATATAATATGCTACTATGGTTTTCTAATAATTAACACCCTAAAAATCCATGCTTTAATTATTAAAACTTAAATCTAACAATAATAAATAAATCTGAATTTTTATTCTTATAGTATAATATATATATGAATCAAGATTATTCATTAAAACAGTAAATTAACATTGATAATCATGATTAACATTAAAATAAAGCATAAAAACATAGTCTTTAATGGAAAACTTGAGGAAAAGGAAAGAATTAAACCAACTCAAGATGAAAGGGAGGAGGCGCCGGCCAAGGAGGAGTCTTGGTGGCAGCGGCGACGGTCAACGGCGGTCAACGACGGCGGCGGTGACGTTTCTTAGCAAGGAAGAAAGCGTTACTTGAAGAAGAAGAAACAAAAGCTTGAGAGGAAGAAGAAAAGAAAAATTACGTGGAAGAGGAGATAGAGAGAGAGAGAGAGAGAGAGAGAGAGAGAAATTTTGAGAGGAGGAGTGAAGAAAAAATAATTTGTGTAGGGTAAAATAATTGGGCTTAGGGTGTTTATAGTTAGGGTTTCCTTTTGGGCTTAGGAAAAAGGAATTTAAGTTTAAATAGGATTCGATGATAACTAGGATTGATGAATGAGGACTCCTAGTATCAATATAACTCCTCTTTTCTAATCTACTTAGAATTTGGGTTCCTCAAGTCCATTAGACTTCTTTTCTAAATCAAATTCATATTTCAAACCTTTTTCAAAGCATGATTAATTAAAATATTTTCAACTTCTTAAATCCTTAAAATAATTTCATTTGACTTTCAAAAATAGTCAACCTACTTAAATAATAAAAATCATTTGAACTAAAATTTAAATATATAAATGATTAAATATATTTATAAAATCCTTTAAAATTATGGGGGATTACAGTCTACCCCCCTTAAAAGAAGTTTCGTCCCGAAACTTGACACGAAAACTCACATATCTTTCAAAACTTGAACTAAACTTTTCAAAAGTTTACGAAGAATTGTGCCACTGGTGCACACTTTTGCTAACTTAAAACATTGTGTTACTTATGAACACGCTTTCTTATGCGGAGAGTCTACTTCTTTAGCACTAACATGTGCAAATTACTCAACATAGGCATACATATGCATAAAAATCTCATAAAAAATAGACAAAAAGCGCGAAATTTATCGCATTCTATCCCCCTTAAAGAAAACGAGTTACGCCCTCGTAACTCACCTCAAGGAATAGATCTGGATACTTCTTTTTCATCTCATCTTCGGCTTCCCACGTTGCCTCCTCAGATTCGTGGTTAGACCAAAGTACTTTCACGATGTAGACATCCTTATTGCGTGTACTACGCACTTTTCTGTCGAGAATCCTGACAGGCCTTTCCTCATATGTGAGGCTACTATCGATCTGAATTCGTTCAGGCTCTAGGACATGACGTTCATCGGGAATATAGCGCTTAAGTTGAGAAATATGGAACACATCATGCATCTTCTCAAACTCCATTGGCAATGCCAATCTGTAGGCAACTTTCCCAATTCGCTCCAGAATCTCATATGGGCCTACATATTTAGCACTTAACTTGCCCTTTTTCCCAAATCGCATGACTCTTTTAGTGGGTGATACTTTCAAGAACACTTTATCACCTATAGCAAACTCATCTTCGCGTCTTTTCAAGTCGGCATAACTCTTCTGTCTATCTTGCGCGACTTGAATTCTAGCCCTGAATCGATCCGACATTCTTAACGGTCTCCTCAATAAACTCTGTCCCCAAGACTATATTTTCGCTAAAGTCATTCCAACAAATGGGGCTTCTACATTTCCGTCCATATAAGGCCTCAAACGGTGCCATCTTAATGCTCGCATGGTAACTATTGTTATAAGAAAACTCAATCAGGTCTAATTGGTCCTCCCAACTACCTTGAAAATCAATAGCACACGCTCTCAACATATCCTCCATTGTCTGGTTAGTCCTCTCAGTCTGACCATCAGTCGCTGGGTGAAAGGCTCGTACTCATCTTCAATGTTGTCCCAAGATTTAATTGGACCTTCTTCCAAAATTTCGAAAGGAATCTAGAGTCACGGTCGAAATGATATCCTTTGGAACTCCATGCGGTCTCACCACATGCTTAACATATGACTTGGCTAGTTGCTTCTTCTTCCATGTCTCCTTGATTGGTATGAAAACAAACTTTGTCGGGCGGTCCACAATAACCCAAATAGTATCATTACCACTCCTTGTTCTAGGCAAAGCAGTTACAAAATCCATCGATATGGAATCCCACTTCCATCCCGGAACCTCTAATGGTTGAACTTTCCCCATGGGTCGCTTGTGATCTATCTTCACCTTCTGACAGGTTAGGCACTTAGACACATACTCAGCTACCTCTCGCTTCATGTTTGGCCACCAATAGATCCGCTTAAGGTCCTTATACGGCTTGTCACCCCCAGGGTGCACGGAGTACGGCGTATTATGACCCTCATCCATAAGACGTCTCTTAATCTCGCCACACTTTTGTGGTACACACCACCTACCCTTGAACCTCAGACTACCATCATCATGAATCTTGAAATCACTTTCCTTGCCCTGACCCATCTTCTCCTTGATCTTCTCTAAGTGCTCGTCCCCAACTTGACCCTCTTTGATCTCGTCTAGAATTGACAATCCCAATGATAAAGCACTCAATCTGGCCTCGATCTCCCCGGGATTTAGAATTTCCAGAGGCTAAGCCTTCGCATATCTCGACACAACTCCTCGGGAACTATCAAGGCGCACATGCTATGACTCGACTTCCTACTCAGCGCATCAGCGACTACATTTGCTTTCCCCTCATGGTATTGGATGTCTAAGTCATAATCCTTTATCAACTCCAACCACCTCCTCTGCCTCATGTTGAGATCTTTCTGGGTAAAGATGTACTTCAAGCTCTTATGATCTGTGAATATCTTGTAAGTCACCCCATACAAGTAGTGTCTCCAAATCTTCAAAGCGAACACAATGGCAGCTAACTCTAGGTCATGGGTAGGGTAATTAGCCTCATAAGGTTTCAACTGGCGTGACGCATACGCAACCACCTTCCCATTCTGTTGCAACACACATCCCAACCCATTCTTCGAAGCATCACTATATACCTCAAATCCCTCATTCCCATCAGGTAGGGTCAAAACAGGCGCGGAGGTTAAACGATCCTTCAAAATCTGAAAGGCTTCCTCGCACTTTTCACTCCACTCAAATTTTGACTCTTTTTTCATCAAATTGGTCATAGATCTTGCTATCTTCGAGAAATCCCTCACAAATCTTCTGTAATAACCCGCTAAACCTAAGAACCTTCGGATATCAGACACATTCTTCGGGGTTGGCCACTCACTCACAGCTTGAATCTTAGCAGGATCTACAGAGACTCCTTCCTTAGACACATAGTGACCCAAAAATGCTACCTTCTTCAAACGAAACTCACACTTAGAGAACTTAGCATACAATTGATTCTTCCTAAGCGTCTCCAATATGATCCTCAAATACTCATCATGCTCCTTCTCGTTCCTCGAATAGATCAGGATATCATCAATGCATACGACCACAAATTTATCTAAGAACTCATGGAAAATCCTATTCATTAAGTCCATAAATATGGCAGGTGCATTGGTTAACCCAAAAGGCATTACAGTGAACTCATAATGACTGTAACGAGTCCTAAATGCAGTCTTAGGTATATCCTTCTCGGCTACTCTCAACTGGTGATACCCCGAACGCAAATCAATTTTCGAGAACACGCTCGCTCCATTTAATTGGTCAAATAGGTCGTCGATTCTAGGCAAAGGGTACTTATTCTTGATGGTTACGTTATTCAATTCCCTATAATCAATACACAACCTCATACTCCCATCTTTTTTCTTGACAAATAACACAGGAGCTCCCCAAGGTGATGCACTAGGTCTAATATAACCCTTATCGAACAATTCTTGCAACTGCGCCTTCAACTCACTCATTTCCGGAGCTGCCATTCTATAAGGTGCCTTAGATATAGGAGCAGTTCCAGGAACTAAGTCTATGGTGAACTCAACAGCTCTAACAGGCGGCATACCCGAGATCTCACTCGGAAACACATCCATAAACTCATTCACAATCGGAACATCTTCAATACTTACCCCAGCCTCTTTACCCACATCTTGCACACTACAAAAATACAACTCACACCCCTTCTTCATCAACTTTTTCACTTGCATTGCGGAGATGACCCCAAAGCTCTTGGATTTCCCAAAACGTCTATACGAAGTCAGCTTACCCAAAGGGTTCCTTAAAGTTACTTCCTGAACTTCACAATCTATCTTGGCCTTGTATAAACTTAGCCAATCCATCCCCAGAATTACATCTAGGTCTCCCAGATTAAACTCTATCAAGTCAGAAGGAAAAACACAGTCTCCTATCTTTAGAGGCAAGTTTCTAAACATCTTGGTACACCTTATGGTCTCACCAGTAGGTATACTAACAGGCAAATTAATCACTTCAAAATCTATTAACCCCAGACTTTTAATAACAGACGACGAGACAAAAGAATAAGTCGCCCCCGAATCAAATAACGCTTTAACTACCACGGTGTTAATAGAAAAAGTACCAGACACTACATCGGCAGATCGATCAGCTTCATTTCGACTCATCACGAACAGTTTTCCGGAGCCTTGTTCCCGGTTGTTCTCACCGGCGAGCTTGTTATAGCTTCCTTGATTGTTCCGTGCCCCCGCAGCTTCGAACCCCGATTTCTCGGCTGGTTGAATCCAGGCCTCGCTTGGTTACTACCCCCATTGCCATTTTGCTCCTTCTTTTGCTTAGCAAAGCACTCATACTCCCTATGGCCCTTCTTCTGGCAATAGTTACAGATAACTGGTTCCCCCTTACAGTCTCTACAAGGGTGGTTGTTGCTACACTTTTTGCAGTGATACACTCTTTCAGCTCGACCCCTATTGCGGTTATCCTGGTTGCTGTTTCCTTGAAAATTCCCATTGCCATTCCTATTCTTCTTGAAATTCCCCTGGTTTCCCCCAGCATTAAAGTCCTTCCTCTTCTCACCAACCACAGTACTCTTTTTATCCCGTCTTGACTGGAGTCCATAAATATGGGCGGCTCTCCCATACATGATATCTAGGGATGTAAAGGTCTCCCCTCCTAATCCCGGTTGTATCTCATCAGCAACCCCTGCTCAAATCTCCCGAGCCTTCAACTCTGCAAGTAGCTACAACCTCGGGTGCAAACCTCGACGGTGCTATGAATTTACTGTAATACTCGAAATGGTCATACTACCCATCCTAAGATTAATGAATTCCCGGGCCTTACGCTTCCCTCATAAATGCGGGTAAAACTTCCCCCTCAAGGCGCTCACAAAAGCCTCCCAATTGAATCCCTCTATAGCACTCGGTCTAACTCCATTTTCCCTCCACCATAAATCGGCCTCATCCTTAAGATACAACACGGCTTGACCCACTCTCAAATTTTCGGGCGGTTTACAACCTCAAAAAGTTTCTCAAACTCCCTAATCCAGTTTTCTAGGAAGGTAGGGTCGCCTTGCCCCCTTATAGTATGGTGGCTTAACCTTAGCTAGCCTTTCGAACATATCCCCGGCACTCTCGGGACGCTCAACTCTCTCCCCGAGTCAATTTCTCCGCCAAGAGGCGAATAGCGGCCAGCCTAGATCGTTGTTGTTAGCCATTCTACTTCGGGAACCGTAAGTAATATAACTCTACTTTAGGTTCCAAAGATAACTCACATTTCCATCTAGGAAGGCAACATTTGATTTGATCATTAAAGATCGCATCAACAGACAATTTCTCAACTAGTTCCAAGTTCAACATGAAATGTTCTCTAATGATCACATAATCATCCATGTAAAATATATTCACATCAACATGCAAATAGAAACAAGCAAGCAAGAATATAATTGCCTAATGAAAAAAAAAATAAAAAATATTCCCATTACGTGCCCAGAATAAATTTTTACTCACTCATATAATTAAGTAATAACTTTTATTCTTCCATAACGGGTATTTAGATGTAATAAATGTTGCTATAATATTATATCTTCCTAAAGGAAACCATGATCGTAAAAATAAAACTATGCTATCACCGTTGGTCGACTAACCAACTGAATATAATATATTTCCTCTATTGCTAAGAAGAATAATAAAAATCAATAAATAAATAGTAACCTAAGGTACTACATTATCATTTTTGTCCTGAAATTCTATGTATAGCTCAGGTGCGAAGATCTCATCTTCAAACTCATCTATGTCCCCATCATAATATGCGACATATCTCCTTTGTCGTTTAGATCTCCTAGAAGGTTGAGGCTCCTCGTCTTCTGACTCCGAATCAGTTTCAAACCTGAACCATGCCCGATAGATGTCTTTTCTAGTTTGGCCTCTAGCATGGTCGAACTCCACAGTGAGCTCATCATCACTGGTTACTTCCCTCCTCATTAAAGTACGCATAGTCCAATCCAGACTGGTATATTCATTATCAATAAGTGCAATGTCCTCATCACTTTCATCGTCACTCAGAACAATGGGGTTATAATAGCTTCCTAATCTGGCAGACATGATTAATGATCTACAACAAATAAATATATTCAATAACATTTTTAGTACTCTCCCTGTACGTAATTCCCAACAATAACAATAAAATATACCATCAACATCATAGGCACAAAATATAACAATCAGCGGGGAAGAAATATATAAACAAATAGTGGGAAGAAAAATAATCATGAATAGTTAGCAGGGAAGAAAAATATTAACATACTGAACTAACTATTCAATGCAGACATATAATATTGCTATCCTATATGCCCTTCCTATGCTACCCATTCTCACAATATTACAAGTAAAACTTCAAAGCCATGAAAATAATGCAGGCACTTTTATAAAATAATAAAATTAAGTGTCTAAAAATAAAATATTTCACCATAACAAAAAAAATTCGAACATATAAAAAAAATTCGATAAAAAAAAAATTCAGCTACCTAAAAAAAACTTCGAAATTCAATTCTAAAAAAAAAAAAATATTCGGCCCCTAAAAAAAAACATTCGGACCCTATATAAAAAAAAATTCGGTCCTCTTTTTTTAAAAAAATATAAATATAAATATATTCCTATAACGAATAAGTAGGAGCAACTCTAAGAGTTTATTCAAGTAACTAGTAAGTTAATTAGGCGCCTAAAAGTTTTGAAAATAACCTAAAGCTCCCAGATACCACTTTGTAACACCCCGATAATTCTCTCTTTTCAGAAATGCCTTTATAATATAAAACTTAGAGAATTACCCAAGTATTATTGCCCGTGTGATAACGTATCGGCTTATTCAGAATTTTGCAGCGGAAAACATCATACTAAACTTTATCAATAATAAATTAAGTACTTCAAAAACAACCCACTTTATGAAAGTCTATCAAACCAACTTATAATAACATTATCCGACTAATGCAGAACAAAATAACAAACTAAGTTTACACAAGCTCTCCATTCCCAGATTCCCAATGATGCTACATCTGCGGACCTGTAAATGTCAATGCTCTAGAAATGCTGCTCACCAAGATTGGGTCATCACAGGATCAATAAGGCAAAGCCATGATCAACAATCACAAACAAAGCACGTAATCAGCAAAGCTGAGTACTACATAACAATACATAACCAATCCTAATCATGATGCTAAGAAATAGTAAACAGAGATAAATAAGTAATACAACCATATAACATTCTGCAGATGACTTCTACTGAACTAAACTTTAATCAACTTTTATTATATTAAATGGAATAGTTATTGGACCGAGTTGTCTAACTAAAAACCAGCCTTCACCTAGGAAGACGAAATACGGGCGCGACTCCGTATTCCATAATGACCTGCGATATCGAGGAACCTTTAAATAAAAAGAGGAATGGTGATCAATCCAATTGCCAGAAAAAGCCATGGCCCGCTCACCATGTACCCCAACTCCTGATTGTCCAACTTCAGACGTGCACCAGTCTAAAGCTTATTACTATCCAAGTTACACTTTACGTGATTTACAATTTATTACTTGTTATGGCACACATACAAGCAACACGTAATATAATTCAACATTCACAATCGAACCTCTTTTATCTTAGGATTAAATAAGTGATCACACGACTTACAATCCAAGATTACTTTCTTTAATTCCAACCTTTCTTACTTTGTTGAACCTAGCCAACAATCAATCTTACCTTTCAAAGGCACAACTTGTCAACTTACCAAATAAGGCCCACAGTCCTCATAAAGTAGTGAAATACAAAAAGGGAACAATGATCAAACATGATCCAATACTAATAGATATATTAATTCCCCCATGTGAATTAATAAATAAGGTTCCCAATCCAATTAACATGCTTGCATCAATATTCCATACAACCATGATATTCTACTCATAATCAAATATTATAATTAACATGTTTGCACACAGGCATAAAACATGCAAGATCCAACATAATAAATATCATACATGAACTCAACCAAGTTCCTATACATGATACTACATAATTCTCCTCCATAAGATCATGATACTATCTCAATCATCACATAGGCATGTACGTACCTTGTATAGACTAGTCGACTGGCCACTTTTAAACCTTTAAAAGTCTCCTACGGAATACTCTCCGCCTAGAAATCAAATATAACTAAAATCAATACTCTTAAATAAAAAGACAGCAACTTTAAAATATTTAAAACCCCCTTTAAACATATTCAAAAGTTGATTTTACTATCAAAACTTCCATCACTTTTAATTCCTAGCATAGTACTACCATACTAGTAATTAAAATTCTTAAAACTCCCTAAATAAAATACTTTCTGAAATTCCAGCAACTTATAAAATCATAAAACCTTCGTTAAACCCTCTTAAACATGTTTAAAATCATAAATTAAATTAATCTCGTAGTATATAATATGCTACTATGGTTTTCTAATAATTAACACCCTAAAAATCCATGCTTTAATTATTAAAACTTAAATCTAACAATAATAAATAAATCTGAATTTTTATTCTTATAGTATAATATATATATGAATCAAGATTATTCATTAAAACAGTAAATTAACATTGATAATCATGATTAACATTAAAATAAAGCATAAAAACATAGTCTTTAATGGAAAACTTGAGGAAAAGGAAAGAATTAAACCAACTCAAGATGAAAGGGAGGAGGCGCCGGCCAAGGAGGAGTCTTGGTGGCAGCAGCGACGGTCAACGGCGGTCAACGACGGCGGCGGTGACGTTTCTTAGCAAGGAAGAAAGCGTTACTTGAAGAAGAAGAAACAAAAGCTTGAGAGGAAGAAGAAAAGAAAAATTACGTGGAAGAGGAGAGAGAGAGAGAGAAACTTTGAGAGGAGGAGTGAAGAAAAAATAATTTGTGTAGGGTAAAATAATTGGGCTTAGGGTATTTATAGTTAGGGTTTCCTTTTGGGCTTAGGAAAAAGGAATTTAAGTTTAAATAGGATTCGATGATAACTAGGATTGATGAATGAGGACTCCTAGTATCAATATAACTCCTCTTTTCTAATCTACTTAGAATTTGGGTTCCTCAAGTCCATTAGACTTCTTTTCTAAATCAAATTTTTATATTTCAAACCTTTTTCAAAGCATGATTAATTAAAATATTTTCAACTTCTTAAATCCTTAAAATAATTTCATTTGACTTTCAAAAATAGTCAACCTACTTAAATAATAAAAATCATTTGAACTAAAATTTAAATATATAAATGATAAAATATATTTATAAAATCCTTTAAAATTATGGGGGATTACATAATTCCCTCTTAATAATCTGTGGAAAAAAAAACTTACTCTGAGCAATTCCCTATTCCTGTTAAAAATTAACCATGTCGCTTTTTCAATTAGCCGTTTATTAAAAAAGCATAAACGTAAACGTCACGTTTAACCGTGCCTTTCGTCGGTTCGGTAGCCGTACCGTTGAACCTTTTAAAATAAGTACAATTACCACACATTTGGACCATTTTTTCAGTTGTATTTTACGCACACCCTTGCCTATATGCATAGGAGTATATATTATGCAATCTACTTACCTTTTGTTCTTACCTACCAAGTCGAAGTGCCTTCGTTTTCTCTTATCCGATTATGCTAATGTTTACCATTTAGTTATCTGCTGTTATTGTTGCTACCTTGGGGGACCGCGCGCGACAGCGCGCAGACCAACAACTAGTTGAAGAAAAAGAGAGAAAGTGACTAACATATAAGCTTAATGGGCAACTCCTCCTATTGCCATATGGTTTTAATGTGGAAACTCCTTAGACTTGTGAAGTGGACTATCTCTCCTTATGATGGGTGCGGCCTAGGCCCATATTTAACACATTCATATCATAAATTAGGCACTTTGTTTTTTTAGTTGTCTATTTCTCCTTTATACGTTTGTTAACAAAACTTAGACCTTTAATATCTCTAAATGTACATGAGTAAAAGTTATAAAAATATGATATTTGAAAAGTATATATTGAGACAAATCTAACAAGATCCCACTTCAGCATGTTTTTTCTTAAGAAAAAATAACTAAAGACGGTCAAATTACATTAGATAAATAGTGTCAAGTTTTTTAAAAATGATAAAAGTTGATATTGTGAATTATATATTAATACGAATCAAACAAAATCTTAAATGAATATATATTATCTTACTTATAAAGATCAAATGATGGTCAAAGTGGTGAGAAAGAATAATGTCAAAATACAAAGTGGAACCATTTTTGTGATACGAAGTGAGTAATATTTTAAAAAACGGATTTTTCACCAGGTACCCCTGAGGTTTCACAATATTAACCTGGTACCCTCACATTTTCAACAATTCACCTGGTGCCCCTGAGGTTTTGAAAAATACTCATAATACCCTTAATGACTAACGGCAGTCAACTCCGTTAGTCATTAAGGCTAAATCAACCAAATTAACCCCTAAATAACCTAACTAATACTAATTAATCCTAATTAACTCTAATTAAACCTAATTAATAACTTTAAACCCTAATTAACCTATCTCTCTCCCTCACCCTTAACCCCACCACCTGACCCCACCTCACCCTAATGTTCTAACCACCCAAACCCCACCACCTCCCCTTACCCCACCCCTGCAGCCCCCACCGGGCGAGACGCGACCGGCCCGACCCTAGCAGCCGTTAACCCAGCTCCGCCATCTAGCCCCGACCCCAGCCCACCGTCAACCCAGCACCGCCATCTAGCCCCTAACCTGCTGCTCCTTTTCTCTTTCTCACACCGTTGTTTTCTCTCTCACACCGTTGTTCTCTATCTCACACCGACGTTTCTCTCTCGCTCTCGTCATTGATGTTGCTGTTGTGTTTGGCTCGTTGTTGATGTTGTTGTTCTGTTTTGTTTTGGTGGTGCGTCGGGGAGTGAAATCGAAGGGGAGGGGGACGGGGGGGGGGCTAAGCGGCGTTTTGGTGGTGCGCAGGTGTGAGTGTGCCGGGGAGAGAAATCAAAGGAGAGGGGGGGGGGCAATGACAGGGGGGGGGGGTAGGGGCTGCGGCAGAGGGAGGGGGAGGGGGGGATGGGCGGCAGGGGGAGGGGGTAGGGGGCTGCGGTAGGGGGCGAGAGGGGAGGGGGAGGGGCTGCGGTGGTGGTGGGGAGGGGGATGGGGAGGGGTGGGGAGCTAGTGGAGGGGAGGGGAGGGGGTGGGGGGTGATGGAGGGGAAGGGGAGGGGGTGGGTTAGGATTTAAACACTCCAATGGGGTTGGGATCAACAACGAAAATATTGAAGAGAGAGAAATCAAGGCAAAGTGAGAGAAGGAAATCCAGTTGGAGGCGTAGGCGCCGGCGAAGCAAAGAGTGGAGGGTGGTAGTTTTAGTGGTGATGCAGCAGTGGGAGGTAGGGGTGGTGGTGTTGGTGCTGTTGTGGTGGAGAAAGAAGTGAAATATGAGTGGAAATGTTGGCAATCGTCAAATCCTAAATTCTCACAAACCAGAGGGGTAAAAGGTGAATTCAGTTTGTAACGGAAACTTAACGGCAGGGGCACGCCATGTATTTTTCAAAACCTCAGGGGCACCAGGTGAATTGTTGAAAACGCGAGGGTACCAGGTGAATATTATGAAACCTCAGGGGTACCTGGTGAAAAATCCGTTTAAAAAAATATAAAATTGTAAAACTAGTCGGTGGTTCATGACCAGTTTAATTAACCCGTTTGTGCCAATTTGAATATGTGTTTGACCTAGGGTGCATTATGTTCCCCTGAACTCTCTTAAACTTATAAAAACTTAAGTTAACTAAATTTATCTTAACTTAACTCAATTTATCAGAACTTAAACCTAAATTTTCTCGAGTCGGATGGTTTAATTTGGGATGACTTTGATTCTTGGGTCGACAAAGTTGTGTTAGAAACCGATAAATAATAAATTTGGGGGGATAAGATTTTCGGCTCGGCTAGAAATTTTTTATTTGTATTTTTTTTGGCAATGGCACAGTACAAAAGAAAAGGTTGATAAGGGGTTTCAGAATTAAAAAAGGTCCTATGGACTATGGCTTTTGCAGTTGTACTAGTTATTGAAGTATCCCTCAATGTATTAGCTAGATAGTCTTTTTTGTTGAGGGGATAATAGCTAGATAGTTTGCTTATCAATAATGCACTCTTTTGCAATTTATCAATAATGCACTGCTCAGTCCTCTGCATATTCTCTCTCATCCACATACCAGAATTGAAGAATTCTCTAGGTACCGAAGAATTTCTTTTGTACACAGTAATCCCAAAATTTGTTAGTTTCAGCTTTAAAAATTAAGAGTAATAGTAGTTTTTTTTTTTGAAATTGATTCTAATAATCCAACCTTTGGCCGGTTTACTAACTTTAATCCCACTTTTTGATTATAAAAAACGTTGATTTGCGTCTCCTGAATTGCGTCGCAAAATAGATAAATCGACGCAGAAGTGGAGGAGCGCATCATTTGCATCGGACATTCACGGTGTTCGACGCAAATCATGCTTTATATGCGTCGGATGTATCACACATTCGACGCAAAAAATTAAAACAAATGGGTGCGAGATTCTTTTGCGTCGTCGGACCTCAGTCAATGTTTTGACGCAAATCATGAAAGCCAATTTTGCGTCGAAGACAAGTTAAATGCGATGCAAATAGCTGTATCCAACGATTTGCGTCGGATCATTAAGCCCATCCGACGCAAATGAGTTTCAAGGCCTTATTATCCATGTGCGTGAAATTGCATTAGGGCCTTATTTAGGATCCGATTTGCGTCGAACCATAATCTCCGTGCGACGCACATTGTCATGAGGCCCACTATCAAAATAAAACCCTACCTACATTTCCTTTATAGCCGTCACTCTCTCTCGCTCCTTCCCTGTCTCTCTCCCTCCCTATTCTTCTCTCGTCTTTAACCACAGTTCATCACTTTTCCTCTCTCTCTTCGCGAATTTTTAAATGAATTCAACAAACAATTGGTGCAATAAAATTGCCCAAATAAAAATTTACGAGGAATCACTCAGATATGTGGCAAATTTTTCCTTTTTTCACGCTAAATTCACGACTTATTTGTAGGCTTCGGCGATCTCTAGGTTTGCGGAAAAGATGCTTGCAAGTTTATTGCTGTTGATCGAGTTCCATTATTGCTTTGAATCTGCTGTTCGAGATTCGCTTTCACTCCGCTGTCCGAAGATGAAGAGGCGTGTTGATGAAGATGAAGAGGCGTTGTTGAATTTTTCTTTGAATTTTTGTGATTTTGTAATTAATTTTATTATTCTACTAGAAATTCAAGGATAAGGTCAGTTTCTTTTTCATGGTTCAACTATTTTTTTTTAGTTTGCTACAATTTTGTCCTTAATTTTTTTTATATTGAGAAAGTATGGGTTTGATTGAAGTCTGGGTTTGATTAAAGTCTGGGTTTTGAGATGTTTGATGGTTGTTGTTTAATTTTAATTTAATCAATTATTTATACAAGTTGTAAAATTGAAGCAATAATGGAACGAATAATTATTGTGGAGTTGTATTATCAATTTGTGGCGTTGATGTATGGGTGGCAAAACTGATTTGCATTTTTTTTATATAAAAATTATCCATTTACGTCGGATCTAAGTTAAAATCCGACGCAAATTCAGATTTCTTTTTAATAAAAATTGAATGATTTGCGTCGCACATAGTCCAACATGCGAGCAAATGGTGCGGGTGGCGTTGATATGTATAGGGGCTCAAGGGTCATGTGCGTCGGACATTGTTTAAGTCCGACGCAAATAGCTTAATATTTGCGTCGAGTCCTGATACGACTCAGATTATCTCTCCTTAACTTGCCTCGAGGCCTGTGGCGTCGGACTTTCTCCGATGCAAATGGGGGTCTCGCATCCGACGCAAATCGTCGATTCTGTACTAGTGTATGTTAAAATAATCCCAACTTTATGGGGGTAACCTCTCAAAATAATCCCAACTTTGTGGGGTTAACCTCTCAAAATAATCCAAACTCTTATTTTTCATGCATATAAATCAATAGACCAAACACAGATTGCGGATGGCAAGAAAATAAGAGTCCGGATTATTTTGAGAAGCTACCTCCAAAAGTTGGAATTATTCACTAGAGGAAAAAAGGCCAAGGGTTGCGGTCAAAAGTGGGCTAAGGGCTGCTTTTTGGACAGCATCCCTTGGCCTAGCAACCCTTGACATTCAGGAAGAGCTGCGGTTTTTGACTGCAGCCCTTGACAATTACGGGCTGCGGTTGAGGGCCAAACCCGCAACCCTTAACTGTAAAAGGGATGTGGTTTTGGCCCTCAATCGCAGCCCTTGTGTGATTTTTTTTTAAAAAAAAAATTCTACATCTTGTTACATATGCTAGCGACTTGATCCCCGTGCTCTGCTTTGCTTAATTAGTTTAAAACCTCACAATGCATATACACAAATTTGAGGTCGGAATTTTCTTGATTCTATTAATAATTATATAATAATGTTAAAGAGTACATATTAAGGCAACATTCTTACTAAAAGCTACATTAATATAGAAAATATAATGCAATCAAATAGCTAAAGCTAGTTATTGCAAAATCTTAACCAATGTATCATAAACAATCATCACAAACGTGGCTTGCCAACTTGTTTCGAACTTCATCCAATTCTTCAATAGTGAAGGTCTCCAATCTTGGTGCGTTATTCATATAAACCTTGCAAGACAATTAACCATGCATGAAATCAATTAAACACAAATATAAGATCAATTAAAACATTTACAACACCAACTAACTCTTACAACTATAAGCAAAACAATCAATTACTTTATGCATATTTCAAAGCATATATATTAAATTTAGGTGAAATAGATCAAAGTTCAAGTTCTGGATTGGTTTCGGTCGTTTTTGGTGAGTTTGTGCTACTTTCTTACCCAAAATGTTCTTATTATTGCAATTGTAAGCTAAACCAAACATGTATCAATTACTTTATGCATATTTGAAGTTTTAAGGTAAAATTTAGGTGTAATAGATTAGAAGTTCAAGTTTCGGGTTCGTTTTGGGGTCGATTTAGGTGAATTTGTTACTTTCTCACCCAAAATGAACTTACTATTGCAATTCTAAGCTAAAACAAACATATATCACTTACTCTATGCATATTTGAACTATATATGTCAAATTTAGGTGGAATAGATCAAAATGCCAAGTTTCGGGTTCATTTTCACAATTTTTGGTGAAAATATGCTATTTTACATCCCAAAACACTAGATCTTACATATAGGGACTAAACTAACTGTAAACACTAAAAATTTATTAGCGTTTTATATAAAAATAAATAAATTATTAATGAGCTGAAATAAACATAATTAGCCCAATTTAATTAATTTAGCACACCTAAATAAAATATCCAAATTAAATCAAATAAATATAATTTGGGTTGTCAACTATTTAGGTCAGTCAATATTATAGTCCAAATAAGATGGTCAAATGGCAAAGGTAAAAAAGACTTCCAAGTCATAAACGGGCCCAAACCCATAAACTACCAAGTCCGTGAAGGGATGTACATTCTCTATAAATAGACCTCACCTCCTTCAGTTGAGGGGGCGAAAAATCATTATTCTCAAGAGCTCATAAAATTCTCTTGGAATTCTCTCTGCAGATAGTCAACAAGCACATCAAATCTGTGCCGACTGTTCAGATACACTCAAACACATTCGACTGACATTCAAGCTTTCATCAGCCCTCATTCGAATACACCCAAACAAAACTCAAACTCAGGTTGACGTTGACAAAACGTCAGTATACACTCAACTCCACGTCGACATCAACACGTGTCACTCTCAAGCTACGGAACAGAATCAGAGGACTTAGTTTATTTTCATTATAAACTGTTTATAGAGATTGTACTCAATACATTTATTGAAATAAAATTTCTTTGTTACATTGTTTCCTGTCTTATATTTATTTTGACTCGAAATTTGTGTATACAAATTTTGGCACGCTCGGTGGGACTATTTCTGCCTCTCATCTCTGTTTCGTTATCAACAACAAATCTGAGAAATGGCCTCAAGAAAGAACATGTCTCAATCTGCTGAAAACTCTTCCGACACCCTACGAAAATCTGTAACGTTGGGTGACTTCATGGATGACATGACTCTTGGTTTCCGCACCAGAGGAATGAAAAAGGCTGCTGTTGTTGAATCATCTATCATGCCTGATTCACACAAGGAGCGTGAAACCCCTGTGTTTGGATCAACTGCTTCGGCTGAACGCGAGCCATCATTCATTGCTTCTCAAAGATGGACGCAACTCTCATCTGGTAAGTCAGACAGGCTGACCGTTCACACCAGCCCTCTCTTTGATCCACTTAATGTAGAGAGTGACAATGAAACAAGTGATGATCCTATTGTCTCATCACCCCTAAAGATTTTCGACTTTAAGGAACCCTTGTTGTATTCACAATCAAACATTCTTTCATAGTATATGGTGACCTCGGCTAAGACAGCTGAGGAACAACTTCTTTGAAATGAATAGCCTACTCCAAAAATTAATGAAGGATGGAGAAGAAAAAGATGCTCAAATTCGACTCCAAAATGAGCAAATCGCTGCCCTCAATAAGAAACTTGAGGAAGGCGATGCAGCATCAAGACAGGGTGATGAAAGCGAAGGGGATAGTGGTGAAGATGCTCGCCGCCCACCTACAGCTCGACAACTTGAGTTATTGATAGCTCACGCTGTCAAAAATCAACTTGGAGAAAGTTCTCAAGGCAGTCATCGCTATGTGAAGCCTTATACCAAAAGGATCGATAAGCTGCAGATGCCTTTTGGCTATCAACCCCCCAAGTTTCAGCAATTCGATGGGAAAGGAAATCCTAAGAAACACATTGCTCACTTTATGGAAATATGCAACAATGCTGGTACCACATATGATTTCCTGTTCAAACAATTTGTTCGTTCCCTTAAAGGCATGGCCTTTGACTGGTACACAGATTTACCCTCACAATCCATCGACAGTTGGGATCAAATGGAGGAGGAATTCCTGAACAAGTTCTATAGCACTCGACGTATTGTAAGTATGACTGAACTGACTAAGACTCACCAGTGGAAGGATGAGCCAGTCATCGAGTACATCAATCGTTGGCGCATTGAGTCTAGAGTGTAAAGATCGCCTAACTGAAGTCTCTGCTATTGAGATGTGCATTCAAGGAATGGATTGGGACTTGCTTTATATCCTACAAGGTATAAAGCCTAGGACTTTTCAAGAATTGGCCACACGAGCTCATGACATGGAGCTTACCATTGCCAACAATAGAGGCAAAAGTAACACTTCTTCAGAATAAAAGAAAGAGAAGAAGGATTTCAAGAAGACTGACAAGACTGCCAAAAGTTCGACTAAGGAGTCAATGTCAATCACGACCTCCTCGCCTGTCAAGATCTCTAGCAACACTGGCACTGAAAAGAAAAAGGGTTCATCTTCTCAAGAACCTAGAAAAAATAGGCCAACCTTGGAAGAACTCCAAGCAAAGAAATATCCATTTCCAGACTCTGATTTATCAGGGATGTTAGATGATTTGCTTGAAAACAAAGTCATTGAGTTGCCCGAAGCTAAGCGTCCTGCAGAGGTCGGTAAGACTTCCGATCCTAACTACTGTCGGTATCACAGGTTGATTAGTCATCCCATAGAAAAGTATATAACACTTAAGGAGAGAATTATGCAACTTCCAAAGGATGGGAAAATTGTACTGGATTTTGATGAAGTTGCTGAAGCTAATCACGCCTCCGCGATGTTAGATTCTTATTGGGAGGCTCAAACTCTGCAGTTTGGGAGTTTGGAGCCAGTAATTATACATGTGCTGCGATTGGTTCTCCAAGTTGATGATGTGCAATCTATTGAGTACAGTGTCCCAACTGGCAACCAACATGGAGAGGATGACGAAGGGTGGACGTTGGTCACTCGAAGGAGGCCTAGACGACAGTCAAAGCCTCAACCAAAGTATGTTTGTCGTAAGAAGAAGCATCAAAAGAGAAAGGGCTCGAAAGGAAAGAAAAAATCAAAAAAGCATACCAAACAGCAGGTACTGCCAATTGACTTGCTCGAACAAGATCCACTTTCCCCTGTAACCTTAGAAGAATTCTTTCCTGAAGATTACTTTACTATGGTTACTGTTAATGCTACCTCATTTGTTGAGGATGAAGAAGAAAAAGAAGAAGAGGAGGATCAAGAACCTGTTAAAGAAAATGAAATCTCTGTTAAAGTGACTGTTCAGCATTCACGGACAGAGATAGATCCAAAGATATTGGCTATCTTGGACGCTTTTCCTACACGCATGGGATGGAGGCAGATCTTTCATTTGCCTGGAGAAATGTGTCGACAGGTGGCTCTTGCACTTCAGCACCCAGAACTATACCTTGACAAAGTGAAGGATGCTGGAGAGCCAATAGAAAGGTCGGCTAAATGCACGTCATGTAATTTTGCCTTAGCCTTCACTGATGAAGACTTATTGTTGGGCTCAAAACCTCACAACCGACCCTTGTTCGTTTCTGGTTATATTTTCGGCCAGAGAGTGAATCGTATCTTTGTGGATGGAGGTTCAGCTGTCAACATCATGCCAAAATCCACCATGACTGATTTAGGGATCACTATGGAAGATCTTTCTGATAGTCGTCTAATGATCCAAGGATTCAACTTGATCAGTCAGCGTGCCATAGGCATAATACGTCTGACCTTGCAATGGGAGAGTTAACATCATCTACTCTCTTTCATGTCATAGATACAAAGACGTCGTATAAAATGTTGCTTGGACGACCTTGGTTGCATGAAAATGGGGTAGTCGCATTAACCCTCCATCAATGTCTGAAATTTTATCGTGGAGGCGAGAAGAAAATAAATGGGGATGTCAAACCCTTTAGCACGACAGATTTGTACTTTGCCGATGCTAAGTTCTTTGAAGATGGGGAACTCTCAAGTGAAATGTTGCCATCTAAAATTCCTTCAACAGGGAAAAGGGGTACAAATAAAATGGTGATATTTCCTCGTCTTCAAGCTCTAGTGAGTCATCCACCACTGAGATGCAACAACAAAAATGGAAAGATATGGTAAAAGAATAAGTTGTTGCTCAACCCATTAAAGCAATGAAGAAGGCAGTAACGACTCCGGTCTTGCGATACATTCCTAAATCACATCGTAAGGAAGGGGAGTCACCTTTTGCAGGGTGTCAGGTTATGAAAGAAGAGCCAAAGAAAGATAAAGGAGTAAATGAGACTATTCTTCAATGTTTAAAGCAAGAAGTGGTTGTTCCTTTACCTAGAGCCAACCACAATCAAATTGCTAAACCTCCAATCTCACAATCTGTTGATCAATCAAGGAGAAAATGGCTTAACAAGGGTAGGTTTGACCCAAATGCTTATAAACTCTTGGCGAAGTCTGGTTATGACTTCGAGAATCCAGCGCCCATGGGCAATGTCATTCAGGTTGATCCTCATGGAATTAATGACACACAAAAGAAAGATATTGCAAGAGTATGGCGTGGAGGTACGTCCGACTAAAGTAGGCTTGGGATTTGAAACCCCAACACCCATCAAAATTTCTGCACGACGTAGAGGGACAACCTCTTCTTCGCAGTATATATTACTGCGGAGGAACACTACTACATTTAAAGCCTAATGCAACGCTTAAAATCCGTTGCATTAGGGCTAAATTACGTTGCAGTAGGCCTAATGCAACGACTTCCAACCGTTGCATTTGAAGGCGTTGCTATAGGTCTAATGCAACGCCCTTTAGGACCTATTGCAACGGCTACCACAAATCTGTTGCAATAGGTGTAAAGAGTCGTTGCGTCATCTATAAGACCTACTGCAACGCCTCTATGTTTATTGCAACGCCGATTGATAGCTATTGCAACACCCCTGTTAATCATATTGTGTCCCATTATGGCATCTACTGCAACGCCTCCCTATATATTGCAATACTATCGTATAGTTATTGCAACGCCTTTATTACGTATACTACGCCGCCTTTTAGCACCATTGCAACGCCTCCATAGCCAATGCAACTCTAATACCGTAATAGCCTAGTTTTAGTAGATTAATATATAGAAAATATATATTTATAAATTTAATTTGAAATTTTATATCCAAAAGAAAATTTATGCACACATTAATCATGCCAATGGGCAAACTTACAAAATATATTATTGCACGTCCATTAATTAGTAGAATAAACAAAATTAAGGTTTCTCAATTCTCTACAAGAGAACTTCTACATATATAAAAGGCTCTAATAAATCACTCTACATCCAAAGTGCTTCCATGCCTTCCAATTAACAGGCAACTAGCTTATTGAACATGACGCTCTATTTGTTCTTTTGTGACCACCTACAAATTCAAACATATATAATTAAATTAACCAAAAATCAAACATTTCTAATTGATTACCAACATAGATCTTGAATAATAGATATGTTTAGGGCATATTACAAGCTGAGCACCATCAAATAGTTAAACAAAAATGATCTTCCCTAGCTACTTGGGTTTCTTCTTCATAGCAACTTCAAAGATAAAAAAGACCCACTACCTATAGTTACACACTGACGAAATTTGAAACAAACTATCACCTTGATCTCACCAAGCTCAGCAAATATGGGAATTCATATATAGAAATAAATAAGACCCATTACCTTAATAATAGTAGATCAAAGCTTAGCTTTTAGCTTCGTTCGCCATTCATAAGAGTTACTTGTAGAAAATTGAAATATACGAAAATAATTAAGTTAGTTTAAGATACATGTACTAAGCAAAGAGTTCATTACCCTTACGAAAAAAGCATCTTTGCACATTTTCGACCACTCTAATCCCATATCCGAGTGACAAGGAGGAAGGGATATCATATACTAGCTTTAACAATTAATACATTGTTCTCAAAGTTGGAACATAGTTGAGTAGCAAGGAGGAATGGAAATCATATACGAGGAGAGGCACAAATGAGAGAGACTCTTATATTGACCAATGCATTCATATCTAACTCTTAGTTCTTCTGTTTTTTTTTTTTGCACTTTGTCGTCTCTATGATGTGTTAGAGTGCTTTTGTGTGTGAGATGATCACAGGGGCATATCTGAATTCGAACAAATTGCTAATTTAATTGTTTTTTTTGCACTAACTGGGCAGCAAGGTCACTTGTTGGGTGGTTTGAAGCGCCAAGTTCAAGACATCCCAACATATTGTTAGATTGAATTACATATTCACAGGTTACACAATCTAATGTGCAATTACTTTATGTGGACCGTACCATTAGACCATGTCTTATCTCGTAGTGCACTAGGAAGCCAATCTAAGATGCTTCTACATAGATAACACCATTATTCTAACTCTTATGATTAATTCCATATGGTGATCGGGTTTTGACAAAGAACAATTTGCAACAAGTGCTTCCCAAATAAACCAAGTAATGTAGTTTGCACACTATGGGTCTTAAGTGAACTGTCATAAAAAAAAATTCTCACATATATAAGAGCATCAACTAGTCTACTATCAATTGATTTGTTGAACTAAAATCAATTCATGGTCTGCCAAACCTGAAAAGACCATTTGGCAGTTGTCAAATGATCCATACAACCTCAAAGCCCAAAGCTCATAACTGATTCCACATTATAAATAGGAGAACATATATAATACATCATAAATGTCAAGTAAAATAACCCCAACGATTTACAGAGCATGCTTATCATCATGAGAATGGCTACCATAACATATAGTGGATATAATATTTAATTATTCTTTTTGTATGCTTAGCTTGTGTGTTGGACATCACTAGTGGAAAAACAAGGAAGGGCTGCGTTTTTGGCCAGCAGCCCTTTCTATAGCAGCCCTTCAATAAATGACCTTTGATTTTCGTTTCCGAAGCCTAAAAATCTACATAGTTACATTATAAAACAAAAAAGAAAATGAAAGATAGTAGTGATACCAAACATGGAGTTAAATGACTCGAGAAACATGAATTGGAGGCGAAAAGGCAAAAATAGGGCTAAAATCACATTTATGTTTCCGATATACAACCAACAACAAATGCAAGCCTAAAAATCTACATAATAGTTACATTATACCTCATATTATCATGTTCAAAATGAAATTGGGGTTAAATGAAGCGATAATACGAATTGGACGCGAAAAGGCAAAAATAGGGTAAAATGCCCTTTTCGTTCCCAAAATTCAACCTACAACAATTGCAAACCTAAAAATCTACACAATAGTTACATTATGCCTTATATTATCATGTTCAAAATGCATTTGGGGTTAAATGACTCGATAAGTACGATTTGGAAGCGAAAATGTAAAATTGGAGAAATTACACAGACCTGAGTTTATGTCTCATGATTTATTAACCTTCCGCCGTTTCTTAGGATCCTCAAGTACATGTATCCCTTCCGTGTGATCTACACGCATATAGTTCTCCGACATATTCACATCATCTTCCACACTATTTTCAGGATAGGTAAAAGGGGGGAGGTCCTCAAATGCATCATATTCTTCCTCATTATCAACATCACCAATACCGAGGATACTCCTTTTACTAGGTACAACAATTGACCACTTATTATCAGCAGGATCTGTTACAAAAAAAACTTGCTTAACTTGTGATGCAATTACAAATGGCTCCTCAGTTTCACGTAGACGACTAAGGTCAACAAGAGTGAATCCGCAAGGATCATCTTTTCTTACGCAACGTCGATTATCGTCAACCCACTTGCAACACAAGAGGCAAATATTAAAAATACAGTAGTCCAGCTCCCATATTTCTTCTATTCGCCCGTAATAATTGCTTTCAGCATGTACAGGCGACTTATCGTTCGAGCTTGCGTATTGTATAGCTGACGCCACAAGTGAAACACCACTATTTTGTTGCGATGTTGACTTCAGATCTTGACGTTCAGTCCAAAACGTATACCCATTAATATCATAACCCTCATAAGACCGTGTGTATGTGCGCGCAAAACTGGAAATATGGGATGGGATGTGAAGGGCTGCGGTTAGTCCAGAAAACGCAGCCCTTCGTTTATGAAGGGCTGCGGTTTTTGGGCTAACCGCAGCCCTTCATTAATAGGGCTGCGGTTAGCCTCAAAACCGCAGCCCTTCATACTGCATAAAGGGCTGCGATTTCTTGTTAACCGCAGCCCTTCACTAAAAGGGCCGCGGTTTCCTTGGAAACCGCAGCCCTTCATACAAGAAGGGCTGCGTTTTTAATAAAACGCAGCCCTTCTTGCGCATCCCTTCCTTTTTTTCCCCTAGTGCATATTACCAAAGTTGTGAGAAATTTGTAATAAAATGTTAGTCAAGCATCTCATATGAATTCTTAACAACAATCTCTAATCTCTAAGATGAACCAGATTATCAATAGTGATATAAAATGGTATAATTACCTGCACAGTAGCTTGTCTAGCATTATTATTATCAGTTTCCTTCTCAAATCATTGTTCTCCTCATAGTCTAATTTGAAGAAATCATCTTTGTCTGAAAATACAGATGAAGAGCTTTGATTTATTAAACAAAACTTATTGAAAAATAAAAAATGTACATTGCAATTAGAGTATTTAAATTACAGAAATCATAGAATTTCAGGAAGTACATACATAATATTCTCAAAATTTAAAATCGATAACGAGCCTTGATTTCACAAAAGTAGAGACATTTTAAGACTTCTTATTAGGCAACCTTTTTAGTCGAACTCTTAACATATTTCCCTATTCTTGCAGACAACAAGCAAGATTCTACTAATTTTCATTTTTGCAATAACTGTTCTAAATCTCTCACTTTAATTATACAAAATAGCCACTGAATTTGATACTATTAGATTGCCTTTCTCATTTGCGAAACAACATATGTACTCATTAAGTCATTTGGAACAACAATCACATGAAAGGAACGAAATTCCTAAAAATTAAACAACATTTTCCATCATCCCTCCTATTTTCTCCATAATTTGTTATCTTGCAACACAAAAGTACGACTTTTCTATAAAGCACGAAACTAAAATCTACTAACATCATTTACAACAACAACAAAAAAGATATCTAAGCACACCTGGCTGTAAACAAAGATATTATATGTAGCTATATGCAACTTTTAGTTTAGGTATCTAAAGCTTTTTTGTGAGGAAATAATAATAAGATTTAATTATCATATCACAAAAATCCCGTAACAATAGAAATCAATAACAGTTGAAATTGCGAAATTTACACCACCAAAAATCACATAGCAATGGAAATTGGAGAACAGATCTTGCAAGTTGTGTGCAATGCTTCTTTCGCAGCTAATAACAACAAGATGCAAAACCAAAATTCGGATTTTGCTGGGTTGATTTTCTATGTATACCAGGTAATCTCAAACCTTGGTTGATTAGATTTAGGGCTTTCAAATTTTATTACCTAAAATTGAACGGAATTTTGGCAAAATTTGGTGGGGAGCTCGAGCTTTTTCCTCTTTGTTGCGTAGCCAAATCAAAATTCTAGGAAACTGTAGAGGTAATATTGCAATAGAAAAATTCCCTCTTTGAAACACAAACACAAAAGCACGAAATTGGGGTTTAGTAGAGAGAACGTAGAGGTTTTGAGGGAATGGTGGGAGAATTGAAGTGGGTGTATATGGTAATTGATGAGGGAAAAAGAAGCTTGAGAGGAACTGCGCTCGTTGTGTCTTGTGCGTGTGCTGTGGAATTGAATGGTGTGATGAGGGAAAAAGAGGTTTTGGCAAATCTTTTGAAATTTCGTGAAAACATGTTGAGAGATATAATTTTGGTTTTGCGCGCACTTTTCATTTAAAATTAACCGTTGCCATAGCTTAATCTAAGGCTATCTCGTAGCTACAGAATCATCTATTGCAACGGCAATAATTTAATCATCGCCATAGATACATCTACTGCAACAACATTTATTTAACCGTTGCAATAGCCTAATCCATTAACCTATATTAACATGAGTCGTTGCATTTGACAATTATATTGCAACGGCATTGAGTAGTCTGTTGCGATAGCTAATTTTAACTCGTTGCCTTTGATTAAAAATGTAGTAGTGGAAGTTGAAGAAAATGAAGATGAAAATAATGTGCCTCAGCCAAAAATATCGGTCTTTGATCGACTGCAGTCTCCTGTCGTAAAGGACCATACATCGGTTTTTGACAGACTTGGTGGACACGAGCTAAATGAAGGTACAAAGCTAAAAACACAAACACCCTTGCAAAATCTTCGATCCTCTAAGAAGAAAGCATCTGTCTTTAAACGTCTTGGTGCATCGACCTCAATTGATAAACAACAAAGAAGGTCAGTACTAAGTCGCATCACAAGAGGGAAAAATGAAGTCAAAGGCGACGACGCACCTCAAAGTGTTATTGCATCTCGCATGAGGCGTACACAGGTGGTAGACATCATTGAACATGCACCCTTGAAAGCCAAAGGTCATGTCATAGTGTTAACAAACTAAAGGAGTTCATCTAGTCAAGAAAAAGAAAAAGATGTTGAATTTGTTTCTTCAAACCATATCACAGGGCATGAGGCTCCTGAAAGTGACGAGGAGATGGAAACAGTTGAGGCTCCTAAAACTCTTGAAGATGGGGGGCAAGCCACCGTTGATGAGGTAAAAGAGTTAAACCTTGGAACTCAAGAAGAGCCATGCCCTGTCTACGTCAGTGCTTTTCTTACCCAACAGGAAGAACAAAAATATTCCAAGTTACTCTCTGACTACAAAGACGTATTTGCATGGAGTTATAAGGAGATGCCAGGAATCGACCCAAAAGTTGCTGTCCATCGCTTAGCCATCACAAAAGGTGTCAGTCCAAAGAAACAATCCCAAAGACGCTTCAGGCCAGAATTGATTCCTGAAATTGAGGCAGAAGTAAACAAGCTCATTGATGCAGGATTTATTCGCGAAGTCAAGTATCCTACTTGGATAGCAAACATTGTGCCAGCACGAAAGAAAAATGGACAGTTACGAGTTTGTGTGGACTTCCGCGATTTGAACGAGGCGTGTCCGAAGGATGACTTTCCACTCCCAGTAACGGAAATCATGATTGATGCCACCACTGGTCATGAGGCTTTGTCATTCATGGATTGTACCGCTGGATACAACCAAATTCACATGGCTCCTGAAGATCAAGAAGCAACTGCATTTCGTACCCCTAAAGGGATATTTTGTTACAAAGTCATGCCTTTCGGCTTGAAAAATGCCGGAGCTACGTATCAGCGTGCAATGCAAAAAAAATTTGAAGATATGATGCATCAAATTATGGAGTGCTATGTAGATGACTTGGTGGTAAAGTCTAAGAAGAAGGAGAATCATCTGCATGACCTCCGTAAAGTCTTTGAAAGACTACAAAAATGTCAATTAAAAATGAACCCCCTCAAATGCGCATTTGGCGTCACCTCAGGAAAGTTTCTAGGCTTCATTGCCAGACACAGGGGTATTGAAATTAACTAAGCAAAGATCAAGGCCATCCAAGAGATGCCTGAACCTAAGAACCTTAAGGAGTTGCGTGGCCTCCAAGGGCGTCTTGCTTACATTCGGAGGTTTATTTCTAATCTAGCAGGAAGATGTCATCCCTTCAGCCATCTCATGAAAAAGGATTCCCCGTTCAAATGGGACGACTCATCTAAAAAAGCCTTCGAAAGTATAAAGAAGTACTTGTCTTCTTCCCCTGTCTTGGGGGCACCAATAAAAGGGAAACCACTCATCCTTTATATCGCAGCACAGGAGCGATCTCTGGGAGCAATGTGCGCTCAAGAGCAAGAAGACCGTAAGGAGACAGCTCTTTACTACTTGAGCCGAACTTGGGTGGGTGCTGAATTGAATTACTCACCTATTGAAAAAATTTGCCTTGCTTTGATTTTTGCGATCCAAAAATCAAGACATTACATGCAAGCTCATACAGTTCATGTCATCTCGAGGTCTGACCCAATAAAATACATTCTCTCAAGGCCCGTGTTGTCTGGCAGACTTGCAAAGTGGGCTATGCTTTTAAAACAATATGACATTGTGTATGTTCCGCAAAAGGCTGTCAAGGGGCAAGCAATAGCAGACTTTTTCGCAGACCACCCAGTCCCTGCAGAATGGGAGATATCAGACGATTTGCCAGGTGAAGACGTGTTTTTCATTGAAATACTCCCACCTTGGAAAATGTACTTTGACGGCGCCGCTCGTCATGACGGTGCAGGGGCTGGAGTTGTCTTCATTTCTTCAGAAAAGCATATACTGCCATACACTTTTTTGCTAACTCAACTGTGCTCCAATAATATGGCTGAGTACCAAGCACTCATTATAGGCCTCCAAATGGCAATTGAAATGGGATTTAGAGACTTAGACATTCACGAAGACTCCTAATTGGTCCTAAAACAACTGTCGGGTGAATACGAAGTCAAAAAGAATGATCTAATCCCTTATCAAAGGCAAGCGTCATAATTGCTTGACAAACTTTATACTGTCAAGTTAGAACATGTTCCAAGGAGTGCCAACAAGATGGCTGATGCGCTCGCTGGGCTTGCAGCCACTTTGGCACTGGGGGCAGAAGAAACAATGTCTGTATCCGTTTGCAAACGATGGGGTTGTCTCCTGATGACGATGATGTTGACGAATATGCTGAAGAAGTCGACATAATCTCTGTCTATCAAATCGACAAAGAAGATTGGCGTCAACCAATTATTGATTATTTGGAACATAAAAAATTGCCAAGTGATCCAAAACATAAGACAGAGATTCGTCGTCGAGCGTCACGGTTCATATATTATAAGGGGACACTTTATCGACGATCCATCCATGGTCTTTGGTTAAGATGTCTCGGAGATGAAGAAGCAAAGCAAACCATGGAGGAAGCTCACTCTGGAGTCTGTGGCGCTCATCAGTCAGGTTCAAAACTGCATGATCGTATTAAAAGAATGGGTTACTATTGGCCAACCATGGTACAAGATAGCTTGGACTATGCAAAGAAATGTGAAGCTTGCCAATTTCATGCTAACTTCATTCATCAACCTCCAAAACCATTACACCCCACAGTCGCATCCTGGCCATTTGAAGCATGGGGACTTAACGTAGTTGGCCCAATTACACCAAAGTCATCTGCTGGACAAGCATATATTTTGGCAGCGACTGATTATTTTTCTAAATGGGCAGAAGCCATCCCTCTACGTGAAGTGAAAAATGAAAATGTTGTCGACTTCATCCGTACTCACATCATCTACAGATATGGTGTACCCCGAAGAATTGTCACTGACAATGGGACACCATTTTACAATAAATTGATGAAAAGTTTATGTGAGAAGTTTAAAGTCACCCAACATAGATCGTTAATGTACAATGCACCAGCAAACGGTCTAGCTGAAGCGTTGAACAAGACACTTTGTAGTTTGTTGAGCAAAGTGGTTGCCAAGTCCAAATGTGATTGCCATGAAAGAATAGGGGAAGCTCTATGGGCATGCAGGACGACATATAAATCAGCAACACAATCAACTCCATACTCGTTGGTGTATGGCGTTGAGCCCGTTCTCCCCTTGGAACTTCAAATTCCATCATTGCGCATTGCCATACAGGAAGGTTTGACTTCTGAAGAAAATGATAAACTCCGACTTGCTGAGTTGGAGGTGCTTGACGAAAAAAGACTCCAAGCACAACAAAAATCTGAGTGCTACCAAGCTCGTCTGTCACACGCTTTCAATAAGAAAGTTCGACCTCGCTCCTTTCACGTTGGAGACATGGTCCAAGCCATTAAAAGACCCATAATTATTTCTCGCAAGACAGGAAGTAAATTCAGTTCTAAATGGGATGGTCCATACGTTATCAAAGAGGTATACACTAATGGGGCATATAAAATTGTTGACGCTGAAAGATTACGTGTGGGGCCTATCAACGACAAGTTTATGAAGCGCTACTACTCATGAAAAGTGAGAGCGTTGTTAAACTCCTAAGCAAGAGGATAAACTGCATATGTTGAAAGAAAATATATGTAAACTTGAACTACGTTGGCTTGATCTTGTAAAAGCGATTCGATAATTCTTTTGCAAGTACGTAGGCAGCTTGGGTAACAAAAAAAATACTCAAGTGCACACACACACACACAAAAATGCAATACTCCTGGCCCGCAAGAGTATAAACTGTGAACGGCGGAAAAAAAAATACAATACTCTTGGCCCGCAAGAGTATAAACTGTGAACGGCGAAAAAAAAATGCAATACTCCTGGCCCGCAAGAGTATAAACTGTTAACGGCGAAACAAAAAAAAATGCAATACTCCTGGCCCGCAAGAGTATAAACTGTGAACGGCGAAACAAAAAAAAATGCAATACTCCTGGCCCGCAAGAGTATAAACTGTGAACGGCGAAACAAAAAAAATGCAATACTCCTGGCCCGCAAGACTATAAACTGTGAACGACGAAACAAAAAAAAATGCAATACTCCTCGCCCGCAAGAGCCTAAACTGTGAATGGTGAAACATAAAAAAATTTCTAACTCCTAGCCCAAAAGAGTTTAAACAGTGAAGGACGAAATGACAACTTAAGCCAAAACGTTTTCGTAAAAAAAAAAAATTTGATAAAGCATCAAAACAAAAGCAATTCTTCGGTTAATGAACAATCAATAAAAAAAAACATGGGTTAGACAACATACCTCGAGGGTGAGACTGATTGTCAAGGGAATGATTGGAGATGACATTGTCGCAGTGCTAAAGACATACGAATAACACCCTTGACAGGCTCATAGTCGCACATATGGCCCATCGCGACGAAATCCCCGTCTTCGTCTTCAATGGACTGTCTGGAGGTGACATTATCGCTGTGCTAAAGACATACGAATAACACCCCTGACAGGCTCTTAGTCGCACATATGGCCCATCGCGACGAAATCCCCGTCTTCGTCTTCAAGGGACTGTCTGGAGGTGACATTGTGGCAGTGCTAAACACATACAAATATCACCCCTGACAGGCTCATAGTCGCACATATGGCCCATCGCGACGAAATCCCCGTCTTCACCTTCAAGGGACTGTCTGGAGGTGACATTGTCGCAGTACTAAAGACATACGAATAACACCCCTGACAGGCTCATAGTCGCACATATAGCCCATCACAACGAAATCTCCGTCATCGTCTTCAAGGGACTGTCTGGAGGTGACATTGTCGCAGTGCTAAAGACATACGAATAACACCCCTGACAGGCTCATAGTCGCACATATGGGCAATCGCGACGAAGTCCCCGTCTTCACGTGAACCTGTCGTATAGTAAAAAAAAATACACGGGCACAAAAAAAAAGGGGGATATGCAGATGAAATATTTTAGACTAAAAGGTGTAAAAAAAAATATCATCACCTCACTAGTCTTGAGTTTCCGGTGATATTTCCACGACAAATCTAGAAGTTCAGTATCTCACAGAATCCGGTGTATTGCAAGTCGAACAAAGTGTGTCAAAATCCAAATTGTTGGTAAAAACGAAATGAAATCCAAGTATTACCACCAGATTGATTAGAAAATAAAAGAGGCTTTTATCCTACTAGACGCAAGTTGAGAGCTTTGTACACATTAATACTATGGAAGAATAGAGTTTCCAGGAAGCATACAATACATAGCTAGTTGTTGGTATTATATACGATAAATAATCCGAAAGTCAAAGGAACAAAAAGGAAGCCATGTATGTGTAATACTCGCAGGAGTATTCTGGAAAAAAATATATTAAGAATTCGACTTTGCAATATGTCGAGAATCTTCAGCTCAACACTAGCCTATTGGTAGTACTAATCAAACAATAAAAAAAAGAGAACTCGGTATACCATGAGAAATTGACAGACGACAAATAACAGAGTGACTCGCATCAATAACCATAAGATAATTGTATTACTGGAAAACTAAATTGACAAAGCATCCGACACTTATTCTTAGCCGAGACAGTGTGAGAAAAAGCAAGAATTTAATATCTAACAGCAACGTTCTTTTTTGACTTTTAAAGAAAGCAGAAAAAGGTGATCAAATCCAAAAACTGCTATGTTGATTTCGTGATTAATGGCGCTATGATGGAAAGAAAATCAAACAGGGAATTTGCGTTGCTATGTTTATAAGTTGTCACATGTATTACTAAGCAAATTCCTACTGTCCTACATGTATCACACGAAGCACCGCAACAAAATTTGTTTAAAAATATTACAATAAGTCAAGCCAAGTTCGCATCACAGTGGTATGCGAGTCAACAACGGCAAATACATGGCAGTGAGAAGCAAAGATCACTCTTTTGTATCTTTGGTGATGATGATGATGTTAGAGAACAAAGAAATCAAAGTAGTGTTAGTGCTACATGGTACTCCACATTAATCATACAAAAAAAAAAGCAAGATCAAAGAATATTTGCACTGCGGTGATTATATGGAAGCCAAAGAAAAAAAAAATGAATGTATCATTGCTTGGTGTTGTAGACTACCAAAACGAAGGCAATAAAGAAAGCAAAGTGATTCGATGATCATGATCGTTGGTGATGATCATGGCAAACAAACAGACAAGTAATACAAACAATAAAAAAAAAATCTCATCTTCATGTATTGGTCTGCATACCAATGACAGCAAAGCAATCAAAAGGCGCAACAAGAATAGAGCAGCACATGAGTTGGATCACTTGTATGGATATTAGTTAAGATAACAAAAAAAGATCAAAGTTGCAGCATGATATATGGAGGAAGGCAATGTCCAACAGCCACGTATGACATATGGATATTTGTTGAGATTACTTGGAAACGAAATTAAAAAAACCAACTCACCTGTATGTGTTAGTCTTGAATTCTTGATTTGCTTGACAACTTGATACTCATTGGTATCCTCAATCAATGGACGGTGAATTCATGGAGGTAGCCGACGAGGTTTGGTTAATTTATACCAATTTGTGATGAGATTTGTTTTACTCGATAACAAAGAAATCCGAATCCAAATAAGATCAAAACTCTTGAGTCCAAGACTTGATAGAGTTGTAAATATTCAAGATTCTACAAAAAAAAAATCAAATAGCACAATGGTTGTCAAACCATTACCAAGTCAAACTCAAATTTGTCGAGACCTTATCACGATTAAACACTTCAACTCGTGTACGTGACACTTTCTCGAGGGGGCAATTTGTAGACATTAAAAATTTATTAGTGTTTTATATAAAAACAAATTAATTATTATTGAGCTGAAATAAATATAATTAGCCCAATTTAATTAATTTAGCCCACCTAAATAAAATATCCAAATTAAATCAAATAAATATAATTTGGGTTGTCAACTATTTGGGTCAGCCAATATTATAGTCTAAATAAGATGGTCAAATGGCAAAGGTAAAAAAGACTTCCAAGTCATAAACGGGCCCAAACCCATAAACTACCAAGTCCGTGAAGGGATGTACATTCTCTATAAATAGACCTCACCTCCTTCAGTTGAGGGGGGCAGAAAATCATTATTCTCAAGAGCTCATAAAATTCTCTTGGAATTCTCTCTGCAGATAGTCAACAAGCACATCAAATCTGTGCCGACTGTTTAGATACACGCAAACACATTCGACTGACATTCAAGCTTTCGTCAGCCCTCATTCGAATACACCCAAACAAAACTCAAACTCAGGTTAACGTTGATAAAACGTCAGTATACACTCAACTCCACGTCGACAACAAACACGTGTCACTCTCAAGCTACGGAACAGAATCAAAGGACTTAGTTTATTTTCATTATAAACTGTTTACAGAGATTGTACTCAATACATTTATTGAAATAAAATTTCTTTGTTACTTTGTTTCCTGTCTGATATTTATTTTGACACGAAATCTTTGTATACACTAACATACACCAATTACTTTATCCAGATTTGAAGAGTTAAGGTGAAATTTAGGTGTCATTGAAATGAATGCCACCAAAAAGGTTATCTCCAGCAGTACCATTAATAACAGACCACCCAACACCAACGCATATGGACTTTTTATCCCATGAACCATCAACTTCAATCAGAATATGAGGAGAACCATGATAGTGTTGACCTATGTGAACACTTAAAAACCTAGGAGGGGTGCTAATGAGAGGTTCAGGGGGATGAAGAAACTGAAGTTGTTGTTGCTCAAGAGCAAGGAACCATTCATGTTGCGCCGAAGTAACATCTATTGATACCATAATCAGGTGGGGAGAAGAACAATAACCACGAAATAAATGATTGTTTCTCACTAATCAAAATACTCCAAAGAGTAGCAATAAGCAAAGTAATCTTGGGACTATGAGAACTGACCTGACTAATAAATAGTAGGATATAAGATAGAATCCAATCTTTCAAAGACATGGACTCATCTAAGTTTGAGTTAATAGCAAGAGAGACAAGCTCTAAACAAATGCAAGTCATCTTCATCATCATTAAGACAAAACGAGCAAACAAAATTAGTAGTAGTCACTTTGGTTGAATATCAAGATGCCAGAGCTTTTTTAAGAAGTTTTTATTATGTGACGAAGAAGAAGACTCACCTAGAATGATAGAAATAAGGAAAGCATAATCACTTTCGGTATTGTAAGAACCTGAAATGTGTTTACTCCAAATCATGTAATCCGGTTCATTAGAGTGAGGCAACTCTAAACTCGCAATTGACTAAGCATCCTGGAAACAAAATAATTGACGAACCATAAGGATATTTCAATGAGGTTTAGGAGAGTGCGAAAATCATTCACCCGAGTAGAAACCGCTTGTCTAAAAGTTGTGGAGGAGTGAACCTTAGGAGTTTGATTATATATATAACCATTGATGACCAAAAGCCCTAAGCTTGCACCCATTGCCCACTTTCCAACTACAACTCTTGATTAGTATAGAATTCATCACCAGCTAAACCTTTAGAACCCTACAAAGTTGTTCTATGTTTGATGTTAGAATGCCATCAGCAAGAGCCGAGGGACGAATTGAAGTGAGAACTTTACTTAACAAAGAATGAGGTTGAGGATAGACATACCAAGCTTTTTTCATAAGAAAATCATTAATAACCAGAGTAGTGGAGCAAATGCCTAAACCACCTATTCCTTTAGTAAAATGAAGAGAAAAGCGCTTAATCAAATGAATTCCTTTAGTAGAGGTACCAGCCCACCAAAATCTTGCAATCAAGGAATCAATAGTTGATGTAATAGAGCTTGACAATTCCTAACATGAGATAATGTGGGAGATTATAGCCACTAAAATAGTATTAGAATAAACTAGTTTAGTAGCTTGAGAAAGCTTGAGATTGTTCCATTGTAAGATCTTAGAAGAGATCCTATCCAAAAGGAAAGAAAGTGGGATTTCTTAGAACCTAGAAGATCAGTAGGAGCACCCAAATGTATACCAAACCGAGCCACCTCATAATAGTTGAAATAACTCAAAATCTCTTGATGAATGTGATGAGAAATGTTAGGAGAATATTTAATAGAACATTTAGAAAAATTAACCAACTGACCAGAGATAGAGGAAAATCGACTTATAATATTCTTTTAATTAATGGCAGCAACAGTAGTAGCATGAAATAAAACCAAAACATCGTTTGCAAAGGAAAAATGGCTGATAGAAGGGCTGCGACGAGATAACCTAATACCCTTAAAAGCCCTAATCTCTTGTCTAAGAGCGAGCATCCTAGAAAAAACATCCATAATAACACATCCATAATAACCTAATACCCTTAAGTAACACTTTGTAGGAGACAGTAGTAATATTACACTATCAAACTAAGTTAATCCATTGAGAGGGAAACACATACACCTTAAGAACATAGAACAAAAACCTCCAACTAAGCTTATCATAAGCTTTGACAATATCCATTTTGAAAGCTGCTAAGGCACCAATACCTTTACTTTTAGATGAGATTTTGTGACTAAGTTCATGACTAAGCAAAATATTATCACTCATTTCTCTACCTGTGACAAGAGCATGCTCAAAATCTGTGATAATATTTGGTAGAAATAACCGCAATCTCTAAATGATACACTTAGTCGCACATTTATAAATGGTGTTGCACAGCCCAAATGGGTCTTAGTTAATTTGGATTTTGAGGAGAAAGAACTTTTGGAATCATGACTAAAATAGAATGGTTCCAGGCTTTAAGCATTTTACCCGTGATAAAGAAGTTTTGAACCCCTTGAACAGTAGCTTAACCTACAGTTGACCAATGCACTTTAAAGAACTCTAAAGTAGCACCATCGAGACCCGGAGAAGTACTACCCTTCATAGAGAAGAAGTGCTCTTTGATCTCTTCAGGTTCAGGAATAGTGAAAAGATAGGCACGTTGCACATTAGTTAAACAAGGGAGCTACATTTCATTAAGCACATTAATAATGGAACTATCATCCATTTGAGTAGAGTATTGATAAGAAGTGTGTTGTAAAAATCTACAACCAAAGTCAACATGTCTTGCGGCTTAGAAAGCCACTCACCTAAATCATTTTGTAAAGAAAGAAGAATGTTATGTTTAGCACGTATCTTTACTCTGGTATAACAAAGTTTTGTTGAAGTACCATCTGCAAGCAACCATTTATCTTTCAATCCTTTGCTTCCAATAAGTGTATGCAAGAGATGCAGAATCCATAAAACTATTTGTGCAGTTAAGATAGGCAACTGCCTGTTGTAAATTCAAATTGTTCCCAAATTCAGCTGAGGTAGAAGTAATGTTTTTCCAATCTTAATACCCCTGAACTTCTTGTTACTTAAGCACCATCTTTGCAAAGCATTATGAAGCTTGGCCAGTTTAGTAGAGAGAATGTAACTAGGATTACCCAAAATGACTTGATTCTAAACATGTTTAACAATATCAATAACATTAGGTATACTAAAACACCAGTTCTCAAACTGATAGGGTCGTTTAAGAAAGAAGAAGCTTTAGTATTAGTAAAGATAATTACCGCATGAAGAGCATGTAATAGGTTGATTAGAAATCAAAATCTGAGGGAATTGGAGTAACCAGGAGGTAGACATATACCCTCTATCCACTCTTTCAAAAATTGTAGAAGGAGGGAGAATTTTATTAGTCCGAGTATATTGAGGACCAACATATGGAACATATATCACCATATCAATTTTCCAATGTTTAAAATGTTACCATCCTTTAATAGTTGTAGAACCTCCTAATTTGTCCTCAAAATTGCCCAATTGGTTAAAATCACCAATAATTATAAGAAAGATGTCCAAAGAAGAAGCAAATATCCTCAATTTAAAACAAACAGAGGCTCTATGTTGGAGGAGAGTAGCACCATACACAAAGATAACATTCCATTCCTTACTATCGACATCAATGATTTTGCATACAATATTTTTAGCAGAAATAAAATTACAAGAAATGGATAAAGAAGACCACCTAACTACCAGTAAACCCCTTTGGTCCCAAGGGCGTCAGTGTCAAACACAAAAGTTAGAGGGGAACTAAAACTACAATTCGACAAAGCATCTAATAAATTCATTTTAGTTTCACTAAGAAACATGAAAAGTGGATGTTAGCTATAAGCTAGTTTAGATAAGGAATTTTAGGGGTGTCTGGCTTGTTAATACCCCTATAATTTCATGCAATCATATTCATTTATCCATGGTTGGCTGTGAAGGGCCAGTCAACTCACCCGATGGAGTACTAGAGAACAAGTTGAATCAATTTCCATATCCTCTGGCGCAGGAGAGGAAGTAGAAGGATTCATATCATCAAGTTTGGTTTTTTTTAATTAATTAACACTCCACTGTCATCAAGATCATGCAGAATTCTCTTACCTCCAGGTAAGAAATTGAGATCATCAGCTGCTTCAATACCCATATCAAGTGCCATCGATCTACATTCTTATGGCCTTAGGATGAAGCTTTAAACAATCTCTATCTTGCATACAATGATTAAAACACCCTTAGTTTCCCATGACTGTAATTCACTAGTAGAAAAATGATAATTTGTGTCGCATGTTACCTAACATGTGACGCAAATGGCTTTTTTTTTCCGTATAAAAAAAGCTATTTGCGTCGCATGTGACCTTACATGTAATGCAAATGGCTTTTTTTATACGTATAAAAATGCTCATTTGCGTCGCATGTTACCTAACATGTGACGCAAATGGCTTTTTTTATACGGAAAAAAATGCCATTTGCGTCTCATGTAACCTTACATCTGACGCAAATGGCTTTTTTTATACGTAAAAAAAAAGCCATTTGCGTTGCATGTTATGTAACATGCGACGCAAATGACTCATATTTTGCGTCGAACACCAAACTGACGCAGATCACTTCTGTGCTATTTGCGTCGAGACCTATGCCATCGGACCAATGTCCGACGCAAATGGTGGTCCCAGGTCCGACACAAATCGTTAATTCTGTACTAGTGATTGCAAACTACGTTTCTTTCTGAACCAGTCAATGTAGATAAAGTCTAGAAGTGGAGAATTATCCATAGAGATAGTCATGTGCAATTGACGGGGTTGAAACCTTTTGTGAGGCCAGATTGAACGAACTTGCGGTAAGCAAGAGTTAGCTAGTGGACTAAACTAAACATGAGTATTAGGAAGGTCATGTTCATGAGATAACGACAAGTGAAGTGGTAATGTTGGAGATCTGGTTGGAATGATTAAAGGATCAGGCTCTGGTAAAACAGGAGAGGGGTGGATACAGGCTTGATTATTTTAGTTAGCCAAAAACCTTCGAAGTCTTAAACTAGCGTGTTGTATGAAAGTTGTTCGAGGAGTGGTAGCGGGAGTTGGACGGTCTAGAACTGAAGTAGGAGATTAATACGAATAGTGACTATGTCATTGAGGAGATCTGTGGGGTGAGTGAGAGAATGAAAGGTAGAGGTAGAATTAGATGAAGTTTGAAGTAAAGTAGGCCTAGGAGGGTTGAGAGTTGGAGAGTTATACCTTGCATTTGATGACTCACCAATCTCAAAATAAGGATTAACTCTTGAAAGATCTTGAGAGGGATTGAATGGATGTGTGATGTAGGCTCAATGAGTACATGGAACAATTGTGTGCGAATCACCAGCTCTAGAAATATCACATGGGAGTAGGATAGTGAGAAGAGTAGAACTCCCCATAAGAATCTCCATCGAGCCCAAAACGAGTTCCCGGAGATCGAGAAACTAAAGGTATAGGAGATGGAGTAGCCAACATTCCTTCTATAGACCATAAAGAAAGAGCATCTTGCGAAGCAGAGGCGACATTAGTGTCATTTTCATCTAAATTCTCATCACTAGTTTCATAGTCACTTGAAAAAGATGAAGAAGGATATGGGATACTAGTTTGAGGTGGTTCTTCATAAGGCCGTTGATGGCGAGGAGATTCAGGAAAAGTATCGAGTTCATCTCTTTTGAAAAGATTAAGTTGAGAATTTTGAAAACAAAATCTGTCAGGAGAACCATTGATAATATTTGTGTAATAATGAGCATCTAGAGGCTTATAAAGAACCTTCAACTCATTCTTCTCAAATTCAGATAGTCTATTGTGAATTTTCCAATTAGCTTCAGAGAGAGAAGAAGAACAACGCACAGTTGACTGACCAACACATTCACACGATTTACAAAACTTAAATACCCCTTCATACCTGAAGTAGATCCAAATTACTTGAACTTCATAAAGAGGAAGATAGCACCCTGAAATCAAGGGTCTTGACAAATAAAGAAAAACCAATGCCAGAACCTCCGGATTCACAGGGAGGGACCCATTTGTAGTATCCACTTAATTCACAAAGCCAACGTGATTGAGCACTTTGTGAACCCAGGATTAACTGAGAAACCCTAGACGAAGACCAACAATTGTGATCCAAAGGCGTGAAGTGTTAAAATCGAGGTGTTAAGGCACAATAGTCCAATGGCCTCGCCGAAAAGTAATAATTCTGCCATCGATAATAGCCGCATGATACAGAATAATGATCCCATCCACAACTCTATGATTATAACAGTAAAAAATATAGATCGAGCCAGTGCGATGGACATTATATTGATATTTCCTCTTCTTACCCACTGATTATTAATGATGCCTTGAACTAGATGAGGGTGAGGAGGATTTGGGCTGAAGAAGACACCAATAGCAGAGGTGTTCCAACGAATGTTGGAAATTGGATTGAAATTCGAGGAATTAAATATAACTCCCGTACGGAATTTCTTAGGGGGGCTTAGTGGTTGCATGGTACAGGAGTAGTAAATGCAAGTAATAAAGAAGAAAGAGCACGAAAATTAAGGAAGGAATGTTTGACAATAAACACTACCAGAAGAGAAGAAGACTTGCAGATGTAACAAAATGAAAACGGAAGCTTCAATAAATAGAGAAACTGAAGAAGACAGAGTATGAAACCAGTAGAGACTAGTAGCGCATGCATGCCAAGTGGAATGTCATTGAAACTCACTACAGTAGGCGACGGCTACAAAAGAGCAACAACAAAAGAGGAGTAATGTGCAGTAAGGAACGTTGTTGATTGGGGGATAGAAGATTCAGGGTTTTGAAAAGCGAAAATGTATTTGCATGCTACCGTACGCAAACAAAAAAAGTAGAAGGCAAGAGAACACTTTTTTGCATGCTACAGTGGCATAGAAGATCTCACAGTCAAGTGAGCAGGGGCTCTAGAAATTCTAGAGAGAGAACTCAAATAGTTACTTTTATATAACATAGGATACACGACCTCGCAATAATATCAAAAGAATTAATATAAAGATCAATCCACATAAATTATGGATAAATTTTAAAGGTGAAAAATAGCCTTACAAGAGAATTGATCTGGGCTTGCAAATTTTCTGTATATTAATCAATTCTTAATTGAACAACAACTTTTTGTAAGAAATTAGAAGTGATCATCAAGTAATGGCCTACTATTACTGACATTACATCTAATCAAATAGATTTTAGGATCGAGTCTCACCCATTGCGATGGGATCTCCAATTTCTTCCCCTCCTTGCAATTCAACTTACTGATCTAATAAAAACTAAGACATTACTTAGAAGTAGGGTGTTGACCTAGTGTTGGGAGTTGGGCTAACAAACAAAACTATTACAGTATTTTGAAGCACATGCATGTAGGATAAGATGAGTTATGAGTAGCGGATAAATAATGAAGATAAAATTTAAAACTGTTTTCCTTTTTATTAGTTCACGCAAATTAGCTTTTCAAGAAATATTCAATGAAACGGGTGTTTAAGAATTTATTGTACAACAGGGGTAATGTTTCACCCTGAATGGTTCACTTATATGATTTTGACCTCTTTAGGGTAAAAACTTTACCTGTTAGAAGGGGTAACTTTTTGTCCTAAAATGATCCTTTTACTTATATAGAGATGAACCATTTATATCAACATGGACTAATAGGAAACCTAATGAATAAAAAACTCTAAATTAAATCCTAACAAAAACAAAAAAAAAATTTACTAAATTAAAAGACGAAATTGCTAGAAGTAAAACAAAACTTGATCCTTTCCGCACATAATCCAATAAATACAATCATTGAATGATATTTCTTGCAATCTTGATTTATAAAATAATACAAATCCAATCATTTAAAAGATAAGGTAATTTAATTAATTTGAATCGCCATATTGTAACTATATCAAAAAATAAGGAAAAAATAGCGGTGAACGTATCCTACTATATTAACTACCTAATTGCTACTTAACAGCAATAATCATAAAATATACTAATTTTAACTGAAAAAAATCCTAGTAACAAAAAACAAAAAGAGAGTTGATGTAAACTTGCTTAGTGATCAATTGATAGGAATTAAAATAAAAAAGAGTTCCAAACACTTCTCAAAGTAATGATGAAGATAAATAACAAAAAGAGAGTCTGAAATGACTACTCGGCACATAATAAACCTTAATGATTGGCATCAACCAAGACGCATCTTGGATCGAAAAACTGTATGATAAGGTTGATCAGGCTAGGTTGCTATAAGGCATAGCTGGATTACGATATCAAACTTCAACCTGTAAATACAGCATACATGCACTCTTACAAATAGAAACGCCATGTTGTTACTGCAACTCATTGATTTAATAATAATCCTCCCGACCCTACTTGAATCTCTCATAGCATCTTATTCATTTATATAAGGAAATATTCACAAGAATAATTTAAAATATGACTGATTATCTCATAATAATCCCAACAATGGATTTATCTCATAATAAACTCAACTATTTGGGGTGTCTTCTCAAAATATCCAATAACTTGCAAAAACCAATTTAAAAAGTCAAAAAATGATGTTCAAACTCTAGTCGGCTAGATAAAGGGTGGAGACAACTAAGAGAGGGCGGAAAAACTGAAAAAACCAACAAAAATAACTAATGAAATATGTTATTTGACACTTAAGGTCATTTTGGGAAGGTAACCCTCATAGTTAGGATTATTCTAGAATAATCCATAATTGGAATTATTATGGGAAGATCACTTGTAGCTTGGACTACTCTTGTGAATTTTTCCTTTATTTAATAATACTCCTCGTTTGGAATTTCTCATTTCATAAAATCATGGAACGCAAAGTATTCTATTTTAACTTCCAATGTAACTATCAAATAAGATATTAGTGGAATTTTCATGCCAGGTTTCAAGCAAGTCAAATATTCAGCTGTAAAGATTTTCATCATATTACCCATCAACTTTAATCAATAAGGTTTATATTCTTGCTAATATGTTACTTAGTGTTTGAAGATCGATTTTTTGTGCTGTCCACTTATTAAAGAGATGTTAGTTATGAAGTTGATTGGTGTGATAATTAGTATAAGTTGAGACTTCCTCCATTTATTGGTATTGAAGTGTGTAACAAGATATAAGTTGTATATGATGCATCATATTTTCATATAGTTTTAGGTGCATTTAGGTTGCATTTAGGAGCATTTAGGTACATTTTAGTTCATAAATGCATATAATCACTGGAGTTGTGAAATATTACTCCTTTTGCGCGTTTTAATTGAATTTAAGGTTTTGAGAACATAATTGGAGTATTATTGGGAAAGCTTTATTATTATGAGAAATTGGAAGGAAGATACATCTATAAGGATCGTTATGAATATCTATAAAAATATTACAATAAGTCAAGCCAAGTTCGCATCACAGTGGTATGCGAGTCAACAACTACAAATACATGGCAGTGAGAAGCAAAGATCACTCTTTTGTATCTTTGGTGATGATGATGATGTTAGAGAACTAAGAAATCAAAGTAGTGTTAGTGCTACATGGTACTCCACATTAATCATACAAAAAAAAAAGCAAGATCAAAGAATATTTGGACTGCGGTGATTATATGGAAGCCAAAGAAAAAAAAAATCAAAGTATCATTGCTTGGTGTTGTAGACTACCAAAACGAAGACAATAAAGAAAGCAAATTGATTCGATGATCATGATCGTTGGTGATGATCATGGCAAACAAACAGACAAGTAATACAAACAATAAAAAAAATCTCAAAAGGCGCAACAAGAATACAGCAGCACATGAGTTGGATCACTTGTATGGATATTAGGTAAGATAACAAAAAAAGATCAAAGTTGCAGCATGATACATGGAGGAAGGCAATGTCTAACAGCCACGTATGACATATGGATATTTGTTGAGATTACTTGGAAACGAAATAAAAAAAAAATCAACTCACTTGTATGTGTTAGTCTTGAATTCTTGATTTGCTTGACAACTTGATACTCATTGGTATATATTTTCTTTATATTTGTATGAATAACATGAATTGCAGTGAAAATTGATACTTGTATATATATGTAACTGTTTTTGGATCATTTACGAATAAAATATTAAAAAAAAAAAATTTTTTTTTTTTTGGGTCACAAGGGCTGCGGTCAGGGCAAAACTGCAGCCCTTGGTGACTTAAGGGCTCGGTTGAGGGCCAAAACCGCAGCCCTTAACTCGCCAAGGGCTGCGGCTTTTCCCCTTAACCACAGCGCTTAATCCACCAAGGGTTGCGGTTTTGCCCTGACCGCAGCCCTTAACGCGCTAAGGGCTGCGGTTAAAAACCGCAGCCCTTCCTAGGGCCCGTTTTGACTGCAGCCCTTAGGCTTTTTTCCTCTAGTGTATCCTCAATCAATGCACGGTGAATTCATGGAGGTAGCCAACGAGGTTTGGTTAATTTATACCAATATGTGATGAGATTTGTTTTACTCAATAACAAAGAAATCTGAATCTAAATAAGATCAAAACTCTTGAGTCCAAGACTTAATAGAGTCGTAAAAATTCAGGATTCTACTAAAAAAAAAAATCAAATAGCACAATGGTTGTCAAACCATTACCAAGTCAAACTCAAATTTGTCGAGACCTTATCACGATTAAACTTCAACTCGTGTACCTGACACTGTCTCGAGAGGGCAATTTGTAGACACTAAAAATTTATTAGTGTTTTATATAAAAACAAATTAATTTTTATTGAGCTGAAATAAATATAATTAGCCCAATTTAATTAATTTAGCCCACCTAAATAAAATATCGAAATTAAATCAAATAAATATGATTTGGGTTGTCAACTATTTGGGTCAATCAATATTATAGTCCAAATAAGATGGTCAAATGGCAAAGGTAAAAAAGACTTCCAAGTCATAAACGAGCCCAAACCCATAAACTACCAAGTCCATGAAGGGATGTACATTCTCTATAAATAGACCTCACCTCCTTCAGTTGAGGGAGGAAGAAAATCATTATTCTCAAGAGCTCATAAAATTCTCTTGGAATTCTCTCTGCAGATAGTCAACAAGCACATCAAATCTGTGCCGACTGTTCAAATACACTCAAACACATTCGACTGACATTCAAGCTTTCGTCAGCCCTCATTCGAATACACCCAAACAAAACTCAAACTCAGGTTGACGTTGACAAAACGTCAGTCTACACTCAACTCCACGTCGACATCAACACGTGTCACTCTCAAGCTATAGAACAGAATCAGAGGACTTAGTTTATTTTCATTATAAACTGTTTACAGAGATTGTACTCAATACATTTATTGAAATAAAATTTCTTTGTTACTTTGTTTCCTGTCTTATATTTATTTTGACTCGAAATTTTTGTATACACTAACATACACCAATTACTTTATCCATATTTGAAGAGTTAAGGTGAAATTTAGGTGTCATTGAAATGAATGCCACCAAAAAGGTTATGTCCAAAGATGCAGTTAATAACAAGACCACCTAACACCAACGCATATGGACTTTTTATCCCATGAACCATCAACTTCAATCAGAATATGAGGAGAACCATGATAGTGTTGACCTATGTGAACACTTAAAAACCTAGGAGGGGTGCTAATGAGAGGTTCAGGAGGATGAAGAAACTGAAGTTGTTGTTGCTCAAGAGCAAGGAACCATTCACGTTGCGCCGAAGTAACATCTATTGATACCATAATCAGGTGGGGAGAAGAGCAGTAACACGAAATAAATGATTGTTTCTCGCTAATTAAATACTCCAAAGAGTAGCAACAAGCAAAGCAATCTTAGGACTATGAGAACTGACCTGACTAATAAATAGTAGGATATAAGATAGAATCCAATCTTTCAAAGACATGGACTCATCTAAGTTTGAGTTAATAGCAAGATAGACAAGCTCTAAACAAATGCAAGTCATCTTCATCATCATTAAGACAAAACGAGCAAACAAAATTAGTAGTAGTCACTCTGGTTGAATATCAAGATGCCAGAGCGTTTTTAAGAAGTTTTTATTATCTGACGAAGAAGAAGACTCACCTAGAATGATAGAAATAAGGAAAGCATAATGACTTTCGGTATTGTAAGAACCTGAAATGTGTTTACTCCAAATCATGTAATCCGGTTCATTAGAGTGAGGCAACTCTAAACTCACAATTGACTGAGCATCCTGGAAACAAACCAATTGACGAACCATAAGGATATTTCAATGAGGTTTAGGAGAGTGCGAAAATCATTCACCCAAGTAGAAACCGCTTGTCTAAAAGTTGTGGAGGAGTGAACCTTAGGAGTTTGATTAAATATAAAACCATTGATGACCAAAAGCCCTAAGCTTGCACCCATTGCCCACTTTCCAACTACAACTCTTGATTAGTATAGAATTCATCACCAGCTAAACCTTTAGAACCCTACAAAGTTGTTCTATGTTTGATGTTAGAATGCCATCAACAAGAGTCGAGGGACGAATTGAAGTGAGAACTTTACTTAACAAAGAATGAGGTTGAGCATAGACATACCAAGCTTTTTTCATAAGAAAATCATTAATAACCAGAGTAGTGGAGCAAATGCCTAAACCACCTATTCATTTAGTAAAATGAAGAGAAAAGCACTTAATCAAATGAATTCCTTTAGTAGAGCTACCAGCCCACCAAAATCTTGCAATCAAGGAATCAATAGTTGATGTAATAGAGCTTGACAATTCCTAACATGAGATAATGTGGGAGATTATAGCCACTAAAATAGTATTTAGATAAACTAGTTTAGTAACTTGATAAAGCTTGAGATTGTTCCATTGTAAGATCTTCGAAGAGATCCTATCCAAAAGGAAAGAAAGTGTGATTTCTTAGAACCTGGAAGATCAGTAGGAGCACCCAAATGTATACCAAATCGATCGAGCCACCTCATAATAGTTGAAATAACTCAAAATCTCTTGATGAATGTGATGAGAAATGTTAGGAGAAAATTTAATAGAACATTTAGAAAAATTAACCAACTGACCAGAGATAGAGGAAAATCGACTTATAATATTCCTTAAATTAATGGCTGCAACAGTGGTAGCATGAAATAAAACCAAAACATCGTTCGCAAAGGAAAAATGGCTGATAGAAGGGCTGCGACGAGATAACCTAATACCCTTAAATGCCCAAATCTCTTGTCAAAGAGCGAGCATCCTAGAAAAAAAAACCATAATAAGGATGAATAGATACAGTGATAGAGGATCACCTTGACGAAGGCCTTGGCCAGGGTTAAAATTAGGAAAAAGATGACCATTAAGTAACACTTTGTAGGAGACAGTAGTAATATTACACTATCAAACTAAGTTAATCCATTGAGAGGGAAACACATACACCTTAAGAACATAGAACAAAAACCTCCAACTAAGCTTATCATAAGCTTTGGAAATATCCATTTTGAAAGCTGCTAAGGCACCAATACCTTTACTTTTAGATGAGATTTTGTGACTAAGTTCATGATTAAGCAAAATATTATCACTCATTTCTCTACTTGTGACAAGAGCATGCTCAAAATCTGTGATAATATTTGGAAGAAATAACCGCAATCTCTAAATGATACACTTAGTCGCACATTTATAAATGGTGTTGCACAGCCCAAATGGGTCTTAGTTAATTTGGATTTTGAGGAGAAAGAACTTTTGGAATCATGACTAAAATAGAATGGTTCCAGGCTTTAAGCATTTTACCCGTGATAAAGAAGTTTTGAACCCCTTGAACAGTAGCTTAACCTACAGTTGACCAATGCACTTTAAAGAACTCTAAAGTAGCACCATCGAGACCCGGAGAAGTACTACCCTTCATAGAGAAGAAGTGCTCTTTGATCTCTTAAGGTTCAGGAATAGTGAAAAAATAGGCACGTTGCAAATTAGTTTATACAAGGGTGCTCCATTTCATTAAGCATATTAATAATGGAACTATCATCCATTTGAGTAGAGTATTGATAAGAAGTGCGTTGTAAAAATCTACAACCAAAGTCAACATGTCTTGTGGCTTAGAAAGCCACTCACCTAAATCATTTTGTAACGAAAGATGAATGTTATGTTTAGCACGTATCTTTACTCTGGTATAACATAGTTTTGTTGAAGTACCCTCTGCAAGCAACCATTTATCTTTCAATCCTTTGCTTCCAATAAGTGTATGCAAGAGATGCAGAATCCATAAAATTATTTGTGCAGTTAAGATAGGCAACTGCCTGTTGTAAATTCAAATTTTTCCCAAATTCAGCTGAGGTAGAAGTAATTTTTTTCCAATCTTAATACCCCTGAACTTCTTGTTACTTAAGCACCATCTTTGCAAAGCATTATGAAGCTTGGCCAGTTTAGTAGAGAGAATGTAACTAGGATTACCCAAAATGACTTGATTCTAAACATGTTTAACAATATCAATAACATTAGGTATACTAAAACACCAGTTCTCAAACTGATAGGGCCGTTTAAGAAAGAAGAAGCTTTAGTATTAGTAAAGATAATTACCGCATGAAGAGCATGTAATAGGTTGATTAGAAATCAAAATATGAGGGAATTGGAGTAACTAGGAGGTAGACATATACCCTCTATCCACTCTTTCAAAAATTGTAGAAGGAGGGAGAATTTTGTTAGTCCGAGTATATTGAGGACCAACATATGGAACATATATCACCATATCAATTTTCCAATGTTTAAAATGTTACCATCCTTTAATAGTCGTAGAACCTCCTAATTTGTCCTCAAAATTGCCCAATTGGTTAAAATCACCAATAATTATAAGAAAGATGTCCAAAGAAGAAGCAAATATCCTCAATTTAAAACAAACAGAGGCTCTATGTTGGAGGAGAGTAGCACCATACACAAAGATAACATTCCATTCCTTACTGTCGACATCAATGATTTTGCATACAATATTGTTAGCAGAAACAAAATTACAAGAAATGGATAAAGAAGACCAGCTAACTACCAGTAAACCCCTTTGGTCCCAAGGGCGTAAGTGTCAAACACAAAAGTCAGAGGAGAACTAAAACTACAATTCGACAAAGCATCCAATAAATTCATTTTAGTTTCACTAAGAAACATGAGAAGTGGATGTTAGCTATAAGTTTAGATAAGGAATTTTAGGGGTGTCTGGCTTGTTAATACCCCTATAATTTCATGCAATCATATTCATTTATCCATGGTCGGCTGTGAAGGGCCAGTCAACTCACCCGATGGAGTACTAGAGAACAAGTTGAATCAATATCCATATCCTCTGGTGCAGGAGAGGAAGTAGAAGGATTCATATCATCAAGTTTGGTTTTTTTTATTAATTAACACTCCACTGTCATCAATATCATGCAGAATTCTCTTACCTCCAGGTAAGAAATTGAGATCATCAGCTGCTTCAATACCCATATCAAGTGCCATCGATCTACATTCTTATGGCCTTAGGATGAAGCTTTAAACAATCTCTATCTTGCATCCAATGATTGAAACCACCATTAGTTTCCCATGACTGTAATTCACTAGTAGAAAAATGATAATTTGCGTCGCATGTTACCTAACATGTGACGCAAATGGCTTTTTTTTTTTTCCGTATAAAAAAAGCTATTTGCGTCGCATGTGACCTTACATGTAATGCAAATGGCTTTTTTTATACGTATAAAAATGCTCATTTGCGTCGCATGTTACCTAACATGTGACGCAAATGGCTTTTTTTATACGGAAAAAAATGCCATTTGCGTCTCATGTAACCTTACATCTGACGCAAATGGCTTTTTTTATACGTAAAAAAAAGCCATTTGCGTCGCATGTTACGTAACATGCGACGCAAATGACTCATATTTTGCGTCGAACACTAAACTGACGCAGATCACTTCTATGCTATTTGCGTCGAGACCTGTGCCATCGGACCAATGTCCGACGCAAATGGTGCTCCCAGGTCCGACGCAAATCGTTAATTCTGTACTAGTGATTGCAAACTACGTTTCTTTCTGAACCAGTCAATGTAGATAAAGTCTAGAAGTGGAGAATTATCCATAGAGATAGTCATGTGCAATTGACGAGGTTGAAACCTTTTGTGAGGCCAGATTGAACGAACTTGTGGTAAGCAAGAGTTAACTAGTGGACTAAACTAAACAGAAGTATTAGGAAGGTCATGTTCATGAGATAACGACAAGTGAAGTGGTAATGTTGGAGATCTGGTTGGAATGATTAAAGGATCAGGCTCAGGTAAAACAGGAGAGGGGTGGATACAGGCTTGATTATTCTAGTTAGCCAAAAAACTTCGAAGTCTTAAACTAGCGTGTTGTATGAAAGTTGTTCGAGGAGTGGTAGCAGGAGCTGGACGGTCTAGAACTGAAGTAGGAGATTAAGACGAATAGTGACAATGTCATTGAGGAGACCTATGGGGTGAGTAAGAGAAGGAAAGGTAGAGGTAGAATTAGATGAAGTTTGAAGTAAAGTAGTCCTAGGAGGGTTGAGAGTTGGAGAGTTATACCTTGCATTTGATGACTCACCAATCTCAAAATGAGGATTAACTCTTGAAAGATCTTGAGAGGGATTGAATGGATGTGTGATGTAGGCTCAATGAGTACATGGACCAATTGTGTGCGAATCACCAGCTCTAGAAATATCACATGGAGTAGGATAGTGAGAAGAGTAGAACTCACCATAAGAATCTCCATCGAGCCCAAACCGAGTTCTCGGAGATCGAGAAACTAAAGGTATAGGAGATGGAGTAGCCAACATTCCTTCCATAGACCATGAAGAAAGAGCATCTTGCGAAGCACAGGCGACATTGGTGTCATTTTCATCTAAATTCTCATCACCTGTTTCATAGTCACTTGAAAAAGATGAAGAAGGATATGGGATACTAGTTTGAGGTGGTTCTTCATAAGGCGGTTGATGGCGAGGAGATTCGGAAAAAGCATCGAGTTCATCTCTTTTGAAAAGATTAAGTTGAGAATTTTGAAAACAAAATTTGTCAGGAGAACCATTGATAATATTTGTGTAATAATGAGCATCTAGAGGCCCATAAAGAACCTTCAACCCATTCTTCTCAAATTCAGATAGTCTATTGTCAATTTTCCAATTAGCTTCAGAGAGAGAAGATGAACAACGCACAGTTGACTGACCAACACATCCACACGATTTACAAAACTTAAATACCCCTTCATACCTGAAGTAGATCCAATTTACTTGAACATCATAAAGAGGAAGATAGCACCCTGAAATTAAGGGTCTTGACAAATAAAGAAAAAACAATGCCAGAACCTCCGGATTCACAGGGAGGGACCCATCTGTAGTATCCACTTAATTCACAGAGCCAACGTGATTGAGCACTTTTTGAACCCAGGATTAACTGAGAAACCCTAGAGGAAGACCAACAATTTTGATCTAAAGGCGTGAAGTGTTAAAATCGAGGTGTTAAGGCACAATAGTCCAATGGCCTCGCCGAAAAGTAATAATTCTGCCATCGATAATAGCCGCATGATACAGAATAATGATCCCATCCACATCTCTATGATTATAACAGTAAAAAATATAGTTCGAGCCAGTGCGATGGACATTATATTGATATTTCCTCTTCTTACCCACTGATTATTTATGATGCCTTGAACTAGATGAGGGTGAGGAGGATTTGGGCCGAAGAAGACACCAATAGCAGAGGTGTTCCAACGAATGTTGGAAATTGGATTGAAATTCGGGGAATTAAATATAACTCCCGTACGGAATTTCTTAGGGGGGCTTAGTGGTTGCATGGTACAGGAGTAGTAAATGCAAGTAATAAAGAAGAAAGAGCACGAAAATTAAGGAAGGAATGTTTGACAGTAAACACTACCAGAAGAGAAGAAGACTTGCAGATGTAACAAAATGAAAACGGAAGCTTCAATAAATAGAGAAACTGAAGAAGACAGAGTATGAAACCAGTAGAGACTAGTAGCGCATGCATGCCAAGTGGAATGTCATTGAAACTCACTACAGTAGGCAACGGCTACAGTAGGCGACGGCAACAGTAGGAGTAATGTATTTGCATGCAAGCGTACGCAAACAAAAAAGGTAGAAGGCAAGAGAACACTTTTTTGCATGCTACAGTGGCATAGAAGATCTCACAGTCAAGTGAGCAGGGGCTCTAGAAATTCTAGAGAGAGAACTCAAATAGTTACTTTTATATAACATAGGATACACGACATCGCAATAATATCAAAAGAATTAATATAAAGATGAATCCACATAAATTCTGGATATATTTTACAGGTGAAAAATAGCCTTGCAAGAGAATTGATCTGGGCTTGCAAATTTTCTGTATATTCATCAATTCTTAATTGAACAACAACTTTTTGTAAGAAATTAGAAGTGATCATCAAGTAATGGCCAACTATTACTAACATTACATCTAATCAAAGAGATTTTAGGATCGAGTCTCACCCATTGCGATGGGATCTCCAATTTCTTCCCCTCCTTGCAAAGGAGTAATTCAACTTACTGATCTAATAAAAACTAAGACGACATTAATTAGAAGTAGGGTGTTGGCCTAGTGTTGGGAGTTGGGCTAACAAACAAAACTATTACAGTATTTTGAAGCACATGCATGTAGGATAAGATGAGTTATGAGTAGCGGATAAATAATGAAGATAAAATTTAAAAATGTTTTCCTTTTTATTAGTTTACGCAAATTAGCTTTTCACGAAATATTCAATGAAACAGGTGTTTAAGAATTTATTGTACAACAGGGGTAACGTTTCACCCTGAATGGTTCACTTATATAATTTCGACCTCTTTAGGATAAAAACTTACCTGTTAGAAGTTGTAACTTGTTGTCCTAAAATGATCCTTTTACTTATATAGAGATGAACCATTTATATCAAAATGGACTAATAGGAAACCTAATGAATAAAAAACTCTGAATTAAATCCTAACAAAAACAAAAAAAATTTACTAAATTAAAAGACGAAATTGCTTGAAGTAAAACAAAACTTGATCCTTTTTGCACATAATCCAATAAATACAACCATTGAATGATATTTCTTGCAATCTTGATTTATAAAATAATACAAATCCAATCATTTAAAAGATAAGGTAATTTAATTAATTTGAGTCGCCATATTGTAACTATATCAAAAAATAAGGAAAAAATAGCGGTGAATGTATCCTACTATATTAACTACCTAATTGCTACTTAACAGCAATAATCATAAAATATACTAATTTTAACTGAAAAAAATCCTAGTAACAAAAAACAAAAAGAGAGTTGATGTAAACTTGCTTAGTGATCAATTTGATAGTAATTAAAATAAAAAAGAGTTCCAATCACTTCTCAAAGTAATGATGAAGATAAATAACAAAAAGAGAGTCAGAAATGACTACTCGGCACATAATAGACCTTAATGATTGGCATCGACTAAGACGCATCTTGGATCGAAAAACTGTATGATCAAGTTGATCAGGCTAGGTTGCTATAAGGCATAGCTGGATTACGATATCAAACTTCAACCTGTAAATACATCATACATGCACTCTTACAAATAGAAACGCCATGTTGTTACTGCAACTCATTGATTTAATAATAATCCTCCCGCCCCTACTTGAATCTCTCATAGCATCTTATTCATTTATATAAGGAAATATTCACAAGAATAATTTAAAATATGACTGATTATCTCATAATAATCCCAACTATGGATTATCTCATAATAAACTCAACTATTTGGGGCGTCTTCTCAAAAGATCCAATAACTTGCAAAAACCAATTTAAAAAGTCAAAAAATGATGTTCAAACTCTAGTCGGCTAGATAGAGGGTGGAGACAACTAAGAGAGGGCGGGAAAACTGAAAAAACAAACAAAAACAACTAATGAAATATGTTATTTGACACTTAAGGTCATTTTGGGAAGGTAACCCTCATAGTTAGGATTATTCTACAATAATCCATAATTGGAATTATTATGGGAAGACCACTTGTAGCTTGGACTACTCTTGTGAATTTTTCCTTTATTTAATAATACTCCTCGTTTGGAATTTCTCAATTCATAGAATCATGGAACGCAAAGTATTCTATTTTAACTTCCAATGTAACTATCAAATAAGATATTAGTGGAATTTTCATGCCAAGTTTCAAGCAAGTCAAATATTCAGCTGTAAAGATTTTCATCATATTACCCATCAACTTTAATCTATAAAGTTTTCATTCTTGCTAATATGTTACTTAGTGTTTGAAGATCGATTTTTTGTGCTGTCCACTTATTAAAGAGATGTTAGTTATGAAGTTGATTGGTGTGATAATTAGTATAAGTTGAGACTTCCTCTATTTATTGGTATTAAAGTGTGTAACAAGATAAAAGTTGTATATGATGCATCATATTTTCATATAGTTTTAGGTGCATTTAGGAGCATTTAGGTACATTTTAGTTCATAAATGCATATAATCACTTGAGTTGTGAAATATTACTCCTTTTGCGCGTTTTAATTGAATTTAAGGTTTTGAGAACATAATTGGAGTATTATTGGGAAAGCTTCATTATTATGAGAAATTGGAAGGAAGATACATCTATAAGGATCGTTATGAATATCTTTGAGTGCAAATTGGAGCCAAAATGAGTTGGAATCTAATGTAAAAATTATGGAAAATGAGTCATGTTTACTCTTTTATCCACAACTTTTGACATGATAATGATAATTAATTAATTCATATTGCATTGGAAAGTATACTTGAAGAGCTTTCCAATGATAGTTTGCACGGTCCAATGTGAGTTAAATTCTTGGCGATACGGGCTTTGCAAGATCACAATGTTTTCCTGAAGGCTCCTACGCGTACACGCGGATTAGTTGATTCCCCCTATTTAGTGATTTAGTTAACTTTCCTTATCTTGTAACTTACTTTCCTAATTGCATTAGGTTATTCTAGGAATCACTTCTTATGGAGTCTAACTCTCTCCATCCCATATTGTTGACGTTACGTTTAGTTTACTTTGGAGAGTTTCTCTCAATTCTTTAATTATTGATTCATGTTATACACTCTAGATCATAATTCAAGTCAAGTAATTATTTCTTATTCTTCTCTATTCGCTTATTTTTTGTTAATCATGGTTTCTTTTATAAATTATTTTGTTTTGTTTAATTATTATGTGTGAGTAGTTTTCGAAATCTAGGTTAAGCAAACCCTAGCCATGATTAATATGTGATTTGTTTCTTTAAATCCCCCCAAATAGTTGTTTACTTATTCTTGCTTAATTGATTGTGCAATTTTCAATACTAAATTAGGGATAATTAGTATTGGTATTATTCCATTGTCTTGATCATAACGAGAGTTGAATTTTGACGGATTTGAGTATTTCAATTAAGGACATGAAATTCTCCAAGTTAGTAGGTAAAATGGATTGTTAGGAAGTTAGAGTGTCGTGTTTAATATCTTTAATTTTCATGATTCCACGGGAGTAGACTTGATTGCATATTAGCGAAGCCATAGATACTCGTGAGAGATTTATGGTATTTTATAGGGTGTACTTTTTCTTGTGAACATTTAATTGATTAGTTTCGGGTAGGCATTATTATTGTATTAAATCATGCTAGTGGGGATACTTAACTCTAGATTCTTTTATTTATATATTGATTACGGTTTTTTCACCAAGTACCCCCGAGATTTCGGTTTATTCACCAGGTACCCTCGCACTTTTCAACATACACCAGGTACCCCTCAGTTTGTAGGTAATACATCAAAATGCCCTTAATGACTAACGACGGTTAACTCCGTTAGTCTTAACCCTAATTTAACCCTAATTAACCTATCTAAACCCTAAATCCTAACTCCTAACTCCTAACCCTAACCCCACCACCACCCAACCCGCACCACCTCCCCCAACCCATCCCCCGCAGCCCCTCCCCCACCAACACGCCCCGCACCCCGCACCCCCACCCCCACCGATTTCGCACCACCTCCCCCCACCCCCGCCGATTTTTGCACGACTCACTCCTCCCCCACCCCTGCAGCCCCCACCTGTGCTTGTGGACCACGAAGCTCCTCTGTATTTCTTCCCTCCGTATTTCATCCCTGCTAATGTATTTCTTCCTTGCGAGACAAGTTGTTTCGCGGAAATTGAAGAGGGGTGGGGGCTGCATGGGTGGGGTGGGGGAGGTGGTGGTGGTTGGGTGGTGGTGGGGTTTGGGTTAGGGTTAGGGTTTGAAGTTAGGGGTTAGGGTTATGGTTAGGGTAGGGTTAGAAGTTAGGGGTTAGGGTTTTGTTAGGTTAATTATGGCTAATTAGGGTTTATTTAGGGTTAAGACTAATGGAGTTAACCGCCGTTAGTCATTAAGGGTATTTTGATGTATTACCCAGAAATGAGGGGTACCTGGTGTATTTTTGAAAGTGCGAGGGTACCTGGTGAATAAGCCAAAAACTCGGGGGTACTTGGTGAAGATTAGTATAGTTGATTCGACCATTATTGACATTAATCTCCTTGAGTGTTATTATAAATTTAGGGCTAATCATAGAACAACCTTCTCTCTATGGGATCGATCCTGACTTACCCTACTACATAGTTAAGAGCATTAGTTAGGTTATTTATTTTTGTTAGGTGCGCGACACGCCTACAAGTATACTTGAGAAATCAACATTAAATAAATTCAATGCACTTACCTCATTAGCTCCCTGTGCATAGGGAGGTGGGAAAGCTTTGTAAGGGGGATTAAGGGTTATGTGAGGATATGTTATATGATGACTGAAAAAGAGCGTATGTACTGTGTGGTTATTAAGATTGTTCATCATTATGTAGGCTTAAAGTAAGAAACTTGTGTGTGTATGTGCTTTAGTTTCCATGTATATTGCAAATATTGAATCCCAAAAATTTACAGTATATCTCGACACCATCCCTAACATGACAATTCCTAACATGAGATAATGTGGGAGATTATAGCCACTAAAATAGTATTTAGGTAAACTAGTTTAGTAGCTTGAGAAACCTTGAGATTGTTCCATTGTAAGATCTTAGAAGAGATCCAATCCAAAAGGAAAGAAAGTGGGATTTCTTAGAACCTGGAAGATCAGTAGGAGCACCCAAATGTATACCAAATCGAGCCACCTCATAATAGTTGAAATAACTCAAAATCTCTTGATGAATGTGATGAGAAATGTTAGGAGAAAATTTAATAGAACATTTAGAAAAATTAACCAACTGACCAGAGATAGAGGAAAATCGACTAATAATATTCCTTAAATTAATGGCAGAAACAGTAGCAGCATGAAATAAAACCAAAACATCGTCCGCAAAGGAAAAATGGCTGATAGAAGGGTTGCGACGAGACAGCCTAATACCCTTAAAAGCCCTAATCTCTAGTCTAAGAGCGAGCATCCTAGAAAAAACATCCATAATAAAGATGAATAGATACAGTGATAGAGGATCACCTTGACGAAGGCCTTTGCCAGGGTTAAAATTAGGAAAAAGATGACCATTAAGTAACACTTTGTAGGAGACAGTAGTAATATTACACTATCAAACAAAGTTAATCCATTGAGAGGGAAACACATACACCTTAAGAACATAAAACAAAAACCTCCAACTAAGCTTATCATAAGCTTTGGAAATATCCATTTTGAAAGCTGCTAAGGCACCAATACCTTTACTTTTAGATGAGATTTTGTGACTAAGTTCATGACTAAGCAAAATATTATCACTCATTTCTCTACCTGTGATAAGAGCATGCTCAAAATCTGTGATAATATTTAGAAGAAATAACCGCAATCTCTAAATGATACACTTAGTGACACATTTATAAATGGTGTTGCACAGCCCATATGGGTCTTAGTTAATTTGGATTTTGAGGAGAAAGAACTTTTGGGATCATGACTAAAATAGAATGGTTCTAGGCTTTAAGCATTTTACCCGTGATAAAGAAGTTTTGAACCCCTTGAACAGTAGCTTAACCTACAGTTGACCAATGCACTTTAAAGAACTCTGCAGTAGCACCATCGAGACCCAGAGAAGTACTACCCTTCATAGAGAAGAAGTGCTCTTTGATCTCTTCAGGTTCAGGAATAGTGAAAAGATAGGCACGTTGCTCATTAGTTAAACAAGGGAGCTCCATTTCATTAAGCACATTAATAATGGAACTATCATCCATTTGAGTAGAGTATTGATAAGAAGTGTGTTGTAAAAATCTACAACCAAAGTCAACATGTCTTACGGCTTAGAAAGCCACTCACCTAAATCATTTTGTAAAGAAAGAAGAATGTTATGTTTAGCACGTATCTTTACTCTGGTATAACAAAGTTTTGTTGAAGTACCCTCTGCAAGCAACCATTTATCTTTCAATCCTTTGCTTCCAATAAGTGTATGCAAGTGACGGGTCGTTGTATACTCGCCAAATATAACCTAATTTATCCAATATAGGATAAGTATAGGGTCGAATCCACAAGGAAGTAGGGTTAAATCAAGAGTAATTAGCTAACTACAATGAGCTAAATCAATTTTTGGGTTTTTAAGAGTTTTACGATGATTCTAAAATCTAAATAAACTAGGAAGTTTGCAAAGTAAATCAACAAGTAATTAAGCAAAGAAGTTAAGACAAGGATAAAAGAAACTAGGGGATTAGAGGGATTCACCAACACTCAATCCAAGAATCCAAAATCAAAGCCAAGGGAAAACAAATGGGGGATCGCAAGGGGAAAATCACGAACATATGAACTCTAATTACTCTCTCGAGCTAATTAGAGGAGCTTGATTAGTCACTCATGACCTATTCTCATGGCATAAGCAACTAATCTAGCCAAATCAAGCACAACATGATTAACCAAGTTTCCCTAAATTAGAAAATACCTATTTTCATGGAAATCCTAATCTAGCAACCAAACTTCGTTTATTCCTAGCTTCATCTCTCAATCCTTCACTAGGAACTCCAAATATGTAAGTTAAGTGGTGATCAAGCACCCAACAAACCAAGTAAAACAAGTTTGATCAACAAGTTCAACCCCAAAAGTTAACCCCCTAACTTAGATCTAGGATCCAAAGAGTAAATGAAGGTTACATCCCTTCCCCTAGTAAGAAACTACTCACACATTATGGAAATAAAACAAAACAAAGCTTGGAATAACTTCATCACCATAACCATGGAGGGAAAAGAGGAAAATGCAAATAATCAACTAATAAAGTAAGATCTAAACAAACCAAACATGTAATAAGCAAGATCAATGGAAGAAAAGAAGAATAATAAACAAAAATTACCAACTTTAAGCTTTCATAAATGAAGAATGGAGATCCAAAAGCTTCAAACCTTCACTTTCTCTCTCCTAGGGTTTTTGTTCTAGAGTTTGAATGCTAAAACAAGATTTAATCTCTCTCTAATCTCTAGTTAATAATTGCCACAGTAAAAATAAGAGGAGTCCCTCTTTTATAGTCACAAGAATTAAATCAGAAAATTACAAAACAGCCCCCGCATTAAAGTAAACAAAATCGCAAAATCGTTTCCGAAAAATGACCCGACCCGGGCGGGTGGAATGACCCGAGCTCTCGGGTGACAAGACCCGAGCACTCGGGTCATACGACCCGGGTGGGTCCAAATGGCAGGAACAATTTTGGTTTCCCAAATCAAAGCGACCCGGGCGGGTCTGTGAACCCGAGCCCTCGGGTTTGTAGACCCGAGCCCTCGGGTCAACAGACCCGGGCGGGTCTTCTGAAGGGTGCTGCTGGTTTGCCTGGCTGGGCTGACCCGGGCGGGTCCGCACACCCGGGCCCTCGGGTCAGACACTTCTTCGCCCTTTTTCATTTCTTTCGAGCTCCTTGGTGCTCCATTTCTTCAACGCTTTGCCTCGGGCTTGTGCATAGACCCTCCAAACGTGCTTCCAAGTCCTGAAATGTAAACAAGCACCCAAAGAAAGAGAGCAAGGGAGGAAAAATGCACAAAAAGAAAGAAACGGAATGAACTTAGCCTAGATTAGCCTAAAAACTATCACAAAAACTATTAATAACTAAGCATAATTCAAGCATATAAACCAATCATCAAACTCCCCCAAGCTAGATCCTTGCTTGTCCTCAAGCAATATAGACTAAAACACAAGTAGGAGAATGAAAACTTAATTGAAAGCAAAATGAAGAAGAAGAGAGAGGAAAGAAAAGAAAATGAAAAGGGAATGAAGGATAAAGAATTTACACTAACTCATTTTTGTAGGAATCACGATTGCATTTAGCACATGCAACAAGCTCTTTAAACCCCTAAATCGCTCTAAAGGGCGAGTGAGATCTCGCGAGGGTTTCCAAAGAGTTTTCAAACCCACAACTCTAGTTTTCATCAACAATTTATTCAATCGAGTTCAAGAGTAATGCCCAAGTTAACTATCAATGAAATGGTTCACAAGCAAGGATGGAGAGCAACTTTCAAAACAACTAATTTTCAAGTGTACTCATAGGTTATGGGTAGAGAAAGCAATTATTCAAGATTGCAAAAGGATACCTAATTAGACCTTTTACTCGCTCATTAGAGAACACCTAGCTATCAAAAAGATTTAGAGCCCTTCAAGTGTTATAAAAGCTCAAATTACTTGTCCACCATCCCTAGACATACAAACATGCCTTAGACTCCCTTCTACTCAAACTTTAGAAAAATAGTACTAAGTGTGGGAGGCATCCACAAATTGACCTCTTTTATTGGAATTCTTCTATTTTTTTTTTTTTTTTTTTTTTTGCTTTTCGTTTTTTTTTTCTTCACCCTTTTTTTTCTTTTTTTTTTTCATTTTTCACGCCTTTTTTGACTGTTTTTGGCTTTTTCTTTTTCCCTTATTACGGGAATTTTTGCTATACAAATAAGGAGTAACTACTCACTAAAGAGAAGCACGAGAACTTGTGGCTTTTTGTACCACTTATTACAAACGAAAAGTAAAAACTAAGCTTTTTGTAGAGTTTTGTTTGGGGACATGATGAGCATATCTAGGGACACTAGGGACCGCAAATTTGAAGCTAAATTTATTCAAGCATGAGCAACATAGTCAAGAATCAAGACTAGACATCCAATTGAGCATTCATTGGTTTCACTTTGGTTGATTCTAATGCAATCAAGATTAATCACCTCCTAAAGCACCACAATCCAAGCTCACACTCTTCCAAAAGGAGCCTCTAATCATATACTCAAAATCCAAGCAAGGAATCCACAAATATCATCAACTAGAATCTTCCTTGGGCAGGGAAATCAAAACTTTATTCAAAACTAGAACTTCTTTTTGTTTTTCTTTGTTTTTCAGATTTTTTTTTATTTTTATTTTTGCTCTTTTTCAAATTTTTAAATAAAAGCTAAAACAAGGAAATAATGAGAAAGAAAATTGTTTTTGGGTTTTAAATTTAAAAACTAAGAAAATAAGCAAATAAGAAAAATGAAATCATGGTTCACCACATATTAACAAGCATTGGCCCATTCACCAAGCTTAACCACAATCACAAACAACAATTTAATCAAAATAGCAACAAGGGTCTCCTAACGCCTACACCATCAAGTAAAAACTACCCAAATCATGTAAATACCCCCCCAAGCCAAACCAAACACCGTCCGCGGTGTGAATGGAGGAACAATCGGGGAGGGGGTGGGGAGAGACCAACTCAAGGGTCGAGGTCCTCCCCCTCGGGGGGTTGAGGGGGTTGCATATAGGAGGGGTAGGGAGTGCCGGGAGGGACCATGCTGTTATCATGAAAGAATTGCAAGATGGGGGTAAAGCTCTCTCGCATCTCTTGTTGGAAGGTGGTTAGTCTTTGTTCAAAACTATCAAACCGCCTATCTATATGGGCATAAATAGGGGTATAGTCGGGAACATAGGTGGGATGGGGTTGGGGAGGAGGAGGGGGAGGGACGGAAGAAGAGGAGGCAAACTCATGGGGATCCCGCCTATGGTTGGTGCGGATCTCCGCGCCTTCCTCCGCGGCTTCCTGGATGAGATAGTTGACTTGCCCAATTTTAATCTCGGTGATGCGGCGATTTGGAAGTTGAATGGAAGACATTTTACCAATCTTCCAAGTAAAATGTATTCCAGTCACTGTAAACCAACGCGCATCTTGTAGGTGTTGTTGGTTTATTAGGGTCGGCCCTGGGACCTCGGGGGTCTTAGGGCGAACCCTAAAGTGTTCAGCAATGGCGGTAATCAAACCGCCTACAACAATCGACCCACGTCCGAGAGTTCTTGGGGTTCCTACCCTTTGGAGATGGCGGGCAAACATCAAAGGTATGTTCAGCTTTCTCTTATCCCATAGGTAAGAACCTATGATCATAAGTTCCGACTGACTTACCTTTGAGTTATCTTTTCTCCCAAAGATGGTGTTCCCCAAAAACTTGTGGAAGTACCGGATAGCTGGTTGGTGTATGAGTGAGTCATTAGCATTTGTAGCGTCGTAGCTTTTTCCGTCACTCAACTTACTCCAGCATTCATAAAGGTTGAAAGAAGGTGCGGGAGTGGTGCTCGATTCAATTTGTAATCCAAAAATTTCAGCAAAATCACCAATAGGCATAGAACGAGCAACATTCCCCAACCTAAATGTGAGAACGGCCTCGGCTCCAGTTGAGCACGCAAACCGTTCCTCTCCGGTTATTTCCAAGGAGCTTAAGAATTCAAGTGTTAAGCATTTATAAGTTCTTTTTCTCATCAATAACACTTTTTTCATATTCAATCCGTCAGCTATATTATTTACATCCCCCCGAATCCCCCATAAAGACAACAAGGTCTCATCAACAAAACGGGTAGGGGCGAACTCCTTAGCCTTAAGGGCTTGAAATCTATTAAAATGTTCTAAGCTAGCAAAAACAATGAAAGGAAATTCGGGATCATGAAACTCACCGGGGGCATCATGCCCCGAGACGTTTTCCCCATGTGGTGGTTGGCTTGAGCTAGCTTGCCCCGCTTGTCTACTCCGCTTTGAATTCCTCTTCTCCATGCTTCGAATTACTTGTTGCTCAAAAGTTCAAAATCCCGTAACTTAGTGGTGAGGGTGGAAAATTTTTTTTTTTCTTTTTGTTTGTTTTTTAGTTTTTTTTATGAGAGAAATGAAGGGGGAATGATGTTTTAGGAAGAATTTGTGAAGAGATTTGAGTGGAAAATGATGAATTTGAGAGTTGTGGTAAAATTTTGAGGAGAGAGAAAATGGTGAAAGATGGTGGAGATGGGGTTTTTGAAGGAGAAAAAGTTAAAATTTGTGGAGGAAAGTTGATGAGGATGAAGATTTGTGAGTGATTTTAAGTTTTTTTTTTGAGTGGTGAGTGAGTGATTTGAGGGAGATTTAGATGGTTAGGGTTTTAAAGTGGTTAGGGAGAGTTGAGAGGTTGAAGATGAAGAAGGAGTAAAGAGGGTTAATGAGAGTGAGCCTCAAAATCAGCCCCTCTTCCCATTTTTTTTTTTTCGCTGCTGCCCCTCCGACCCGGGCGGGTCACCAGACCCGAGGCCTCGGGTCGCCTCAAGTTCAGCTCCTCTTTCCCTTTTTTTTCATTTTTTTTTTTCGCTGCTGTTACTCCAACCCGGGCGGGTCACCACACCCGAGCCCTCGGGTCGAGTGACCCGGGCTTGTCCGCTTGGCAGTGGCCATTTTTGCGACTCTTTTCATCGACCCGGGCGGGTCATATGACCCGGGCCCTCGGGTCATCTCCGACTTTGTTCTTTTTTCGTTTGTTCTTCACCTTCCCTTGCTTCAAAATTCTCCCAAGCAAACCTAACAATACCCAAATCACAAAATCACCATAACAAGCATTTCAAATGCCATAATAATATGTGATAAACCATTATTCCAAGTAAATCAAAACTAAAAGAAGAAAAAGAAATAGAAATAAGTGAGAAAAACGGGTTGCCTCCCGCTAAGCGCTTGTTTTAAGTCATTAGCTTGACTACCATAAATCTTCAATCATTAGGAGGGGAGTAGTCCTCAAGTGCAATAGAGTAAGCTTCTTGAATTGGTGCACCATCATAGTATAGCTTGAGTCTTTGCCCGTTCACCTTGAAACACCCTTTTGCATTATTGCAAATCTCAACCGCACCATGTGGGGATACTTGATGCACGGTGAATGGACCACTCCACCTTGATTTGAGCTTGCCCGGAAATAACCTCAACCTCGAATTGAACAAAAGGACTTTGTCACCAACTTTGAATTCCCTTTTCATGATTCGTTGATCATGCCAAGCCTTTGTTCTCTCCTTGTATACCCGGGAGCTCTCATAGGCGTCCCTCCTAAGCTCCTCAAGCTCATGAACGTCAAGCATCCTTCTTTCACCCGAAGCTTGAAGGTCAAAATTCAAAGCCTTGATGGCCCAATAAGCCTTGTGCTCCAATTCTACGGGCAAATGACACGATTTTCCATAAACAAGCTTGTAAGGTGTCATGCCAATAGGGGTTTTGTAGGCCGTGCGATAGGCCCACAATGCATCGTCCAACTTGGAAAACCAATCCTTTCGAGATCGATTTACCGTCTTCTCCAAAATGAGCTTGACCTCTCTATTAATATCTCCGCTTGACCACTAGATTGAGGGTGGTAAGAGAGACCCATTTTGTGATGCACCCCATATTTAGCAAGAAGGGCCTTGAATGATTTCTTTGCAAAGTGCGATCCCCTATCACTAATGATGGTTCTTGGAACTCTGAAACGGGGGAAGATCACCTTCTTAAATAGCTTGACCACTACCTTGGCATCATTTGTAGGGGAAGCGATTGCTTCAACCCATTTAGAAACGTAATCGAGCGCTACCAAGATGTAACGATTACCAAGGGAAGAGGGAAAGGGGCCCATGAAATCAATCCCCCAAACATCAAAAACTTCTAACTCCAAGATGCTTGTGAGGGGTAGTTCATGCCTTTTTGAGATATTTCCAACTCTTTGACACCGATCACAAGCCTTGACAAAGCCCCAAACATCCTTGAACATACTTGGCCAAAATAGACCACATTGTAAAATCTTTGCCACGGTCTTGTCGGCTCCCATATGACCCCCACATGGGGATGAATGGCACATCCCTATTACATTCTCGATCTCATCATCCGGGAGACACCTCCGGTAAATGCCATCCACCCCCCTCTTGAACAAGTATGGGTCCTCCCATACATAGTGCTTGGCCTCATGCATGAACCTCCGCTTTTGTTGATAGTTGAGGTCATCCGGAATGACTCCACTAGCATGAAAGTTAGCAAAGTCCGCGAACCAAGGAGCATACATGGCCTTAATGGCATAAAGGAAATCATCTTGGAGAGAATCATTGATGGGAGGGTCTAGGTCATGTGAATCATCCATAGGAAGGCGAGAGAGGTGGTCGGCAACCGAATTTTCGGTGCCCTTCTTGTCTTTGATCTCAATATCAAACTCTTGTAGGAGAAGGATCCACCTAATCAAACGAGGCTTGGCATCCTTCTTAGTCATAAGATACTTGATAGCCGCATAATCCGTGTACACCACCACTTTAGAGCACACAAGATATGACCGGAACTTGTCAAAAGCAAACACGATTGCTAGGAGTTCCTTCTCCGTGGTGGCATAGTTCCTTTGAGCGGAATCAAGTGTCTTGCTTGCATAGTAGATCACATGGAGCTTTCCTTCTTTTTTTTGCCCTAAAACGGCCCCCACTGCGCTATCACTAGCATCACACATTAGTTCAAAAGGCAAGCTCCAATCCGGAGCTTGCACTATAGGAGCGGAAATTAGAGCCTTTTTGAGAGTTTCAAAAGCATGCATGCAATCATTGTCAAATTTGAACTCGATGTCTTTTTGATGCAAATTGGATAGAGGCTTTGAGATTTTTGAGAAATCTTTGATAAAACGGCGATAGAAGCCCGCATGTCCAAGAAAAGATCTCACTCCCTTCACCGAAGTTGGGGGAGGCAATTTCTCAATAACCTCAATTTTTGCCTTATCCACCTCAATCCCTTTTTGAGATATCTTATGACCGAGGACTATGCCATCTTCAACCATAAAATGACATTTTTCCCAATTAAGAACAAGATTCATCTTTTGACATCTCTCTAAAACCTTTTGAAGGTTGGAGAGACAAATGTCAAATGATGAACCTACTACGGAGAAGTCATCCATGAAAACTTCTATGGTTGATTCAAGCATGTCCGAAAAAATGGCGGTCATACACCTTTGAAAGGTAGAAGGAGCATTACACAATCCAAATGGCATCCTTCGATAAGCGAAGGTGCCAAATGGACATGTGAATGTTGTCTTCTCTTGGTCGTCGGGGTGAATGGGAATTTGAAAGAACCCCGAATAACCATACAAAAAGCAAAAATGGGTATGACCCGCCAATCTTTCAAGCATTTGGTCAATAAAAGGGAGGGGGAAATGGTCCTTCCGGGTGGCTTTATTCAACTTACGATAATCAATGCACATGCGCCACCCGGTGACTGATCTTGTGGAGATAAGCTCACCCTTGTCATTCTTGATGACGATCATTCCTCCCTTTTTTGGGACAACTTGAACGGGGCTAACCCACCTACTATCCGAGATAGGGTAGATTATCCCCGCCTCAAGGAGTTTCAAAACTTCTTTTTTTACCACCTCCTTCATGTTAGGATTTAGCCTTCTTTGAGGCTCAATAGAGGAGGTTTGACCATCATCCAAATGAATTCGATGCATACACAAGGTGGGACTTAGACCTTTGAGATCATCAATTGTATACCCAATGGCACTTCAATGTTGTTTTAGAACACAAAGAAGTTTGTCAAGAGAAGGACCATTGAGTGTAGAATTGACAATCACGGGATAAGTCTCGTTATCTCCGAGAAAAACATACTTCAAAGAAGGGGGAAGGGGTTTCAACTCACATGTAGGAGGAGGCGTGGTCCTCTCCTCTTTTTTCAAGGAAGCTTCTAAAATCTCAAAGCTCGAATTAGGAGGTAGGTAGATTGGTGCTTTGTCCATTGCCTTTTTGAGATGCCAAGCTTCACTTTCTTGCTCTTGATTTTCTCCTAGTAACACATCCTCAAGAGGATCCCTTGCTTCAACTAAAGCCCTTAGGCTTAACACTTCTTGCTCAAGGGTGTCGATCCGATGTACTTCTTCCATAATAGGCGCTTTCATGCTCTTATTGAAAGCAAACTCCATCTTCTCATCACCAACCCTCAATGTCATTACATCTCTTTTCATGTCAACTAATACTCCGGCCGTTTTCAAGAAAGGCCTTCCCAAAATAAGAGGGACTTGGGAGTCTTCTTCCATTTCCATCACTACAAAGTCACAAGGGATGAAAACTCTCCCAACTTGCACCGGAACATCCTCCAATTCTCCAACGGGCACCTTAACCGAGCGATCCGCTAGTTGTATCACCCTTCTTGTTGGCTTAAGCTCAAAGTTGAGCTTCTTTGCAATGGAGAGTGGCATTAGGCTTACACTAGCCCCAAGATCGGCCAATGCTCTCTTTGGCTCCAAATCTCCAATTCGCAATGGTATGGAGAAAGACCCCGGATCTTCAAGCTTTTTGGGGAGCTTGTTTTGGAGGACCGCACTAACTTCGGCGGTGAGAGCAATGGTGGAACTTTCTTCAAGTTTGGACTTGTTAGAAAGAAGTTCCTTTAGAAATTTGGCATAGGTGGGCATTTGAGCCATAGCTTGGAGAAATGGGATGTGAACTTGCAAACCCTTCATTACCTCAAGGAACTTGACAAATTTGTCATTGAAGTGCTTCTTTGCTAACCTTTGAGGATATGGGACCGGAGGAGTGTATCTCTTCATTGGAGGAGTCTCGTTGCTTGATGTTTCGTATTCAATGACTATAGGAGTCCCATCCTCATGAATGTCCTCCACAACGACATTTTCAATTTCTTTATCAACTTCACTATCCACATTCTCACTCTCATTGGAGGGGTTAGCATCATCAAGTGTGGGCATCTTAGGACCCTCATAGTGAGCCCCGGATCTCAAAGTGATCGCTTTAGCTTGCTCTCGGATAATGGGTTGGCTAGGAAGTTGTGTGGAAGAGTTTGAAGGGTTATTGCTCACTTGTTGAGCGACTTGGGCAAGTTGGGTTTCAATGATCTTATTGTGGGCATTCATTTGTTGGAGGGAGGTGTGTATGTCTCCAAACTTCCTATCATTCTCGGCATTGGTTTTTGTTTGTTGAGCTAAGAAAAGTTGGAGAGTGGATTCAAGGGAGGATTGTTTTGGTTAATTTGGTTCAAAGGGAGCTCTAGGGGGTGGTTGTGTGAATGATTGTTGGGGGTTATGGAATCCGGGTGGTCTAGCTTGGTAAGGTTGGGGTGGTTGAGGGTTCTTCCATCCTCCACTTACATTGTTATTCCATCTCCCTTGGTTGTTGAAGTTAGGATTTCCCTCACCCCTAGTATTCACCCAAGCAACATGGTCCATAGACCCACCACAATAAGAGCTAGCGTGGTCCGACCCACCACAAATCTCACAAGAGAAAGCTTGAGAAGTACCTTGGCTAGGAGATGCCAAGCTTACCTTCTCCAATTTCTTTGCAAGGGTGTCAAGTTTTGCATTGATATGGTCAATGGCATCAAGATCATACTTGCCTTTGCTTGCACTCTTCATGCTTGCGGTTCTAGTAGAATTTCCCCAAGAGTAGTGTCGTACTACCTCTTCAATCTTAGGCTCAATATTGTCAACTGGAAGCTTTGTTAGTTGGCCTCCCGCACCCGAATCTAGGCTTGCACGGGTCATAGGGAGGAGACCATCATAGAAGCTTTGCATAAGCATCCATTGACTATAACCATGGTGAGGACAAGATCGTCGAAGATCCTTGAACCTATCCCAAGCTCCATACAATGTCTCATCCTCCTCTTGAGAGAAATTAGCTATCTTCCTCCTAGCTTCGGAGGTCTTCTCTTGAGAATAGAACTCATCCACAAAAGTCGTGGTAACTTGTGCCCATGTTGTCAAAGAGTCTTCCGGAATAGATTGCAACCATTTCTTAGCCTTGCCCACAAGAGAGAAATAAAATAGGTTGAGCCTTACAAACTCTTGACTCACATTGATTTGCTTCACCGTGGCACATAGCTCCAAGAAGTTAGCCAAATGCTCAAGAGGGCACTCATGAGCCATACCCCCATAGGGCTCTTGTTTGATCATGCGAATCAAATGCGGAGAGAATTCAAAGTTGGCGGTAGTAGTTGGGCGGCGAATACCACTTTTGAGTTCAAATGCCTCGGGATGCCCAAAATCCCGTAATGCTCTAGGAGCCTCATCCCCCATAGTGCTAGAAGTAGTGGAGATAGAAGACTCTTGTTCAAAACCCGGTTGTTCAACACCCGGTTGGACCGTAGGTTCCCTAAAGATTCTCCTTAATTGCCTCAAAGTATTTTCAAGGTTATGATCGATGGGGATGGTTGGATCGCCCCTCAATCTCCGTGACATGCAACCAACAAAGCTAAGGAGAATATTAGTAAAAACAACCAAGAGGTAAACACACCAAAATAAAGAAAAAGACAATTTAGTCTCAAAATTAACCAATTAGCTAATGTTAACCGCTACGTCCCCGGCAACGGCGCCAAAATTTGACGGGTCGTTGTATACTCGCCAAATATAACCTAATTTATCCAATATAGGATAAGTATAGGGTCGAATCCACAAGGAAGTAGGGTTAAATCAAGAGTAATTAGCTAACTACAATGAGCTAAATCAATTTTTGGGTTTTTAAGAGTTTTACGATGATTCTAAAATCTAAATAAACTAGGAAGTTTGCAAAGTAAATCAACAAGTAATTAAGCAAAGAAGTTAAGACAAGGATAAAAGAAACTAGGGGATTAGAGGGATTCACCAACACTCAATCCAAGAATCCAAAATCAAAGCCAAAGGAAAACAAATGGGGGATCGCAAGGGGAAAATCACGAACATATGAACTCTAATTACTCTCTCGAGCTAATTAGAGGAGCTTGACCTATTCTCATGGCATAAGCAACTAATCTAGCCAAATCAAGCACAACATGATTAACCAAGTTTCCCTAAATTAGAAAATACCTATTTTCATGGAAATCCTAATCTAGCAACCAAACTTCGTTTATTCCTAGCTTCATCTCTCAATCCTTCACTAGGAACTCCAAATATGTAAGTTAAGTGGTGATCAAGCACCCAACAAACCAAGTAAAACAAGTTTGATCAACAAGTTCAACCCCAAAAGTTAACCCCCTAACTTAGATCTAGGATCCAAAGAGTAAATGAAGGTTACATCCCTTCCCCTAGTAAGAAACTACTCACACATTATGGAAATAAAACAAAACAAAGCTTGGAATAACTTCATCACCATAACCATGGAGGGAAAAGAGGAAAATGTAAATAATCAACTAATAAAGTAAGATCTAAACAAACCAAACATGTAATAAGCAAGATCAATGGAAGAAAAGAAGAATAATAAACAAAAATTACCAACTTTAAGCTTTCATAAATGAAGAATGGAGATCCAAAAGCTTCAAACCTTCACTTTCTCTCTCCTAGGGTTTTTGTTCTAGAGTTTGAATGCTAAAACAAGATTTAATCTCTTTCTAATCTCTAGTTAATAATTGCCTCAGTAAAAATAAGAGGAGTCCCTCTTTTATAGTCACAAGAATTAAATCAGAAAATTACAAAACAGCCCCCGCATTAAAGTAAACAAAATCGCAAAATCGTTTCCGAAAAATGACCCGACCCGGGCGGGTGGAATGACCCGAGCTCTCGGGTGACAAGACCCGAGCACTCGGGTCATACGACCCGGGCGGGTCCAAATGGCAGGAACAATTTTGGTTTCCCAAATCAAAGCGACCCGGGCGGGTCTGTGAACCCGAGCTCTCGGGTTGGTAGACCCGAGCCCTCGGGTCAACAGACCCGGGCGGGTCTTTTGAAGGGTGCTGCTGGTTTGCCTGGCTGGGCTGACCCGGGCGGGTCCGCACACCCGGGCCCTCGGGTCAGACACTTCTTCGCCCTTTTTCATTTCTTTCGAGCTCCTTGGTGCTCCATTTCTTCAACGCTTTGCCTCGGGCTTGTGCATAGACCCTCCAAACGTGCTTCCAAGTCCTGAAATGTAAACACGCACCCAAAGAAAGAGAGCAAGGGAGGAAAAATGCACAAAAAGAAAGAAACGGAATGAACTTAGCCTAGATTAGCCTAAAAACTATCACAAAAACTATTAATAACTAAGCATAATTCAAGCATATAAACCAATCATCAGCAAGAGATGCAGAATCCATAAAATTATTTGTGCAGTTAAGATAGGCAACTGCCTGTTGTAAATTCAAATTGCTCCCAAATTCAGCTGAGGTAGAAGTAATGTTTTTCCAATCTTAATACCCCTGAACTTCTTGTTACTTAAGCACCATCTTTGCAAAGCATTATGAAGCTTGGCCAGTTTAGTAGAGAGAATGTAACTAGGATTACCCAAAATGACTTGATTCTAAACATGTTTAGCAATATCAATAACATTAGGTATACTAAAACACCAGTTCTCAAACTGATAGGGTCGTTTAAGAAAGAAGAAGCTTTAGTATTAGTAAAGATAATTACCGCATGAAGAGCATGTAATAGGTTGTTTAGAAATCAAAATCTGAGGGAATTGGAGTAACCAGGAGGTAGACATATACCCTATATCCACTCTTTCAAAAATTATAGGAGGGAGAATTTTATTAGTCCGAGTATATTGAGGACCAACATATGGAACATATATCACCATATCAATTTTCCAATGTTTAAAATGTTACCATCCTTTAATAGTCGTAGAACCTCCTAATTTGTCCTCAAAATTGCCCAATTGGTTAAAATCACCAATAATTATAAGAAAGATGTCCAAAGAAGAAGCAAATATCCTCAATTTAAAACAAACAGAGGCTCTATGGTGGAGGAGAGTAGCACCATACACAAAGATAACATTCCATTCCTTACTATCGACATCAATGATTTTGCATACAATATTGTTAGCAGAAACAAAATTACAAGAAATCGATAAAGAAGACCAGCTAACAACGAATAAACCCCTTTGGTCCCAAGGGCGTCAGTGTCAAACACAAAAGTCAGAGGGGAACTAAAACTACAATTCGCCAAAGCATCCAATAAATTCATTTTAGTTTCACTAAGAAACATGAAATTTGGATGTTAGCTATAAGCTAGTTCAGATTAGGAATTTTAGGGGTGTCTGGCTTGTTAATACCCCTATAATTTCATGCAATCATATTCATTTATCCATGGTTGGCTGTGAAGGGCCAGTCGACTCACCTGATGGAGTACTAGAGAACAAGTTGAATCAATTTCCATATCCTCTGGTGCAGGAGAGGAAGTAGAAGGATTCATATCATTAAGTTTTGGTTTTTTTATTAGTTAACACTCCACTGTCATCAAGATCATGCAAAATTCTCTTACCTGGCCTCCAGGTAAGAAATTGAGGTCATCAGCTGCTTCAATACCCATATAAAGTGCCATCGATCTACATTCTTATGGCCTTAGGATGAAGCTTCAAACAATCTCTATCTTGCATCCAATGATTAAAACCACCCTTAGTTTCCCATGACTGTAATTCATTAGTAGAAAAATGATAATTTGCGTCGCATGTTACCTAACATGTGACGCAAATGGCTTTTTTTTCCCTATAAAAAAAACTATTTGCATCGCATGTGACCTTACATGTGATGCAAATGGCTTTTTTTATACGTATAAAAATGCTCATTTGCGTCGCATGTTACGTAACATGCGACGCAAATGACTCATATTTTGCGTCGAACACCAAACTAACGCATATCACTTCTGTGCTATTTGCGTCGAGACCTGTGCCATCAGACCAATGTCCGACGCAAATTGTGGTCCCAGGTCCGACGCAAATCGTTAATTCTTTACTAGTGATTGCAATCTACGTTTCTTTCTAAACCAGTCAATGTAGATAAAGTCTAGAAGTGGCGAATTATCCATAGAGATAGTCATGTGCAATTGACGAGGTTGAAACCTTTTGTGAGGCCAGATTGAATGAACTTGCGGTAAGCAAGAGTTAGCTAGTGGACTAAACTAAACAGGAGTATTAGGAAGGTCATGTTCATGAGATAACGGCAAGTGAAGTGGTAATGTTGGAGATCTGGTTGGAATGATTAAAGGATCAGGCTCAGGTAAAATAGGAGAGGGGTGGATACATGCTTGATTATTCTAGTTAGCCAAAAACCTTCGAAGTCTTAAACTAGCGTGTTGTATGAAAGTTGTTCGAGGAGTGGTAGCAGGAGCTGGACGGTCTAGAACTGAAGTAGGAGATTAAGACGAATAGTGACAATGTCATTGAGGAGACCTGTGGAGTGAGTGAGAGAAGGAATGGTAGAGGTAGAATTAGATGAAGTTTGAAGTAAAGTAGGCCTAGGAGGGTTGAGAGTTGGAGAGTTATACCTTGCATTTGATGACTCACCAATCTCAAAATGAGGATTAACTCTTGAAAGATCTTAAGAGGGATTGAATGGATGTGTGATGTAGGCTCAATGAGTACATGGAACAATTGTGTGCGAATCACCAGCTCTAGAAATATCACATGGAGTAGGATAGTGAGAACAGTATAACTCACCATAAGAATCTCCATCGAGCCCAAACTGAGTTCCCGGAGATGGAGAAACTAAAGGTATAGGAGATGGAGTAGCCAACATTCCTTCTATAGACCATCTAGAGGCCCATAAAGAACCTTCAACCCATTCTTCTCAAATTCAGATAGTCTATTGTGAATTTTCCAATTAGCTTCAGAGAGAGAAGAAGAACAACGCATAGTTGACTGACCAACACATCCACACGATTTACAAAACTTAAATACCACTTCATACCTGAAGTAGATCAACATTACTTAAACATCATAAAGAGGAAGATAGCACCCTAAAATTAAGGGTCTTAACAAGTAAAGAAAAACCAATGCCACAACCTCCGGATTCACAGGGAGGGACCCATCTGTAGCATCCACTTAATTCACAGAGCCAACGTGATTGAGCATTTTGTGAACCCAGGATTAACTGAGAAACCCTAGAGGAAGACCAACAATTCGGATCCAAAGGCGTGAAGTGTAAAAATCGAGGTGTTAAGGCACAATAGTCCAATGGCCTCGCCGAAAAGTAATAATTCTGGCATCGATAATAGCCGCATGATACAGAATAATAATCCCATCCACATCTCTATGATTATAACAGTAAAAGAAATATAGTTCGAGCCAGTGCGATGGACATTATATTGATATTTCCTCTTCTTACCCACTGATTATTAATGATGCCTTGAACTTGATGAGGGGGAGGAGGATTTGGGTCGAAGAAGACACCAATAGCAGAGGTGTTCCAACGAATGTTCGAAATTGGATTGAAATTCGGGGAATTAAATATAACTCCCATACGGAATTTCTTAGGGGGACTTAGTGGTTGCATGGTACAGGAGTAGTAAATGCAAGTAATAAAGAAGAAAGAGCACGAAAATTAAGGAAGGAATGTTTGACAGTAAACACTACCAGAAGAGAAGAAGACTTGCAGATGTAACAAAATGAAAACGGAAGCTTCAATAAATAGAGAAACTGAAGAAGATAGAGTATGAAACCAGTAGAGACTAGTAGCGCATGCATGCCAAGTGGAATGTCATTGAAACTCACTACAGTAGGCGACGGCTACAGTAGGCGACGGCAACAGTAGGAGTAATGTGCAGTAAGGAACGTTGTTGATTGGGGGATAGAAGATTCAGGGTTTTGAAAAGCGAAAATTTATTTGCATGCTACCGTACGCAAACAAAAAAAGTAGAAGGCAAGAGAACACTTTTTTGCATGCTACAGTGGCATAGAAGATCTCACAGTCAAGTGAGCAGGGTGTCATGGATGGCATTCGTCGTTCCAAAAGCATCGCTGGGCAAGCAGCGTGGGCTGGGCGTTGGGCGATGGCCCGACGAGGGGCAAAATGGCACAAGGCATCTGGTGGGCCAAACGAGCTCCAAATGGGCTTAAATTTGGGGGTCCGCCATATTTTGGGCTAATAAAGATAATGGTCGAGCCAGATTTTGGATTTGAGGTCCAGAATCAGGTGATGGTGCACGGCCATATTTCGGGAATGCATTGAAGCTTCTAGAAGGGCCAAGCAAGGTCTTGGAGGTGAGCTTCTAGGCTAGGGACTTCTAGAATGTATCTAGAGTTTTCCTTGCTGTACATATATGTTGTATAGTTTCTAGAATGTACTAGGGAGTACATTGTGTGGAACCCTCCATTTGAGGAGGTGGGAACTTTCTAGAAACTAGGGGAAGGTAGGATGGAGGCCTATAAATAGGCATCCCCCTTCATTTGTAGAGATCAACCAACACTTGTATTCTCTCTCAAGCAATATAAGAGCATTCTTATAAATCATCTCTCTAGCCATCTTCCATACTTAGCCAATTTCGTAGCACACTTAGCTTAGCCAAGCTAGCCAAGCAAGAAATCGGGTGCCTTGACTTGCCTTCCGACGAGACTGTGAAGCAAGTAGGCCACGTATAGCGACTAGGGAAGAGTCGGTACGTGACAAGTGGTATCAGAGCAACGACGATTGTTGGGGCGTTGTCGTTGAAGTTGGGTGAGGCATTGGTGTTGTTGTGTGGACGAAGCATTAGTGTGGGTCGGAGTGATGGCGTCGCAATTGAAGGACAGTGTTGGTGCATCAGGGGTCGTGGATGAGACCCTACGGAAGAAGAAGCAAACGACCTCGGAGCTTGATGGTCGTCTTGCTAAGGTTGAGCTCGCGATGGGGGACCTTGTCGACGGCATGGGGGTTGCCGAGCAAGGCGTCGCAGAGCTCAAATCGGGTATGTCGACGCTTGAACAAGGTATCGACGGGATAGATAGCCGTGTTCAAGTGCTCCAACTGGGAGTTGGTGCAACGGCAACGGAAGCCAGGGAGGTTGCCCAACTTGTCGTGAACGAGGTGGCCGACTCAATTCGGGCAGAGTTGGCGCAACTCAAGGGAACTATCATGGGGCAGCTCCAAGCCATGAAGGAGCAACTTGATTCGGTCCGGGGGGACCTGAACTCGTGCAAAGCAGACATGAAGCTTTGCAAGGCGACCGTGGCCGGGGGAGCCACGATGTGGGAAGGACCTAGGATGAAGGTCCTGGAGCCGCCAAGGTACGAGGGTAAGCGTGACCCGAAAGCTCTCGACAACTTTCTATGGAGCGTCGAGAGATATTTCGAGGCCATGCACGTGGAAGACGATGCTTCCAAAATTTATACCGCCACAATGTATTTGTCGGACGACGCAGTCCTTTGGTGGAGGAGGCGACAAGAGGACATCAAGAAGGGGCTATGCAGCATCGCGACGTGGGACGACTTCAAGAGGGACTTGAAGAGGCAGTTCTACCCCGAGAATGCCGAGGAGCTTGCGATGAAGAAGCTACGAGGGCTAAGGCAAACAGGGGCGATTCGGGATTACATTAGCCAGTACTCGTCGCTCATGCTCGAGATCCCCGACATGGAGGAAAAGACTCGCCTCATTTTCTTCATGGATTGTCTGCAAACCTCGGCGGAACAAGAGTTGAGGCGACGGGGAGTCAAGACTCTTACGGAAGCCATAGCCGTGGTGGAGTCCTTGATCGAGATTCCGAGGGAGTCGAGACGGGACAAGGGCAAATGGGTCGAAGAGGACGACCACGAGGAGGAAGAAGCATCGCTTCAACCGAGGGCCAAGTACGCGGATAGCAGCAAGGACAAGGCCCAGTCCAAGGGGGATAGTCGCGATGGAGGTAAGCAACACAAGCCACTTAAATGCTTTCTTTGCGATGGACCGCATATGGCTCGTGTATGCCCCAAGCGACTAAAGTTGAGTGCTATCATCGCAACTCTGGGAGAGGAGTCGACGACAGAAGCGTCGATGGGGGCGATGTCCTTGGGTGAGGAAGCCAAGCTCGCCAATGTACGACTCCTCAATGCGTCGGAAGTCGTGGAAGAGGAGCCGAAGAGGGAGGCATCCACGACAACGCAAGGGACGAGCATCAAGCAAGGAGGCAGCTTGATGGTCGTAAATGGGTCGGTGAACGAGGTTCACACTAGGGTGCTGGTCGACACGGGGGCGACGCACAACTTTCTTGCGCTACGGGAAGCCAAGAACCTAGGTGTGAAGTTCACCAAGGTGGATGGCGAGATGAAGGCCATCAACTCGGGAGCCACGCCAGTATATGGGAGAGCGTGGAATGTTCCTGTCCGCTTGGGGAAGTGGAAAGGAAAAGTCGACTTCTTGGTAGTCGACATTGATGATGAGGACGTAGTGCTAGGCATGGAGTTCCTTAGCACCGTCATGCCATTTTGGGTAGGTGACGATATGTTATCGATCACCCACAAGGGGTGCGAGTATGACATCCATCTCGCACAAGGCAAGGAAGTGAGCGTGAGAATCTCTTCCTTGAAGGCTACATGGGTGCTAAGGGATAAGCGTCCAGGGTCGATCCAGGGACGGATCGAAACCTCGATGTCGAGGGGTCGGCATCGAAACAAGCTCCGTTGGACGAGCAACAAGGCGAAGCATGAGAGCCACATGCAACGGACGTCAAGTGCTAGCCAAGGGGAAAAGGCAACAAGCACGAGACGCGGGCAGACGGGACTTGCCCGAGGGTCGATCTTGACGAGGGCGTCAAGAAATTTGGTGGGGGAGAATGTCACGGATGGCATTCGTCGTTCCAAAAGCATCGCTGGGCAAGCAGCGTGGGCTGGGCGCTGGGCGATGGCCCGACGAGGGGCAAAATGGCATAAGGCATCTGGTGGGCCAAACGAGCTCCAAATGGGTTCAAATTTGGGGTTCCGCCATATTTTGGGCTAATAAAGATAATGGTCGAGCCAGATTTTGGATTTGAGGCCTAGAATCAGGTGATGGTGCACGGCCATATTTCGGGAATGCATGGAAGCTTCTAGAAGGGCCTAGCAAGGTCTTGGAGGTGAGCTTCTAGGCTAGGGACTTCTAGAATGTATCTAGAGTTTTCCTTGCTGTACATATATGTTGTATAGTTTCTAGAATGTACTAGGGAGTACATTGTGTGGAACCCTCCAATTGAGGAGGTGGGAACTTCCTAGAAACTAGGGGAAGGTAGGATGGAGGCCTATAAATAGGCATCCCCCTTCATTTGTAGAGATCAACCAACACTTGTATTCTCTCTCAAGCAATATAAGAGCATTCTTATAAATCATCTCTCTAGCCATCTTCCATACTTAGCCAATTTCGTAGCACACTTAGCTTAGCCAAGCTAGCCAAGCAAGAAATCGGGTGCCTTGACTTGCCTTCCGACGGGACTGTGAAGCAAGTAGGCCACGTATAGCGACTAGGGAAGAGTCGGTACGTGACAAGGGGCTCTAGAAATTCTAGAGAGAGAACTCAAATAGTTACTTTTATATAACATAGGATACACGACATCGCAATAATATCAAAAGAATTAATATAAAGATCAATCCACATAAATTATGGATATATTTTTAAGGTGAAAAATAGCCTTGCAAGAGAATTGATCTGGGCTTGCAAATTTTCTGTATATTCATCAATTCTTAATTGAACAACAACTTTTTGTAAGAAATTAGAAGTGATCATCAAGTAATGGCCAACTATTACTGACATTACATCTAATCAAAGAGATTTTAGGATCGAGTCTCACCCATTGCGATGGGATCTCCAATTTCTTCCCCTCCTTGCAAAGGAGTAATTCAACTTACTGATCTAATAAAAAACTAAGACATTAATTAGAAGTAGGGTGTTGGCCTAGTGTTGGGAGTTGGGCTAACAGACAAAACTATTACAGTATTTTGAAGCACATGCATGTAGGATAAGATGAGTTATGAGTAGCGGATAAATAATGAAGATAAAATTTAAAATTGTTTTCCTTTTTATTTGTTTACGCAAATTAGCTTTTCACGAAATATTCAATGAAACTAGTGTTTAAGAATTTATTCTACAACAGGGGTAACGTTTCACCCTGAATGGTTAACTTATATAATTTCGACCTCTTTAGGGTAAAAAATTTACCTGTTAGAAGGGGTAACTTTTTGTCCTAAAATGATCCTTTTACTTGTATAGAAATGAACCATTTAAATCAAAATGGACTAATAGGAAACCTAATGAATAAAAAAACTCTAAATTAAATCCTAACAAAAACAAAAAAAAAACAATTACTGAATTAATAGACGAAATTGCTAGAAGTAAAACAAAACTTGATCCTTTCCGCACATAACCCAATAAATACAACCATTGAATGATATTTCTTGCAATCTTGATTTATAAAAGAATACAAATCCAATCATTTAAAAGATAAGGTAATTTAATTAATTTGAGTCGCCATATTGTAACTATATCAAAAAATAAGGAAAAAATAGCGGTGAACGTATCCTACTATATTAACTACCTAATTGCTACTTAACAACAATAATCATAAATTATACTAATTTTAACTTAAAAAAATCCTAGTAACAAAAAACAAAAAGAAAGTTGATGTAAACTTGCTTAGTGATTAATTTGATAGGAATTAAAATAAAAAAGAGTTCCAAACACTTCTCAAAGTAATGATGAAGATAAATAACAAAAAGAGAGTCTGAAATGACTACTCGGCACATAATAGACCTTAATGATTGGCATCGACCAAGACGCATCTTGGATCGAAAAACTGTATGATCAAGTTGATCAGGCTAGGTTGCTATAAGGCATAGCTGCATTACGATGCCAAACTTCAACCTGTAAATACATCATACATGCACTCTTACAAATAGAAACGCCATGTTGTTACTACAACTCATTGATTTAATAATAATCCTAACCCTAACCCTAACCCACACCACCTCCCAACCCACACCACCTCCCCCAACCCATACCTGCAGCCCCCCATCCCGCACCAACGCAGCCCCGCACCCCCACCCCCACCGATTTCTACACCACCTCCCCCAACCCCCCACCGATTTTTGCACCACTCACTCCTCCCCACACCCCCGCAGCCCCCACCTGTGCTTGTGGACCACGAAGCTCCTCTGTATTTCCCTCCGTATTTCTTCCCCGCCGATGTATTTCTTCCTTGCGAGGACAAGTTGTTTAGCGGAAATTGAAGGGGGGTGGGGAGCTACGAGGGTGGGGGGGGGTGAGAGTTGCGGAAATCGAAGGGGGTGGAGGGCGCGGGTGGGGGAGGGGGCCGCAAGCGGCGGGGGTGGGCGAAGGGGGGTTGCGGTGGGGGTGCTCGTGGGGAGGGGGGGGGGCTACGGGGGTGGGGGGGGGGGAGGTGGTGGTGGTTGGGTGGTGGTGGGGTTAGGGTTTGAAGTTAGGGGTTAGGGTTAGGGTAGGGTTAGAAGTTAGGGGTTAGGGTTTTGTTAGGTTAATTAGGGCTAATTAGGGTTTACTTAGGGTTAAGACTAATGCAGTTAACCGCCGTTAGTCATTAAGGGTATTTTGATGTATTACCCAGAAATGAGGGGTACCTGGTGTATTTTGAAAAGTGCGAGGGTACCTGGTGAATAAACCAAAAACTCGGGGGTACTTGGTGAAGATTAGTATAGTTGATTCGACCATTATTGACATTAATCTCCTTGAGTGTTATTATAAATTTAGGGCTAATCATTTTACAACCTTCTCTCTGTGGGATCGATCCTGACTTACCCTACTACATAGTTAAGAGCATTAGTTAGGTTATTTATTTTTGTTAGGTGCGCGACACGCCTACAAGTATACTTGAGAAATCTACATTTAATAAATTCAATGCACTTACCTCATTTTGCTCCCTGTGCATAGGGAGGTGGGAAAGCTTTGTAAGGGGGATTAAGGGTTATGTGAGGATATGTTATATGATGACTGAAAAAGAGCGTATGTACTGTGTGGTTATTAAGATTATTCATCATTATGTAGGCTTAAAGTAAGAAACTTGTGTGTGTATGTGCTTTAGTTTCCATGTATATTGCAAATATTGAATCCCAAAAATTTACAGTATATCTCGACACCATCGATAGTGATGACTTGGCTGATGAGGTTTGCATCGAAAGCCTTTCTAAAGAAATGGGTAGTTGGTTTTAAAGGCTATATGTGTAGGAACATATAGATGCATATATAGTGGAATTTCAGGAAACAATTTCCTAACATATGTCATAGGATCGCATACATAGCATACATATGAATCATATTATAAAAAATGTACAACCTTTGTAGCGTGTGTTCCACTGGATTGCAAGTGTTAGTATCAAATTGATGTCCCTCTACATAGTCCACGAGCACCAATTGAATTTCCACGTTTACTAGAACGGAAGAGGAGGAACATATTTCAATCTCTTGCTTTCTAGGGATGGTGGCCCGATTTCCCAAGGGAGAAGAATAGGGTTTCTCTCTCTATTTTTCAGTTTGAAAGTTACTGACAAAATAAACGCTCTACTTCACTATATTATTATAACCTTTTATAATAGTAGGAGAATAGGTTTAGTGAGAGACCTAGTCCAACCCTAATTTCCCCTCTTGGTCGGTTTTCTTTCTTCAATCTGTTACCACAAAGTGTGACCTCATAGGATTAGATTAGCTTAGTTGTAGGTTCAATCAATATTGTCCCACTAACCATCATTTATTATGTAGCAAGTAAATGTGATTGCTAAACTAACGTAATTAATTATCTCTATAATAAATCATGTTATATTTAGTGATTGTCGGGAATGTCTAAGGACATATTCCTTCAATCTCCCACTTGTCCGAAAACAAGAGCACAATACTAAATTCCTTAAGTCTCTTAATGCCAAATTTGATAACACAATGTCATTCTCAAATTTTATTCCTTGATTGCTGAGGTCGAACTGTTCAAACAAGGATTAACTACTTTAACCCTATTCCGCATGGCCATGCATTTTTCCAGTTCTCACTCATCAAGAGGCCCAGATATCATTCATATTTAATAGGAGGACTTATCCACTCTTGTATGACCAGAACTCCCACTCAATTCTTAGCCACTTGATCACTGCCTTTATAACCTCCTTTTACGGCTCGGCGTTTAACGACGTCATGGTTAAACTAATTATATTGTGGTTATTAAGATATACTCATGTCTAAGGAATCCACTAAATATAGTAGTTTGATTCTACCTTTAGAATCTAATTAGGTCAAGTCTAAATGTATCAAATATACATCCATATAATCAATTAGACATCTCTATGTCTCCATAGCCCATTGAACTACGTTATCAATTAATTATATGCTAGTCTTTAAATAAATCACTTATGTCCAATTTAGTAATTTAGACTAGGGACTTTAAATAAATTGAGATTTCAATTCACTTTATAGGGTTCCATTATCAAAACATTTTCGATAATTCTATTTGAAAACACAAATTATTTGGACATTTTATTTAATACAAAATCAAACAATTAAATAACAAACGAACCGTTTATTGATAAACATTCAAACCATAATAAATGTCTTTACAATTGTAAACATGAAGTAAACAACCTAAAGCCATTCTCCCATATACTTAAGCCCCATAGACCTAGTATGACTCATGCTTAGGTTGAGCAAGCAGTTTAGTCAGAGGATCTACTACATTATCCTCAGTATGAACCTTGCTTAATTTCACATCCTCTCTTCCAATGATCTCTCGAATGAGATGGAATTTCCTAAGCACATGCTTAGACCTTTGATGCGATATGGGTTCCTTAGACTGAGCAATGGCACCATTGTTGTCACAATACAACTCAATGCCATTATCAATGATAGGAACTACACCAAGCTCACTAATGAACTTTTTGATCCAAACAATTTCCTTTGCTGCATCTGCTGCGGCAAGATACTCAGCCTCTATTGTAAAATTCGCGATGGTACTCTGCTAAGAGCTCTTCTAGCTCACAGCTCCTCCATTGAGACAAAATATGAAACCAGATTGGGATCATAAATCATCTTTGTCACTCTGGAAGCTTGCATCGGTGTATCCAGTAACAACCAACTCATCATCTCCACCATAAACCAAAAAATTATCCTTAGCCCTTCGCATGTACATAAGGATGTTTTTCGCCGCCATCCAAAGGCGCATCTCCCGGATTTAACCGGTATCTCGCTGCATATACTCAAAGCATATGCAACATCCGGTCGAGTGCATATCATGGCATACATAATGGATCCTACCACAGAAGCATAGGGAACATTACTCATACGCTTAACCTCATCAGGACTCGAAGGACACTGAGTCTTGCCAAGTGTAATGCAATGTTACATGGGAATAAAACCTCTTTTGGAGTTTTCCAGCGTGAACCTTGCAAAAATCTTATCAATATAAGTTTCTTAACTTATCCCAATTAGCCTTTTCGATCTATTCTATAGATCTTTTATTTCCAAGATTTACTCTACCTCTCCTAGGTCTTTCATAGAGAAACAATTTTTAAGCCATTCCTTGACTGACTCAAGCATAATTTTATCATGTCCTATGAGAAGTATGTCATCCACATACAAGACCAGAAAAGTAATACTACTCTCATTTAACTTCTTGTATGCACAAGATTCGTCTTCATATATAAGAAAGCCAAATTTATTGACTACCCCATCAAATCTGAGGTTCCAACTCCTTGATCTTCAAAGCCTTGAGGTTTTGTTATGTACAGATCCTCTTTCAAGAACCCATTCAAGAAAGAAGTTTTGACATCCATCTGCCATATATCATAGTCATGAAAGGCACTAATCGCAAGGATTATCCTAATGGACTTTAGCATGGCTACCGGTGAGAAGGTTTCATCATAGTTAATACCATGAATTTGCTTGAAACCTTTCGCCACCAACCTTGCTTTGAAACCACGTACTAATGTTTCCATCCTTGTCTGTTTTCAACTTTAAAATCCATTTGCATCCAATGGGTTTTACCCCCATTAGGTAAATAAACCAAGTCTCATACTTGATTTTCAGACATGGAATCCATTTCAGATTTCATGGCCTCAAGCCATCTTTCGGAGTCTTGACTCTCCAAAGCATCTTTGTCGCTAGTAAGTTCTTCAGATTCTAAAATCGTTATTTCAGAACTTCCAGTCAAAAGGAAATTAATATATCTCTTTAACGGAATGATGGTCCTACTAGACCTACGTTGGGGAACAACAATAGAAGTTTCTACCTCATTAGGTTGAGGGACTTCGCATGGAGTATCTCCAAGTGGGATGGTAGGAGGTACGTGAATTGAATGCACCGCCTCATGTGCATTTTCATGCCGGGCTGCGTCTAACGAGGTGTTAACCTCATCCATTTGTTACTCATCTCGAATTTCTTCGAGATATACATTACTCCCACTTATTTTTCTAGAAATAAACTCCTTTTCCAGAAAGACACCATTACGAGCAACAAACGCTTTGTTTTCGCTTTGGTTGTAGAAGTAATATCCCTTAGTCTCTTTTGGGGACCCACAGAGAAATATTTATTGGATTTGGGTGAAAGCTTATCACAGAGAAAACGTTTTACATAAGCTTCACAACCCATATCCTTAGAAAAGATAATTTTGGAACGTTTCCAGGCAGCATTCCATATGCTGTCTTTTCCACTGCTTTGGGTGGTGCTCTGTTAAGTGTGAATGCCGCTGTCTCAAGCGCAAAGGCCCATAATGAAATTGGAAGATTAGCAAGACTCATCATGGATCGCACCATATCCAATAGAGTTCATCGATTCCTTCTTTCAGAGACCCCATTGAATTGTGGTGTCCCTAGTGGAGTCCATTGTGAAAGGATGCCACAATCTTTCAAATGATCACCAAACTCTTGAGATAAATATTCAACACCATGATCGCATCGCAATGCCTTAATTTTCTTCTGAAGTTGGTTGTGTACTTCATTCTAGAATTCCTTAAAATTTTCAAAGGATTCTGACTTATGCCGCATGAGGTAAACATATCCAAATCTGCTTACACCATCGGCCCCTTCAATTGAACCTGTAAAAGGTGATTTTGTCATTTTCCCCATCAAGCAAAACTCACATCCATCAAATGATTCAAAATCAAATGATTTAAAAATTCCATCTTTATGAAGTTTCTCAATGAGCTTTGAGCTTATGTGGCCTAATCGACAATGCCATAGATAAGTAGGGTTTAAGTCATTTGATTAGTGTTTCTTGCTGTCTATGTTATAGATATGTGTTTCTAAGTCTAGCACATATAAACCATTTGATAATTTATGAGAGACATAGATCAAAGCATTTAAATATGCAGAAGAACAATTATTCTTCATATTAAATGAAAAACCTTCCGAATCAAAAAACCGGAAACGAAATTATGTTCATTGTAATAACTGGAACATAATAACAATTTTTCAGTTCTAATATTAAACTAGAGCGCAAATGTAAACTATAAACTCCCACAACTAAGGCAGCAACCCTTGCTCCATTGCCTACTATGAGATCTACTTCGCCTTTGCTCAAGCTCCTACTTCTTTTTAGTCCATGCACATTACAAATAATGTGAGATCCAGAAGCGGTATCAAATACCCAAGAAGTAGATGTAGCTAAATTAACTTCTATAACATAGATACCTGAAGTTGAAGCACCACTCTTCTTCTCCTCCAGATACTTGGGGCAGTTCCTCTTCTAGTGGCCAATCTTATGGCAGCGGTAGCACTCATGTAGTGCTGCTACTTTGGCCTTAGGAGTGGCCTTTGGCTTAGAAATGTCATCAGTGGCAACAACCTTGCCCTTGTTCTTCTTTATAGAAGCCCCTTTCTTCTTGAACTGCATGTCCTTCCTAACCATAAGAACATCCTTTTGTTCACGTTCAGCAAGCAAGCTCCTCTCAGCCTGAATTAGCATACCATGTAGCTCTTGCAAGGTAGCCTCTCCTCCTTGCATGTAGAAATTCAACTGAAAGTTTTGAAAAGCTTCTGGTAAGGATTTGATCATTATATCAGTTGCCAGTTCTTGGGATAAGGGAAGCCTAATTTTTCCATGATCTGAAAATGTCCAATCATATTGAACACATGCAGGCGAACGAGTTTTTCTTTTTCCCAATTTGCACTCCAATAGCTTACAATGAGCTTCAAACCTCTCCAATCTAGCATTCTTCTGAAACATAGTTTTCAGCTGCTGGAGGATGGAGTAGGCATCCATACCATTAAAACGCTTTTGAAAGTCTGGTTCCATGTAAGGAAGCATCAAACATGCACTAGTGGAAAAATGTGGATCTGTCACAATATAACCGCTCCGGTTAGGCCCAAACCGAATCAGCTAAAGTCAACTGATCCGGTTAGGGCCCAAAACCGGATCCGTTATTCGTGCCCATTTTTCGCACAATTTATGCGAACCAAACTGATCTGGTTGGAGTGGATGGACCGGATCAGTTGGCCCAAATATAATATAAAAGAGCAGGCCCATTTCCCTCTCACCCCTCTAGGCTCTAACCCTTATTTCCCTCTCACCCCCTCAGATCCCCTCCCTCATTTTTCTCTCGTCTCTAAACCTAATCCCTCTCCAGTCTCCATGTCGTCTTCTTCCTCAGCCCCATTTCCCTCTCTTATCAGCCCATTTCCCTCTCTTCTCTAACCTTCTTACTTCATCCATCTCTCCTCTTCTCTCTTCTCACACGCCGTCTTCATCACGGCACCACCATCTCTCGTCTTCTCTCTTCTCACACGCCGTCTTCATCAAGCCACCACCCAGATTTCAAGAAATAATGTTTTCGAAATGAGAAATGGAGATGAGAAATGGGAATAGAAATGGGAATAGAAATGGGAAATGAAAGTGGATAATGGAAAATGATTTTGAAATGGAAATGGAAATGGGAATGAGAAATGATTTGGAATGGTTATGGTTATGGACCTAGTATGGGCTTGACCATGTTGGAGACATGGGCCTGACTATATGCAAATGGAGACATGGACTGAACTGGATTGGACTATGCAAGCAGACTGGATTCCACGACTGGGCTTTGGAGAGACTAGACTTTGAACTTACGGGTGAGCAAGCAAGCTAGACTTTAACGAAGACTGGACAATAAGGGAGACTAGACTCTTAACTTAAGGCAAGCAGGCTAGGCACCTAGACTTTGAACTTACGGGTGAGCAAGTTAGCTAGACAACTAGACTTCGGAACTTACATAGACTAAGCGGGCTAGACTCAAAAATTGCCTCTGGACTTATGAATTGCTACACTTTGAACTTACGGGTGAGCAAGTAGGCTAGACATTAAGGAAGGCTGGACAATAACAGAAACCAAACTCTTAACTTAAGGCAAGCAGGCTAGGCAACTAGACTTTGAACTTACGGGTGAGCAAGCAGGCTTGACAACTAGACTTCGAAACTTACATTAAACTAAGCAGGCTAGACTCAAAGATTGGCTATGGACTTAAGGAATGCTAGACCTTGAACTTACGGGTGAGCAAGCAGGCTAGACACAAAAATTGCCTATGGACTTTGGGAATGCTAGACCTTGAACTTACGGGTGAGCATGCAGGCTAGACACAACAATGCCTATAGACTTAAGAAATGCTTAGACCTTGAACTTACGGGGGAGCAAGCAGGCTGGACTTTAGAGGAATTTTGGCTATTATGAAAATCTGAAGGAATTGGACTTGACTAGGGCCTACATGGAGATGCAAACTAGACATAGGCTATGAATTGTGCCTAAAAGGACCTAAGTTTGGATTAGATTAATATATAGGTTTGATATAGACTTGGAGATGCATATGGGCTTGAAAGTGGAAATAGACTAGGATTGGACTTAGAATGGAATGGACTGGGATTAGACTTAGACTGGGCTTAACATAGACTAGGGTTCACATAGAGATGCAAATGGACCTAGATTTGACATGAGCTAGACTTATATGGGCCTAAGATGGACTCTAATGAATGCATGGACTCGAATTAGATGGACCCTATATGAATGCAAAATGGACTCTAATGCACATGGGCCTAGAATGAATGCAAGTGAATTGGATTTGGTTAATTGGATTGGATTGGATTGAAGGTGTTTAGACTGGCTTAGAATTTTTAAAATTCATTTTTGAAAGGAACCTCTTGTTTTATCTTTTGTTAGGAAAAGATGATGGATTGATTTGAAAAATATTTTCTTTTTTTTTTGAAATGTCGTGGTGTGATGATGATTAGTAAATGTTTTCGGAAAAGGTAGAATAGACACAGGTGTAGGATTGATTTTGAAAAGATGTAAGTTTTTTTTTGAAATTGATGAATATGGTAAGGTAAAATCGATAGGAAAGATTTGTTGAACAGCAGGGAGAAAGTGGAAAGAGGTAGATATGCATGACAACTCTAGCTCTGCAATGACCCTTTAGATGCATTTTTTTAGACGGACTTGACCTTGCATGAAAAGACTGAATTTTTTTTTGTTAATATGATACGATGCAAACTTGTTATCTTAGACTCGAACAAAGGTCAAAAGACCAACAAGCATGGGACGAATAGGCTGCGTGCCACGCAACTGGTGCGCGTGGTGCACAACCTATGCGTCTGGCGCAGGTGCATTGCGCTAGGCGCAACTTAATGCGTTTGGCGCAATGCTCTGCGGCACGCGTATTGGTAAATTGACGAATGTTCGGGTGAAAACGACGATTTGTTTTAGACGCGAGTTGCAATAATTTCGGGCGTAAAGCATATTAGCAGGCAAAAATTGCAATCACATATAAATGTCAGGTAACATGGATGCAAAAGTTCTCAGCCTAAAGTCCAGTTCTACATTCAACTATTGGTCAGGTTTAAGTTCAGTCTGAAAAGGGTCCATGACTAAGAGATTGATCCCACGCTTCGTACCCCTACTTAAAGAGGTGGCCACGTGTAAGACGCACTCCAGTCTCAAGTCAGGAACAAGAGAAAAATGCCATGGTTGGGTAGGTTTGCTTATGACTAAGACCCAACACTATCGCTCAGGAAAACCCCCCGGGGGTGACCTCACACATAGAACATGTGCTAATGAGGCAAGGTAGATTGTCCTTATGGTGGCTGAACAGTAGCCATGCATATGCAAAATAGTATATTAGTCAAAGGCATAAAAATAAAAATGAATCGTATTTTTCAAGTTTCACCCACTCATTTAAAAAATTAATTTTTTAAAATCCTCCCCAGTGGAGTCGCCAAATTGTAGGTCTGTTTTTATTTCGCTTACGCGGTGTGAGCGCGTATTAAATTTGACTACCCCACTGTTAAGGTTTTATTAAAAATTATTTTGTATTGAAAGAAGTCGCCAACAATTCTTTTTAGGAAGAATCGTAAACCTAATTGGATATGGGAAAAACATAGGGACCATATTGCCCATTGCTGGCCTCTACTAAATATCGATTCATAATAGATTTTATGCCAAAGAATAATCAAATAATGTTTTAAATACCCTAAAAATATTTAGTTTAAATTGGTTCAGGAAACACATAAAAGACTATTTTTTTGTGATATGTTATTATGCAATCAATATTACAGGGAACCTAACAGGTTATCCGAATTAATCTGATTAATGTTAGAACAATTCTTTAGGTCTTGTTTAGAAAAAATAACATGTGGGTGATAAAATCAATAAAACGGGACAATCATATACTATGCATAGAATAGGCAGGCATAATAATATATGAAAAATAAATAAAAAGAAAGAGAAAGGTTTAGAATATATAGTAGAGCGATTTTATATTAAAGATCTACATCATGAAATAAATGGTTAGTAACTTCAATATAAAAATAATTTATCTAAGGACCCTCAGGATTATACCGTGGCTTGGGTCTGCAAGATTGACAACCTTCGGGACGAGCAATCGTGAAGCCTGAAAATCTGAATGTATGAATGTATGTAGATTGAATGTATTTGTGTTTGAATGTATGAATTTTGTAGGGAAGTTTTGTAGTTCGTATCGAGGTTCGTAAGGTATTCGTAATATGTTCGTCGAGTGTTAATGTGAAAAATCCGTTCTTCAATCTGTACGGAAATCAGGCCTATTTATAGGGAAAACGACACTACGCCTCACGCGCCAGCTGCGTCTGGCGCAGCTGACGTGTCAAGCGCATGACGCGGCATTACCAGTAAAAAGCGTACACGTGGTATGCGCTTTTGAAAAAGATAAGAAAGAAATTTCGCGTCTCAAGCAGAGAACTGCGCTTGACGCAGGACTCTACATGAAATAGAAGTCTATGTGGCATTTCTGGTGCGTTTAGCACAGCCTGTGCGCTAGGCGCAGCTTACGTGGAAGTCCACGTGGCAGGACACTGCGCTCAGCACATTCAGCTGCGCTCAGCGCACCGCCTTGTTTTGATAGTTGTTTTTGATATAAACGCGTTTTAAAGATTTTATTTTATCTTTTAACTCCGAAAATCTGATTTTACGGGATAAAATCCGATTTTGACTTATAAAAATATCTTTTGAAAATATTTATTTATTAAAATAAATCAATTAATTATCAATTAATTGGTCTTTTCAAAGAATTGGGCTCAAATACAATTAATTATCATGAATAATTAATTGGGCTTTAAAATAGGACTTTAACACTTTTCGAAATGGTTTTGAATGGCTTTTCAGACTGCTCTGCCCTTGGGTCGGACCAATTAAGACCACGGTATGTTTCATCATCGGATCCTTAAATGGGGAGACACGATTATGTGTCTACAGTAGTATTTGACCGCAACACATATTATACGCAAAATATAAATCTTTTTTTAAAAACTCGTACGATAATTCAATTTTCCAAGATCCATACAAATCAACGACCCCGGACGGTGGTATAATTTCTGAGGGTCAACTAAATTAACTATCTTTATTTGCTTTCTTTATTTATTTTATTATTTTTCTTGAAGTTACTAACATTCTATTCGTTATGTAGGTTATTAATATATTACTGCGACTGTAAGTATTGTACATATTATACTAACTCCCTGCAGTATTTTATTTTCATATTTTTATTTATTTTTATGAACGTATTATTTTTCATACCTGATTGCAATATTTATCACTTTGTATTTATTGCTAAACAAGACCTAAAGAACTGTTCTAATTAATTTAGAGAAATTGGACAACCTGTTAGGAACCTTGTAATATTGATTGTCTAATAACATACTACTAAAAAATAGTCTTTTATGTGTTTCCTGAACCAACTTAGACTAAATATTTTTAAGGTGCTTTAAAATATTATATGATTATTCTTTTGCATAAAGTCATTAATGAATCGATATTTAGTAGAGGCCAACAATGAGCAAATGTGGTTCATTATGACCATATTTGTACCCTCACCCCCGAACTCAATCTTTGGTTCATTTTGACCATCTATGGAGTCAAGACGGGGAAATCTACATTGGATAAGTCCCTAAGATGTCCCTTCGTTTCAATATCCAATTAGGTTTATGATTCTTGCTTTAAAGAATTGTTAGCGACTTCAAAACATATTTTTAATAAAACCTTAACAATTGGGTAGTCAAATAAACGCGCTCACATCGCGTGTAGGCAATAAAGGAATTAAATACAACAAGCAATAATAACGAACAATAGGATATAGTAAGTTCAAGCACTTATTGAACAATCACAAATCAACTTCTTTCATATATATTCATAATTGCCCTTAAACCTAAAAAGGAAACTACTCGATCAATTATGAAATAAAGAATAAAAAATAGATATATACCGGAAAACATATATAATTAAAAAAAAAAAAAAAAGTACCTCAATGAAATAAACTAGTGGAGTTCATGAATCAATTAAGAATAAGAATAATTATGGTTTACAACTGCACATAGCTAGAGAGAATAAAGAAGATGAATAAAACTAAAAGCTAAAACTAAAATTCAATGAGAGAGAGAGAGCCTTAATCAAGAAGTGAATCCTCATATAAATATGACTAAGTATGCAAATAAGAGTAGGAAATTAGTTAGCAAAATAAGAAAAGTCGAGTAAATCATTAGATGAGCATATTTAGTGATTCGCGCGTACGGTAGCAGATTCCAGCAGAACAGTACGAATTTGCAAAACCCATATCTCTAAAACCATAATTCTCCTTGGGTCGTGCGACCTATCATTAGAAAGCCCTTCAAGTCTAGTTTCCAATGTCACTAGAATCATCCAATTCAATTCAGATAAGCACAACAAAAGTTATGGTCAGAAGAGCGATGTGACTCCTTTTCCACATTTCTTCTAAGAAAAAGATCAATCCACATAGATAATGGATTAATTTTTTGGGTGAAGAGTAACCTTTTGAGAGAATTAATTGGGGCATGGTTCAGTATGCTCATAGATGCTGAAATGAATCACATCACTTGATGGAACAACTTAAAAGTGAGCAGCTTGTGATGACTAGTGGTATTGGCACACCTCTGATCTTAGAGGTGTTGGGGCCGAGTCTTACCCTTTGTAAGAGGGATTCGTAATTTATTCCCCTCAGCTCCTTACAAGGGACTTCAATTTACGTATGTAATAAAAAGTAAGGCATAAGAAATAGGGTGGTAGCCTGGTTTTGAGATTGGTTTTGAGAGTTCGGAGTGATAAATAAATTATGAAGAAGTTCATTATTCTGTTTTTTTTTTAATAATTATTTATCCATTTTCTTGTCACAAAATATTCAATGAGAAAGGTATATAATAAATTTTTCTATCAGAGGAGAGTAACTTTTCGTTCCAAAAGGAGTCAATTTTACTCATATAGAAGTCATACATTTAAATTAAAATGAACTAATAAGAAACCTAAATAACAGAAAACTCTAAAATTAAATCCTAACAGAAACATAATATTTTTACTAATTTAAAAGATGAGGATATTGGAAATAAATCACAACTTCATCCTTTTCTGCATGTGTTTAGAAATTCATGGGAATTTCTATTGCATGTGTTTCTTCACGCATACCAAACAACCACTTAAAAAGGAAAACTAAGGTGGAAAATATTTTGTTCATCCCATTATAAACATTTTCCTCCAATATTTGTAGGAAAAAACTATTTTTCTCCACTCTCTCATTCTCAACATCTCCATTTTTCCCCTTCTTAACTTAATAGTTTTCCTTCATACTAAACAAAGGACAACTAATATTCATTTGCGTTATCCACCGAAAAATGTTTTTCCAAAGAAGAAGTTTTCCATCAAACTAAATGGACCCTAATAGTTTAAAATGACTACTGACACTAGAAATTAGAATAGAGCTTAATGATTGGCATAAACAATCTTGGAACAACAATACTTATTCCGTATGATAAGTAGTGGTGTCAAAACAGGTTCTCGAGCAGGTTTTGGGTATACCCATGGCGAACCAGGTCAGACCCAGACAGGTCAGGATTCTGCCAGTCAGTGCCCTGGGTCGTGATTGGTCAGGTTTTGTTCATCTGGGTCGGTCACATTTGAATCATGGGATTGTCGGGTGCCAGACAGATCTGGGTCGTTCCATTTACAACTTGATCCATTCCCGGGTAAGACCGCCCGTGGACATTTTTTAGCTAGGTTTGCGCAGGTCGTGTTTGGGTTTCATGAACGCTTGGTTCGAGTCAAGTGTACTCGGTTTGATTCACTTATGACCTTAGTTCGATCATTGTGAAGCATCGGGTCCATTCGCTATTGAACGCCGATTCAGCTTCGTTTAACTCCAGATCGGGTCATTTTATATCATGTTGTTAGCTTCTTTATCAACTGATTATCACTTATCAAATAGTTTCAAGATCGAGTTATTATACATTGACTACTATAGAGGCATGATCAATTTTAATTTTGTAAACGAATCATATTATTAAAAGTATTAAGATCGACATATATATACATACGTGTGTGTGCGATAAATATATAGATGATAATGAAAAACTAAAAAAAATACTATATTGTTTACCGTGATGTTTAGTGTGTTCTCTTAGTCTACTCGTGTTTGGACTAGTCAACTGCGTAAAACCACTCTAATGTATAAATGAGTAGAGACTCTTCATATTTTCTAATATTATAACCAACAACAATTATAACGAGTAGACGATCGATTCCAAGGTTTATATAAATGACTCTATTATTATCAGCATTATGATTGATATATAAGTTTGTAAATAGCTATGATGATAATGATAACAACAATAATAATAAACATAAAGCGATGATATTAATACTAATGATACATATAATATCAGTAATAGAAACAATGCTAAAAATAACAATAATTACAAATAAGAACATAAATACTAACAATAACAATAATAATACAAATACTAACAGTAACAATAGCAATAATGGTAATAATACCAATAATAATAACAAACATAACGCAGTATATATGTATAATGTTGTGACTATATATGATAAAGTATAAACACACTTCTCTCTCTCGCCGGAAAATTCAAGATAACAAAACTCCATTTAAAATCATCATCTTTATGATGACAATATAACAAGTAGTCATTATGCAACACCATGGATTTCCCTCCAAAATTTTCGCTCTTATTTTTTTTCCCTTAATTAATATGTGTTCACTAAAAATTGAGTATTTTATTCTAAAAATAGTTATATCGTATAAGTTTTTTTTAACTTGGTAAAATTATATTTATACTTTATGTTATTATTATATTTATTTGAAAATTTATTTATTTTTAAGGTAGTTAAAAATACGTGTTAGGATGCGTTTTATATTTTATCGACTTTGTAACGCGTTTTGGACTGTTTGAAGCTCAGACGCATGGACCAATTCATTTTTTTTCAAGAGGGCCGAAACTGTTCAGATTATGAAGGAAGATTTCCTGATTATTTTTAAAGACTTTGTAACACCCTTTTTAATACCTCATTATTACCATAATCATACCCCATCATTAACCTTTGTAACCCCCCTTTTCTTTCCTTCTTTTTAGCCACCTTTGAGGTGCTTTTGGATAGAAATTCTTCTACTCAAACTACTTAGATGTTGCCATTGCATTTTGGGAAGAGGAGTGCTGAAATTTTTCTCTCTATTCATCATACAAAATTCATCTATCTTATTTTGCTCTAAAATCCACACAAAAAAATACATACGACCTTTTCCTACTAAAATTATTGTGATTCTAAGTGGTTGTGGGTGGCTAGGAGGTGATCACTTGGAAGACGAATCCACGCACGAGGATCAGACGTAGACGACTTTGCTTCACTCCTCCAGTTGACCCAAGTAACTAACGGCGATCCGAGTACGATTTGAGTTCGTTTAGGATTTATCTAGTTTTAATACTTAATCAAGTTGGGTTTGTATTGATTTTAGGAATCTGGGTGTGTGGTATTTGATTTTAGACTGTCTTAATCAAGGGTCTGAATCCCACAAAAGTCTCTCATTGGACTATGAGTTTTAGAAAACTTTGAAATCACCACCCTATTAATATCTAAATAGGGACAGATTTATTTAATAAATCATTTTAAAATTAATTTCAAAAAATATCACTTAAAACGACGATGACTTCATTGGGATTAGGCTTTTTTGAAAATTGGTCTTTCATACCAAGAGATAGGATTTGGGGTTTAGGTTAAGAGGTGCGAACGTCTGGAACTCGTCTCCTCTTCCGTTCTACAGAACGGGCTCTTACTAAATGCGTTATTTTCCATTTTAAAGTAATCATGGCTTTTAAAAAAAAGAAAAATCACATAATTTTCACATATACACATCAACCATTTTTATTTAGGACCAATATATCATTTGTACATGGTAGGTTTGAGCACTGCAGTTGCACTACGTACCAATCATTCAGGGATTGGAATCCACTTATGGATCAAAACCATCGTAGTTCGATCTTATATCTCACCCTAGATGGCCAATTCCATTGGGGAAGAAAAGGTAATAGATTATGAATAACTCATCTTTAGAATTAAACAAATCTATTGGAAAATGAGGTAATCACTCCAATAAGTGATTGAAATGAGATTAAGATAATCACCTTAATTAGTGATTAAATATGAAGGAAGATCAAGATAATCACCTTAATTAGCGATTGAAAATGGAGGTTAATATAATCACCCTAATTAGTGATTATTCAAGGCTTAAGATAATCACTCTAATTAGTGATTAAATGAGAAAAATATAATCGCCCTAATTAACGATTATTAAGGTTTAAGATAATCACTCTAATTAGTGACTAAATGAGAAAAAATAATCGCTCTAATTAACGATTATTAAGGTTTAAGATAATCACTCTAATTAGTGATTAAATGAAGAGTTTGAGTTAATCGCCCTAATTAGCGATTATTAAGTTTAAGATAATCACTCTAATTAGTGAAAAATATGAAAGATTAAATTAATCACCTTAATTGGTGATTAAAAGGAAGGTTAGGATAATCACCTCAATGAGTGATTAAATATGATGAAAGGTTAAGCTAATCACCCTAATTAGTGATTAACCAAGGCTTATGATAATCACCCTAATTAGTGATTATACTTAGGAGGAAAGTAATCACCCTACTTAGTGATCAAATTTTAGGATTCAAATAATCAATTCAATTAGTGATCACTTTTATAATTTTCAAGAGGTCTTAGGAAAAGAGGTTTGCTTCTTAATTGAAGGCTTTTTGAGAAATAATCTTAATTGAAGATTATTAAGTCATTTTGAGAAAAATGATCAATTTGAGATCAAATTTGGAGATTGTGTTTGACTAATTGGAATTTGGCCATTTAAAGTGAGACACGTGAAACGGCTTAAAATCAATTCGGAGATCATAATTACCAATCTAATTATGTTAAATTATATAATTGATCCATTTGAAGATGGAGAATACATTTAAAATGTAAGATGGGTCATCATACAATTTAACTTAGTTAGATTTGCAATTTTTCCTCTTAATTGAAATTGGGTCATTTAATTCATATACTATGATATATTGGGCCCAACAAGCAACATTTATAACATTGGTTGCTAATTTTATTAAAAAGAATTGTGGAATTATTTATGAAAATTATGCATAAACATCTCCATGTTTTTTTATTAATGAGTGATGTAATAACTATTTACAAAGAAATTATTATTACAATAATATCTACAAAATCTATGATCTATACAAGTCTTCAATCTTGATCTTCACCATGATGCTCCTTGATCTTCGTCCTCTTGAATGGGCTTTGGAATTCATGTTTATTTGTAAACTTGTGAAAAATTAGAGATTAATTAACCTCTTTGATTTGATTTTTTATGATGGTTTTTATTGATTTTTATTTACATAATAAAGATGAACCATTTTAAGAGAAACTTAAAATTGTATGGCTTTTAATTAACATTTTCGTATGAAAAGAAAACATTTTTTATGAAACTTGAGTTAATCAGTCTATTTCATTTTTCAGATTGCACTTTTATTCTTATACTGACTTATAAAAATCTTAACTTTATTTAGAAAGTGTAAAATTGAGCTATAATATACCTATTGATAGGTAAGTGGGTTATTTATGTTGTGTTAAAATTTCACAAGCTTTTAATGACAACTCAAATTATGGTGAATTTTATGCTAAAATCGGTCAAAACAGGATAAATATCCAATTTTTTCTTTGAAATCCAACTTAATGAACTTATTTTGAAGTTAATTTTGGTATGAACATTATAGACACTTTAAAAAACTAGACTGGAAATTTTCATTTAAATTGGACATTTTTAAGATCCTTTTTTATTCATTTTCTTAACTGAAGAGAAAATCAGTTTTCTGGAATTTAGTGATTTACATGAACATTTTTGTAAAAATGATATAAAATTGTATAAAATTCATATGAACATGATTTATATGTTTTTGAAAATATACTGATGTCTACTTTAAATTTGATGTTTTTATTATTATATAAATGATTTTATTTTAAACATAATTGACAAGACAAACTTATGTGGTACTGGACAAAATCAGTTTTGCACAACAAAGTTGTATGATTTTTAGTTAACTGTACAAACTTCATTTTTTATAAATTCCAAAGCTCAGATTCTGGAAACATCTTGAACTTCATAGGAAAAATATTATATCCTTTAAACTATTTAGTTAATGCAAACGAAAAATGAAATGATGTACAAAATTAAAACTGACCATAATTACAGCATCATATTTTCTTTTTATGGAGATGTTTATGCACAACTCTACTTGAATTTTTTTATGAAAACATGTTTTTGGTGATGAAAAACAACTTGATTAAGAAAAATCACATAAACACATTGTTTCCTAAGAGTCTCTCCATTAGAGTTGACTATTCTAGGTGGGGTGATTTTAAGGTTGGGAACCTATTAGGACTTCCACATACTCAAATCACTTCAAAAATTAAAAAATAATAAGAAGAAACAAAAGAGAAAGTAGTAGGTGATAAGAAGGATTAAGAAAAATAACAAGAACTTTAACTTTACCTTGCTAACTCGATGATGCACTTCCTTTTGCAAAGTTTTCTACCTTTTTTTTAGTGATTTTCTTAATTTCTAAGTGAGTTTCTAAATCCACTTAATTACTAACTTAAACTCTTTTTTTTGTGTTTTTATTTTGATGAACTTATTTACTTACTAATTATAACTTTTGCTTTGATGGAAAAAGAAAGGAGGAGAAGAGTAGTATTGAAATTTCTTAGGAGTTAGAAGTTGTAGAGTTAAGTGAAGTTGTTTTAGGTTTAGGTTGTGTTTTTTTTGTTTGAAGCTCAAGTTGTGTTTTGAAGTAAAAAAAATGGGGGGTATTTATAGGGAAATGAGGTGGTGAATTAGGGTTTGAAGAAGGTAAAAATCAGATTTTTCACCCAAGAAAATCTGATTTTTTTTCCCATCCTAAATTACCTTAATGACATCACCCTAATGACATCATCAAATCTCTTTGGAAATACAAATATTCTTATTCTCTTTAGATTTTTTCATCAATGAGGCAAAATCAGATTTTCAGAAAATATTCTTTCCTAAATACATCCTAATACGTAGAAATGCATCGAAAAACGTAAAAAGAGAAACTGATTGGATCACTGCGCTTAGCGCACTGGCCTACGTCTGGCGCAGACAACCACTGTGCGCTGGGCGCATGATCATGTGCCTGGCGCACAACTCGAATCTTCGAAAAAACAATCCGGATTCTTGGCTCTTACACTTTGGATTTGATTCTTATTCTTATTCTTTTTCATGATTCTTATTCCTTAACCAATGGATAAAAATATTTGATTGGTGGTTAAAGAATATATATTTTTTATTCTTTATCCAATGAACAATGACATGACCATCAAGAAAACTAATTACTACCGATTTTGGGAGACGATTAAAATTCAGGCGCCTAATTGCGACTCGTTTTTTCTGTTTTTCAAAAAAAACTAACTTAAAACAATTAACAAAAACTCGTCAAATTAGTAAAGACGAACATTATTATACTGCGAATCATTTTATTAAACCGGTGGTTGTAGTTATTGACCACAACTTATGGAAAATTATATTTCTAAGCCGAAATTGCATGAGTAATACGCAAAAATGGAAAACCATACGACGGAATGAAACTCGCGCTCCGAGACGAAACGTGCCTTTGATGGGGAGCACGCTCCACGATGCATGACGGTTTTCATTATTTTAATTTCTTTTCAAAATCTTTATTTTAAAATTTTATGCACAACAGGGATTCAAAATTTGGTGTCTACAAGGTGGGAATAACTTCATGTTATATGCTTGTTTCATGAGTTTTTTTTATATGAATTGTATGAGTATATGATTGTTTGGAGAACTTGTGATTTTGTTGTCTGGTTGGAGGGTTTATTATGAGCTTGATTTATATGTTTTAGTATCATTGTTTCAGGATAATTTATGCTAGTTAACTCTTATCGTGCGATAAATTTTCTGTTGTGGTGAATATGATTTATGGGAGAGTGATGATGTGATCAGTTAGTGTGTAGTATGGTGTCTCAGTTTCTGTTCGCAAAATCCCTGGCTAGCGAGAGATTTGTTGCTCATTTTGTAATATGTGATTGTTGTGCGTTAAATCTTGAGAATTCAGCATGGTTTTGGTTAGTGGTTTCATTTTCTTTTATAGGCATGTATGGCATTGTAGGTTGTAGCATGCGTGGCAAGTATGTTAAGGTTCAAGAGTTTTCTTTTTGTTCTAAGTATTGCATTATAGTATGCTTGGTATTGATTTGTTGGTCTGCTACTTTTGTTTCCTTTCCTTTTTGTTTTTTTTTCTTCTTTTCTAGTTTTGCTTGGTGTGTATTATATGGGTTGCAGCTTATTCTAGTGTTTAAGAATTTTTGCTTATCATGTTGTCAGATTATGCATATATTGGTAAGTCGTTTTTAGTTTTATATATATATATATATATATATACATATATATGTATATACATACATATGTATATATACATACATATGTATATATACATACATATATATATACATACATACATATGTATATATATACATACATATGTGTATATACATATGTGTATATACATACATATATATATGCATATATATATACATACATACATATGTATATATATACATACATATGTGTATATACATATGTGTATATACATACATATATATATGTATACATATATATATGTATGTATATACACATATGTATATACACATATGTATGTATATATATACATATGTATGTATGTATATATATATGTATGTATATATACATATGTATGTATATATACATATGTATGTATATATACATATGTATGTATATATACATATGTATGTATATATATATATATATATATATATAAGAATGATTTTAATTATTCTAAGATGGTTTAGTCAGTTTTTATTATATGTGGAGTATGACAATGTTGTAGTTTTATAAATCAATATCTAAGTTGTCGACGTTACAGTACTCGAGGGAGAATAATACTGTCTTTAGTACCGTTTCGCCAAGAGTTATGTACCGGGGGTATTATAACTAATGTTGTAAGTAACCTTGTACCAAACTCAAACAACAAGAGTGTAGTGGTTGGAGTATTTGATTATATTGTGTATTTGGTGAATAATTATGTTTTAAGTGAGGTTTATGTTTTTTTTAGTGGGAAAAGTTGATTTTATTATGATTATTATTTTTATTATTATTACTGTTACTTTGAGAAGAATATATATCGTTGAAATGAAACTTCTGGATTGTGATCCTATGTTTCTGCTGATTTTGGGTGTAAGGCCTTAAGGGCATCCTTATTATTTATATTTGAGGATTAATGGATGAATAAACTATAGTATTTATCTGTAGTACTATTTTTATTGAGATTAAGATATCCGGTGGGATAGACATAGTCCTCGGTGAAGAACATGCCAACCACCTAGGTTGCAATTTAGGGGTATTACCTGGGTTAATTGTTGTCGTCCGAGAGGTTGGGAAGTACTGAGCTGGGTACTATCCTGCATCGGGAGTCTGGCCATTCTTAGATACATGCAGTAGGGAACGTAAGCCCATAGGCTGTCTGGAGATTTCGATCTGACAAACTTTAGGAAGTGGGTTGCGATCCACTGGCCTTCTGCTCTTTCTTAAAACCTATTATATTATTTTGTTCTATTATTTTAGAGGCTTATGCTATGGATCTTGTATGCTTATAATAAGTTTATTAATCATGATTTACTTTATTTAAGCATGTTAAATTGTTAGTTGTTGTTTGGCTGTTATTTGGTTCAGTTTGATATTTTATGTTGATTGGGACTTATTTATTAATGCTTGATAACTCCTACGTGGACCCCTAATTGAGCTCCGAGAGTTGTTAGTTACTCCCCACTGATTGTGGATGTTTGTTGATATATTTTGCAGGTTAATATTTTGCGGTATTATTTTATGTCATGGAATATGATAGAGAGGTTGACAAGCTTAATTAGGAGGATTTTTCTTATTTGTTATCTTGCTTTATCTATGGGATTTTGAGATTGTGTTATCTCCTTATGGATACTTTTGGATTAATGTTCTTTGGGATTTATTTTGATGTTGTTTTAGATTTTATTTAAACTCTATAGTGACACTGTATGTCTTGACGATATTTTCGCTATCGTCTACTATTTAATAAGTCTTTCTATTTTGTTTATTTATTACTTGTGAATGGACGGAGTGTTAGAGTTGGTATCAGAGCAAATGAACCAAAAACTCTCATTAAGTTGCTACATATTCCATGTGCAATGTGTAGTTATTGTAACTAGGATTATTAGTTTCTTAGGCTTCAAGAAAAGTACTTAGTGAGAGTTACTTGGGTAGGAAGAAAGCCCCGGAAATTATTTTTGTTAAAAGATGTAATATATGTTTCTTACGTGTGATTTATTAACTAATATCTATTCTTTTTTGTATTATGCATCCCCGTCGTACACTTGATGCACGAAAGGAAGCGACTCGCCGGAGACGTCAGGCATTAGAAAATGCCATCATCTCTTTGGCCAACCGTGGTAATGCTCCTGCTGGTGGGCAGTCAGTTTTTGATAGGTTTAATCGTCATAGGTTGCAGACCTATGAGGGTGCTGCGGATCCTGTTATCTTAGAGAGTTGGCTCTGAGAGATGGAAAAATTATTTACAGCCACTGGATGTCCTGCTGCAGAAATGGTCCCTATAGGTACCTATTATCAGAAAATGGAGGAAGACAACTGGTGGAGCACGATTCGTGCAAGCTACATGGCTACACCAGATTTTTGTTGGGCGCAGTTCGTTGCTAAATTGAAGGAGAGGTGCTACCCATATGAGCTTCGTTGGCAGAAACAGAAGGAGTTCCTCTCATTATCTCAGGGGACTTTAAGCATTCAGGAGTACACGGACAAGTTTACTGAGTTGTCCCGTTTTGCTACTACTGTTGTATCTATAGAGGCTGAGAGGGTGAAGAGGTGCATAAAGAGAATGGATCCGAAGGTTATAACCCATGTGCTGAGTTTGATAGCCTCTACATTTCAGGAGGCATATGAGATCGCCTTAAGTATTCATGCTTCCATCAAGGAAGAAGAGGCTGCTAGGGTTGTTGCTGTGAAGAAGCCTGTTGTGTCCTTCGTCCAGAGTCCGGCTAAAAGGCCGAGGTATGAGTCCAGTAGCCGTGGGGGCTACCAGCAGGCATCTGGTTATCGGCAGGGTTATGATGTGGCTAAGTGTCGTCGTTGTGAGAAGGCGATTCATCCAGGCAAGAACTGTGATGGTACTTCGATCACTTCCTACTATTGTAGAGAGGTTGGGCATAAGTCATTTCAGTGCCCTAAGAACCCGAGTGCTACATCATCTTCTGCGGGTCCTACTCAGTCAGCCGGTTCTTCTGTTCCTCCTAAGAACAGAATATATGTGATGACTCAGGCAGAGGCAGATGTTCATCAAGATGTGATTACTGGTACTTTTCTTATTAATAATGTGCCTGCTTATGTTTTATTTAATATTGGTGCCTCTGTGTCTGTTGTATCTAGTGCTTTTGTGAAAAAAGCTAATTTGACCTCTAGTTCCCCCGTGAGGTGTCTCATATCTCTTGCATCTGGAGAGAGTTACCCTTGTTACGCTGAATACAAGGATGTCCCTCATTGTTATTTTGGGAACTGATCTTCTAGCCGACCTTAAGGACTTTGATTTGTCCGAGTTTGATGCAATTCTGGGTGTAGATTGGTTGTTCAAGTATCATGCTAGCATCCATTGTCGTGAAAATAAGATTTCACTCTGTGGTCCCAAAGGAAATCGTATTTCCTATTCGGGAATCGTAGTGAAGAGGGGAGTGAAAATTGTATCTGCTTTGAAAATGAGAAGAATGCGACAGAAGAAAGATGAGGTATTTTTGTGTATGGTGAAGGATCTAACTCTTGAAGAGCAACTTGAGGGTATTCCGGTAGTTCGTGAGTATCCGGACGTCTTTCCTGAAGAGCTACCACGTATTCCTCCAGAAAAGGATGTTCAGTTTTGTATAGATCTTGTTCCGGATACCGCGCCTATTTCTAAGGCTCCTTACAGAATGGCACCTCCTGAATTGCAAGAATTAAAAACTCAATTGCAAGAGTTGATTGATAAGGGCTTTATAAGGCCTAGTGTCTCACCTTGGGGTGCTACTGTTCTGTTTGTCAAGAAAAAGGATGGGAGTATGCGCTTGTGTATCGATTACCGTGAATTGAATAAGGTAACGATCAAGAACAAGAACTCGTTGCCTCGAATTGAAGATTTGTTCGATCAGTTGAAGGGTGCTGGAGTCTTCTCTAAAATTGATTTGAGGTCTGGTTATCACCAGATTCCTGCGAAGAAGGAAGATATCCCTAAGACTGCATTCCGAACGAGGTATGGGCACTATGAGTTCGAAGTGATGCCTTTTGGTCTCACGAATGCTCCTGCGGTGTTTATGGATCAAATGAACCGTTCATTCCATGAATATTTGGATTCTTGTGTTGTTATCTTTATTGACGACATCTTGGTGTATTCTAAGGATGAGGGTGAGTATGAGAGGCATCTGAGGCTGATTTTGGATGTCCTGAGGAAGCAAAAATGGTTCGCCAAGTTGTCCAAATGTGAGTCTTGGTTGAAAGAGGTCGCATTTCATGGCCATGTGATTAGCAAAGAAGGGGTAAAAGTTGATCCTTCCAAGATCAAGGCTGTGGTTGAATGGGAGAGTCCGAAGAATGTGTCTGAGGTTCGGAGTTTCCTTGGCCTTGCTGGTTACTATCGACGTTTTGTTAAAGATTACTCCAAAGTTGCTCAACCTTTGACCAAGTTGATGAGGAAGGAGTGCAAGTTCTTGTGGTCCGAGGATTGCGAAAAGGCATTCCAAGCTTTGAAGAAAAGTCTCACATCTGCTCCAGTTCTTACTTTACCGTCTGAAGGGGTAGAGTATGTGGTGTATAGTGATGCGTCGAAAAATGGTCTGGGATGTGTTTTGATGCAGTAAGGTAAGGTAGTTTCTTATGCTTCGAGGCAATTGAAGGTTCACGAAAGGAACTACCCGACTCATGATCTCGAGTTAGCAGCGGTGGTATTTGCACTCAAGATCTGGCGACACTACTTGTATGGTGTTCAATGTAAGGTGTATATCGATCATAAGAGTTTGAAGTACATCTTCACCCAACGTGATCTGTACCTGAGGCAGCGTAGGTGGTTGGAGCTTATTAAAGATTATGAGTTGACCTTGGAGTACCAAGAGGGTAAGGCTAATAAGGTGGCAGATGTTGTGAGTCGAAAGACAAAACACTCTCTTTAACACTGCCATGATTTTGCTAAGGATTTGTGTGATGAGTTCCGGAAGCTTGATATTGAGGTGGTGCCTCAAGGTTCTGTTAAGGCATTATTGGGTTCTATGAGTGCCGAGCCAGAGTTGTTTCAGGAATTGAGAAGCAAACAAAGAGATGATCTGAAGCTCGAGAAGATTCGTGAAGCAAAAGGGCAAGGTCGAGCTGAGAATTTTGAGATTGGTGCTGATGGTAGTTTGAGATTCATGGGGCGCTGGTGCGTGCCTAATGTTGGGGATCTCAAGAGGAAGATTATTGAGGAGGCTCATAACACTCCCTATTATGTCCATCCTGGGGGTGAAAATCTTTATAAGGATCTCAAGGTTAATTTTTGGTGGCCCTGTATGAAAAAGGAGATTGCTGAATTTGTGGCTAAGTGCCTAGTTTGTCAGAAAGTAAAAATTGAGCATCAAAGGCCTGGTGGTTTGCTACAACCATTGCTTATTCCTGCATGGAAGTTTGATTCTATCTCGATGGACTTTGTAATGGGTCTTCCGAGAGCTGCTGGTGGTAAGAATGCAGTATGGGTGATCGTAGATCGTTTGACCAAGGTGGCTCATTTCATTGCTATGAAGAATACTTGGTCTATGGAGGAGTTGGCCGAGGCATATGCTAGTGAGATTATTCGTCTGCATGGGGTTCCTAAGGATATTGTCTCTGATCGTGATCCGAGGTTCTTATCCCATTTTGGGACTGCTATGCAAGAAGCTTTTGGTACAAAGTTGAAGTTGAGTACTGCATTTCATGCTGCTACAGATGGCCAGACTAAGAGAACTATTCAGACTTTGGAGGATATGCTTCGTGCTTGTGCCCTGGAATTTCAACAATCTTGGGTCAAGTCATTAAGTTTAGTAGTGTTCTCTTATAACAATAGCTATTAGGCTAGCATTCAGATGGCTCCATATGAGGCTTTGTATGGGAGGAAGTGTAGTAGTCCTACCTGTTGGAGAGACATTAGTGATTCCTTGGTTTTGGGGCCAGAGCTGATTCAAGATACTGTGGAGGAAGTGAAGGTCATTCAGAAGTCTGCCCAAGATAGGCAGAAATCCTATGATGATCTTCGTCGTAAGCCTATTTCCTATTAGGTGGGTGATAAGGTTCTGCTAAAAGTATCTCCAATGAAGGGAGTGATGCATTTTGGTCAGAAAGGCAAGCTCAGTCCAAAGTATGTTGGTCCCTATGAGACTCTTGAGAGAATAGGGGAGGTGGCTTATAGGTTGGCTCTACCGCCGGATTTGTCAAGGGTTCATGACGTGTTCCATGTGTCGTAATTGCGAAGGTATCGTAGTGATCTTTCTCATGTCATTCCAGTTGAGATGGTAGCTGTGGAACCGACCTTGACCTTCGAGGAGCAACCAATCCGTATTCTTGACCGTCAGAACCGAGCGTTGAGGAGAAAGGTCATTCCCTTAGTGAAGGTGCTTTGGAGGAGTCGAAAATTTGAAGAAGCCACCTGGGAGACCGAGGAGTCAATGAGACTCAAGTATCCAAAGTTATTTCTTCCAGGTATTGCTTGATGTTTTAAGTTTCGAGGACGAAACTTTCTTTTATTTTTATTTTTTTTGACAGGAAAGAGTTTCATGTTTATTCAATCAAAACCAAATCATTCCTTACATAAGACATAACTTCATCCGGACCTTTCTCTATCCACACTCTAAGCTCATCATACTTGCGACTTAGGCCAAATTGTGTGCAACTTGGTTCCCACTTCTACATACGTGAGAGAAAGATATACTAGTACAACGTTTGCCCAATTCCAGAATGTCATAGACAATGTTGTCAAAGCTTGAGTTTTCCTCTTTTCCCTGCTGCAAATGTGTAACAAGTTTTTAACAGTCACTCTCCATTTCGATGCTTCGCAGACCAGCTTCAAGGGCCACACTTAAAGCATGGCGAGCAGCCAACGCCTCGGCTTCATCCGCAGCATAACAGCCCTCCACAGTCATGCACGTAGCCACCATGATATCTCCAACATCATCCCTCATTATGCCACCAAAACCCGTCTTTCCTTCCTTGAAAATGGCCGCGTTCGAGTTGACTTTGAACTTCCCAGCTGTTGGCTTCTCCCAATTCTTCCTTTTTTGGCTCTCCTCATATGCAACATCCTTCTCATCTGCCATACTCGCCTGATACTCATAAGTAAGCTTTGAGGCTTTGCTCACCACATCTTCGATGGAAATCTTTTTCAAATCAAAAACCCAAGCGTTTCTTCTTAGCCACACACCCCACAACATGCTCCAAAAAACATCCCACCATGTATCGTCTTTGATCATTGCTACCATCGAGTCAACCCACATCTTGAAAGTTACCACATCCGAATTATGAAAATCAATTCGAAGGGGGGAAATTTTCCAAGCAAGCTTCACATCCTCACAAAGAAATAATGCATGGGTTAAATCTTCCTTTTCTTCACCACACCATGGGCACATCGAGTCTTCAATCACCCCTCTAATTCTCAGATTTTCACGCACCGGTATCCCACCATGGAGGGTTCGCCACCCAAAAATCTTGACTTTCGTGGGAATTTGGGCATTCCACAAACATTTCCGTGTACTTTTGGTTGAGAAACCGATGTCGAGGCCACATTTCTTTTATTAATCTGAAGTTCAATGAAATATGCACTTCGAACAACAAAATCACCATGTTTCGTGTGGTGCCACGCCCATCGATCCGAGCACTGACTTCGAGGGAAAGGGATTTTTGTTATTTCTTCCACTTCCGAGTTCGAAAACCATCTGCTTAGTTCCTCTCTGTCCCATTCACCATTATTAATCAAATCAAACACTTTTGTTGGACCATCCACAGGTGGGGCATCACCATTCAACACACGAAAATTTGGCAGAGATGGAACCCAGGGATCCCGCCAAATGTCAATGTCTCTTCCATCCCCTACAACTCGTTTTAAACCTTTTGCAAGCAGAGACCTCGCTGACAATATCGAGCGCCATGTATAGCTCGACACAGGGCTTGCTTTGGCCTCCATAAATGAGCAATTTGGGAAGTACTTTAACTTGAGAATTTTTGCAACAAGAGAGTGTGGGTACCTGACAATTCTCCAAGCTTGTTTGGCCAGAAGTGCAGAGTTAAAAATTATTAAATTCCGCATTCCTAAACCTCCCTCCGCCTTAGATGCATAAATTTTACTCCACGCCACCCAAGCCAACTTCTTTTCGTCCTTCTTTTGCCCCCAAAAAAAATTCCGACACATTTTTTCAATCTCTTGTAGAATACATTTTGGAATGGTGAAACATTGCATTGCATAAGTGGGGATTGCTTGCGCCACAACTTTCAAAAGCACTTCGCGCCCAGCTTGAGAAAGATATCCTTCCTTCCAACCCTTCAACTTCTTCAAGACTCTTTCCTGAATTATCTGGAAAACTCTCTTCTTTGACCCCCCCAATGTAAGTTGGAAGACCAAGATATTTATCGTGTTCTTCGACTGCCTTAAAAGATAACTTCATCTGAAGCATTTGTTTTTTTTCAAGATCAATGTTTCGGCTGAAAGACACCTCCGACTTTTCCATGTTCAGTTTTTGCCCTGATTTCAAAGAGCACACATACCATCGGGGCCTGGGGCCTTTGTCGGATGCATTTGCTTCAAAGCTTGTCTGATTTCATCTGCAACAAAGGGTTCAGCGAGCATCTGAGACATAGGGGCCGTGAGTTTTGTTATGACTTTGTCATGGACCGGCGCCATATCTTCTTGATCATTGGCAGTGAATAAATTCTCGAAATGTTGGGCAAATCTGCTATCTCTTCCTCATCCTCATACACAATCCCAGCTTCATCTAAAATATGAGCAATGTTGTTCCGAACAACTCTTTGTTTTGCTTTCGCATGAAAAAACTTTGAATTTTTGTCCCTGAACTTTAACCAATCTTGCCGGCTTCGCTGCTTCCAAAAGATCTCCTCTCTCATTTCCAATTCATCCATTCTTCCATCAATAGCCTGCATTTGAGCTATATTCTCCACCGTGGGTTCCTCCTCCATCAGCTTACCCATCCTATACTTACACTCTCTAATCTCTTTTGCAAAATCACCGAACTTGTTTTTGCTCCAATCTCTCAAATCACTAGCCGTGCGGGCTAAATTGCTTAAAACATTCTCGCCACTCCTCCACGCTTCCTTGATTGTCTCTTCACACGACTCTTCACGCATCCACATCTCCTCAAATCTAAAGAGACGTTTCAATCTGCGCTTGTTAGGGGTGGTGATGCGTTTTTTGTTGCTAAGAACAAGAGGAAGATGGTCTGATTTTCTTTTCTCTAAGTGAGTGACAAAAGAGCCACTATACATCTCCTTCCATTCACTATTTGCACAAAATCTATCAAGTCGTTCCTGCAAATTCTTCTCTCCCCCTTGATTATTCGTCCATGTGAACGGGTACCCATTAGTGAATAAATCATCAAGACCACATTGATCCAAAGCACTCCTAAACATAGCCGCCTGATCGAAATTGAAATCTCCCCCTCCTTGTTTCTCATTTGACCATAACATGAGATTAAAATCTCCCCCACATAACCAAGGGATGTGGGTGTCGTGGCACGAAACTTTCTTAAGGGGGGTGATTGCAACACCATGGATTTCTCTCCTAAATTTTTGCTCTTATATTTTTTCCCTTAATTAATGTGTTCACTAAAAATTGAGTATTTTATTCTAAAAATAATTATATCGTATAAGTTGTTTTTTAACTTGGTAATATTATATTTATACTTTATGCTATTATTATATTTATTTGAAAATTTATTTATTTTTTAGTTAAAAATACGCGTTAGGATGCGCTTTATATTTTATCGACTTTGTAACGCGTTTTGGACTGTTTGAAGCTCAGACGCATGGACCAATTCATTTTTTTTTTCAAGAGGGCCGAAACTGTTCAGATTATGAGGGAAGATTTCCTGATTTTTTTTTAGACTTTGTAACACCCTTTTTAATACCTCATTATTACCATAATCATACCCCATCATTAACCTTCGTAACCCTCCTTTTCTTTCTTTTTAGCCACCTTTGAGGTGCTTTTGGATAGAAATTCTTCTACTCAAACTACTTAGTTGTTGCCGTTGCATTTCAGGAAGAGCAGTGCTGAAATTTTTCTCTCTATCATCATACAAAATTCATCTATCTTATTTTTCTCGATACTCCACACAGAAAAATACATACGGCCTTTTCCTACTAAAATTCTTGTGATACTAAGTGGTTGTTGGTGGCTACTAGGTGATCACTTGGAAGACGAATACACGCACGAGGATCAGACGTATACGACTTTGCTTCACTCCTCCAGTTGGCACAGGTAACTAACGGCGATCCGAGTACGATTAGAGTTTGCTAAGGATTTTTCTAGTTTTAATACTTAAGTTGAGTTAGTATTGATTTTAGGAATTTAGGTGGGAATAACTTCATGTTATATGCTTGTTTCATGAGTTTTTTTTTATATAAATTGTATGAGTATATGATTGTTTGGAGAACTTGTGATTTTGTTGTTTGGTTGGAGGGTTTATTATGAGCTTGATTTATATGTTTTAGTATCATTGTTTCAGGATATTTTATGCTAGTTAACTCTTATCGTGCGATGAATTTTCTGTTGTGGTGAACATGGTTTATGGGAGAGTGATGATGTGATCAGTTTGTGTGTAGTATGGTGTCTCAGTTTCTGTTCGCGAAATCCCTCGCTGCCAGGAGCTTTGTTGCTCATTTTGTAATATGTGATTGTTGTGCGTTAATTCTTGAGAGTTCAACATGGTTTTGGTTAGTGGTTTCATTTTCATTTATAGGCATGTATGGCATTGTAGACTGTAGCATGCGTGGCAGGTATGTTAAGGTTCAAGAGTTTTCCTTTGGTTGTAAGTATTGCATTATAGTATGCTTGGTATTGATTTGTTGGTCTGCTACTTTTGTTTCCTTTCCTTTTTGTTTTTTTTCTTCTTTTCTAGTTTTGCTTGGTGTGTATTATATGGGTTGCAGCTTGTTCGTGTGTGTAAGAATTTTTGTTTATCATGTTGTCAGATTATACATATAATAATAAGTCGTTTTTTTATTTTTTTTTATTTTGAAGAAGGTGGTTATAGTATATTGGGCTTATATTTGCTAAGTTATTTTTGTGACTATGTCTTTTTTTCCTATTGTTGTGTGTGTATATATATATATATATATATATATATATTTATATATATTTATATATATATATATAAGAATGATTTTAATTATTCTAAGATGGTTTAGTCTGTTTTTATTATATGTGGAGTATGATAATGTTGTAGTTTTATAAATCAATATCTAAATTGTCGACGTTACAGTACTCGAGGGAGAATAATATTGTCTTTAGTACCGTTTCGCCAAAAGTTATGTACCGGGGGTATTATAACTAACGTTGTAATTAACCTTGTACCCAAACTCAGACAACGAGAGTGTAGTGGTTGGAGTATTTGATTATATTGTGTATTTAGTGTATAATTATGTTTAAGTGAGGTTTATGTTTTTTTAGTGGGAAAAATTCAATTTATTATTATTTTTATTTTTATTGTTATTACTTCTTCCTCCGTTTCATAATATTTGCAACACTTTGCATTTAGCGATGTTTCAAAATAAATGCAACACTTTTGTTTTGTTTCCTTATTTAGTAAGTTTTGGGGGGTGAAATTACTTAAATACCCTTACTTTATAAAATAAGTATTGATTACATACTCTAATCTAAAACAATTAAACTACCTAATCGTTCCCCTAACTACTCCATGATCTTCCACCCACAACCATTCCTTCACCCCACCACCCCCACCCTACCACAAAAACCCTACCCATTCCCCACCACCTCCACTCTCTCTCCTCCCTCACGCCCTCTCTCTCCTCCCTCATGCCCTCGACACAACATTAAAGCCACCATTGTCAGAATTTTGAGCGCCCTCTCTCTCCTCCCTCACGCCCTCTCTCTCCGCTGAATCCACCACCGCTGCGAAGTTGAGCGAAGACGAACGAACGACGAAGACAAAGATGGAGAAGATCAAAGACAAAGGAGAACAAAGAAGATGAAGACTTCGCAGTCAAAGACGAAGGAGAACAAAGAAGATGAAGACGAACAAAGAACAAAGAAGATGAAGACGAAGCATTTGACTGCGAAGTCTTTATCTTCTTTATTCTCCATCGTCTTCATCGATCTCCTTTGTTTGATCTCGGAAAATCTTTCTATCTTCATCATCTTTCCCAGATTTTCCCAAGCAATTAAGATCTTTAATTTTAAGTTTTTCTTAAGTTAGATCTGTAATTTGGTTTTTCTGTCTATAATCTGGTTAGATCATAGAAGATCGTGGTGAATTTTTTTTTTGGTTAGATCATAAAAGATTTTTTTGAATTTGCTCACATAGAAGATGAAGATGGAGAATATGAAGATCGTGGTGAATTTTTGTGAATTTTCGTGAAATGGAAGATGGTGGTGGTGGGGTGGTTGTGGTGGTGGTTCTAATGGTGGTGGCGGGATGGTTGTAGTGGTGGTGTTGACGGGGTGGTTGTGGCGGTGGTGCTGGCGGGGTGGTTGTGGTGGTGGTGTTGGCGGTGGTGATGGTGGTTGCTAGGTGTTGATATAATGTATTTATTGTATTATTAGTTAATCTAATCACATACCCCTTCCCATCTAATTATACACTATTGAAAAATTACCTCGGAGTCCGCCATCAAACTACTATAAGTTCATATAAGTTATATCGTTACACTATAAGTTCATTTAAATTGATATAATCAAACTACTACATTATTGAGTGATAGTTGTATACGTAACACTATAAGAAGTCTAGCTTAAGAAGTAAATAACCATAGAGCTGTAGAGCTAGTAACTTAACAGGAGATATTGAGTCTAATTTTTCAATAATATAGTTTTTTATAATAATAGGGATTTGTTAAATTAATATATCTTTTTTCATATTAACAAGGTCTCAAGCTTCTAATTAATATACATGTTTATGATCTAATTAAAAATATTAACAATGTGTAGCTACTAGGAATCGATTACATGACCTTTGAAATGAAATGTGAGAGTTTAACCACCAATCTATTACCTAATGGTTAATGTTTTAAAGTAATACATAATAAATTCTTATAATTATATGTAACTATAAAGACATAAACAACCTTTTTGATTTTTGTGGAGTCTTATTAGGGTAATAACATTGTCTTACCCCAATTCCATTGACATTGTATTTTTGACCCCATTTCCTTATAATTTTCTTTAAACAACTAATCATACCATGACGTCCATTTCCCAATTTCGCACTTGACAAATTATTACGAAAAGCTAATACATATTTGAATATTGTAACTGACCCGGGATATCGCCCAGGTAAATACTATTTATTAAACATCAAACTGAATGTTATCTAAGATGTTCTAAATAGATATGCTTGAACTTAAAAATAAAATAGTAGTCTCTCCATCACTTTTCTAAAATCTGAAGTACTTAACTAAGATAAAAATATTGAAAACTCAAGATAGAATTATCAGTAATGTCAAGTAAACAATCTACTTGATTTCAATTGCATTAATATTTGACCATGGTTTATGTACTAATGAGTTACCTTTCTCGGCCAAATGAACAAGAACTGCACAAATGGACAACCAAAAGACCCCCACATCAATGATATAAGCAAGAATATGTTGTGAAGGAACTATAAAAGGCAAGTGCTGAAACTGCAATAAGCCACCCTTCTCCGTGTCTCGGCTTTTGGCTAAGATCAAGTGTAGTATTTGATAAGTGGGCTAATCGCCTACCAACGATATTAAATTTATTTTTTTAAGGGGAAGTTCCACCATAGTAGCTTGCTATTGGGAACTTCGAACTCCATTAAATATGTTTTCGAGCCTAGATATTGAACAATAATTAAATTTTAGTAATTTTGTTGGATTTAGTTGTATAAATAGGTTAGTTAGACATATTTTATTTTATTTGGATCAATTGAATTCAGGTCGGTTAAAACAAATCGGGTTGAACCGGGTATTTATTGGTTCTAATTGGGTTTTAGGTTAATATCATGTTGAGTTACGGTCAGGTTCGGGTTTGAATGCAGGTTTGTGTGGTCAGGTCAAAATATGATCTTGCCGTGTGCCGGTCAGGTCTGGGTAATCCCAGGTCAGGTTTCGGTCAGGTCTAAGACTGACTCTCACAAGTCGAACCAGGTTCAAGTCAGGTCAATATCAGGTTGACCCAGCGGTCAGATCTATTTCTGACACCACTAATGATAAGACAAACATACTAGGGTGCCGTGCTGTAAGTCATAGGCTCAAAGCCGCATAAGGACAGCAAACCTTAACCCATACATATATATGCACTCTTACAGATAGTATGCCATGTTGCTACTACAATTTTTAGGAAAATTTGTCAGCAAAAACCTTACAAAATGTCCACTTTGCGAAAAATAACCTTATAAATTTTTTCTTGTGACTTAAAACCTTTAACTTCATTTTTTTGCCAAATGAAACCTTGGGCTTCTTTTCCGGCATTCACCGTCACTTTCCGGCATTAACCCAACTTTTTCCTCTTTTTTGTCTCTATTTGCACTCTTATTTCCTTCTAGATTCATTAATCCAACAAATGCCTCAATTCCATATAAAATAAAATCCAAGTTCATAAAATCCCTGATCAAACAATTATAATTTATTTCTAGTCTTCAAGTTGCTAAATGATGTTCTAAATGTGGACGCCGAAAAGTGGCAGTCAACGCCGAAAAAGTGGTCCGAGGCTTCGTCTCGTAAAGAAGTTGAAGTTAAAGGTTGTAAGTAATAAAAAAACTTTTATATGGTTGTTTTTTGGAAAATGGACATTTTAAAAAGTTATTGTTTAATCTTTAATGGCATCTTCTTTCATTTATTGAATCTTACTCCTCAACTTAATTTTCTCATTTCTTTTCTAGAGTTATCAATATACAACTTGGCAATCAATATTTTTGATTATATAATGAGAAGAAATTAAAAAGGGTTGATATCTTTAGATAATGTAGACATTAAAATATCACATTAGAATAATTCATCTTACACACATTAATGAATTTATGATGAAAACATATGAATAGTTTGACTTTCAAAAAGAGAAATGGGGAGTTTAAAAGAGGATAGAAAGGAGAGTAAGATAATTATAATTGAATATTCAATACATAATAAACTAAACTGGTAACAACGATGATAACTTTACTTGGTTACGCTCAAACAAAACACATCACTTTATTAAATCAAACAACATATGACCATAACAACAAGCGGTGACAACTTTATTAATAATTACAACCAGGAAATGAAATAGCACCCGTACTTAAATGTTTGATAATCCAAAACACAATGAGTGGTTATTCAACATTGGTTAGTCTTAGCATCTACCAGAATAATCAAAGGCAGTATTTGTGCACCTAAGTCCTGCAGCAGAATAGACGTAGTCACAATAACAATTTCCACAACACCAGTAAAGAGGACCACATGGTTGATCATAACCAACACAAGCAAGAGATTGGGTGTCCATACCGATTCCTTCAAACATAATGTTTAAGAGGGGACGAACAGCGAGGGTGGATTGAGGTGTGGTGGCTAGCATCACAAAGGTTAGCATCAACACCAAACTAACCACTCCCTTCTTATTAATGTTCTTCATCTCCATCTCAACTCTCAAGGCTGTAATTACTAATGAATTAATGGTACTTAAATAGTTTTATTGTTTCTCACTTTTGATTTATGAGTTCTTCACTACACTTCTACAAAGGTGGTTTTGTAGCAGAGGGAAGCTCATTGTTCAAATTTTTTTTTTTGACGTTGTTGGATCTTTTATTTCTTGTGTTAAATAATCTCTGCTTATCTGGCTATCGTACAAGGGAAGCGGCGCGGAAATTAGGAATCACGTCATTCTCTTTTTTATTTCTTGTTAAATAACCTTTCACTAGGGGAAAAAAAAGGAAGGGCTGCGCTAGAAGGGCTGCGTTTTTTGGAAAACGCAGCCCTTCGTGTATGAAGGGCTGCGGTTTTCAAGGGAACCGCAGCCCTTTTAGTTAAGGGCTGCTGTTACCCAGAAAACGCGGCCCTTCAAACTGTATGAAGGGCTACGGTTTTAAGCTAACCGCAGCCCTATTAATGTAGGGCTGCGGTTAGCCCAGAAACCGCAGCCCTTCATACACGAAGTATCAACAGGGTGCCATGCTTTTTTGTACTATGAACGATTATCCAGCTTATGGGAACTTATCTGGGTATAAGACTAGAGGAAAACAACCCTGCCCGATTTGTGTAGATGACATGAAGTCTACACACCTTAAGGGCTGCAATCATGTGTATATGCGCACACGAAGGCTCCTCAGACGCGACCATCCCTATCGGTTTAAGAAGAAGGCATTCGATGGGACGGTTGAAGAAGAAGTTGCTCGTAGACCATTAACTGGTACTGAAGTTTATAATCAGGTGCAGGGCATTGAAACAATCTTTGGTACACCTGCTAGTGAGGTTGATCGGCCTACAGGATTATGGAAAAAGGAGTCCATTTTTTGGAAACTCCCATATTGGAAAGATCTAAAGGTCAAACATTGTTTGGATGTCATTCACATAGAGAAGAATGTTTGTGAAGCTATTCTTGCGACACTTATGACTATTCCGGGTAAAACAAAAGATGTTAAGGCGTCACGACTTTACTTGGAAAAACAGGGGCTTCGACCAGAGTTGTGGGCTCAGAAAAGGGACGGAAGGAAGAAGAAAGTAGTGGAGGGAAGGGTTGATGATGAAACTCAGAAAAGTAAAAAGAAGGTGGAGGATTCGGAGAAGAATTATTTGCCACCAGCTTGCTACACGATGTCGCGTGCAGAGAAACAGATTTTTTGCGAGTCATTGTATGGCATTAAGGTTCCATCTGGCTACTCATCGAATATGAAGCGATTTGTTACCTTAAATGGTGAGTTGAAGTTATCGAGTATGAAATCTCACGATTGTCATGTCATGATGCAAGTATTCTTACCGATTGCAATTCGTGGGATACTTCCAAAGCATGTGAGGCACACCATTACAGAACTTTGTTCATTTTTCCATACAATATGTAGCAAAGTCCTAGAATCGTCGACCCTCGATTCCTTGCAGGCCAGAGTAGTTGAAACGCTATGCAAATTTGAGATGTTTTTCCCCCCCGCATTCTTTGACATTATGGTCCATCTCATTGTCCATCTAGTTCGAGAAATTAAGCTGTGTGGTCCAGTGTTTTTGAGATGGTGCTATCCTTTTGAGAGATATATGGGCACTTTGAAGGATAAAGTTCGAATCCCGCACAACCGTAAGGTAGTATAATTCAAGGGATTGTGGGTGAAGAGATCGCAATTTTGTGGGCCGAGTACTTTGCTAGTGTTGATCCTGTTGGACTTCCGACATCCCGACACGAGGGCAGACTTGAGGGCAAGGGTACAATTGGTTCAAAATTGATCACACCTTCCGTAGAAAAGCGTACATAAGCTCACTTATTTGTATTGCATCACGTAGCAGCTGTCCATCCTTATTTAAATGAACATATGGAGGAATTACGTGTTAGCAATCCTGGAAAAGGAGTTAGGGCATTGACGCAAATGCATAACAAGACTTTCATTGATTGGTTTCATAAACGAGTAGTGAATGATTTGGATGAAAGTGTTCTCGAAACAATCCAAGTGGTTAACATTTGGTCCTCGTGAAGCCGTACGCTCTTATGAGGGTTATGATATTAATGGGTATACGTTTTGGACTGAACGTCAAGATCTGAAATCAACATCGCAACAAAATAGTGGTGTTTCACTTGTGGCGTCATCTACACAATACGCAAGCTCAAAGGATAAGTCGCATGTACATGTTGAAAGTAATTATTATGGGCAAATACAAGAAATATGGGAGCTAGACTACTGTACTTTTAATATTTGCCTCTTGTGTTGCAAGTGGGTTGACGATAATTGACGTTGCGTAAGAAAAGATGATCCTTGCGGATTCACTCTTGTTAACCATAGTCGTCTACGTGAAACTCAGGAGCCATTTGTAATTGCATCACAAGTTAAGCAAGTATTTTTTGTTACTGATCCTGCTGATAATAAGTGGTCAATTGTTGTACCTGGTAAAAGGAGTATCCTCGGTATTGGTGATGTTGATAATGAGGAAGAATATGATGCATTTGAGGACCTCCCTCCTTTTACCTATCCTGAAAATAGTGTGGAAGATGATGTGAATATGTCGGAGAACTATATGCGTGTAGATCACACGGAAGGGATACAAGTACTTGAAGATCCTAAGAAATGGTGGAAGGTTAATAAATCATGAAACATAAACTCAGGTCTGTGTAATTTCTCCAATTCGTAACTATTGTGTAGATTTTAGGCTTATTTTTGTTGTAGGTTGAATTTGGGGAACGAAAAGGTCATTTTAGGCCTACATGGCAATGATGGAGTGCTGTGGGGGCATTAGTGGGCGTGGTGGTGGGAGTTTGTTACAAATGTGGAGAGTGAGGTCACATGGCAATGGAATGCTCTCCACATATGTAACATTTCCCACCATCTCCGCCGCTACCAGCTGATGGGCATTCCATTGCCATGTGACCTGATTCTCGGGTCATTTTAGGCCTATTTTGGTCGATTCGCGTCCGATTCGTACTTATCGAGTCATTTCACCCCAAATTCTTTTTGAACTTGATTATATGAGGTATAATGTAACTATTTTTGTAGAGTTTTAGGCTTGCATTTGTTGTAGGTTGAATTTGGGGAACGAAAAGGTCATTTTAGGCCTACATGGCAATGATGGAGTGCAGTGGGGGGGCAGTAGTGGGGGTGGTGGTGGGATTTTGTTACAAATGTGGAGAGTGAGGTCACATGGCAATGGAATGCTCTCCACATCTGTAACATTTCCCACCATCTCCGCCGCTACCAGCTGATGGGCATTCCATTGCCATGTGACCTGATTCTCGGGTCATTTTAGGCCTATTTTGGTCGATTCGCGTCCGATTCGTACTTATCGAGTCATTTCACCCCAAATTCTTTTTTCACATGATTATATGAGGTATAATGTAACTATTGTGTAGATTTTTAGGCTTGCATTTGTTGTTGGTTGCATTTCGGGAACGAAAAGGTCATTTTAGGCCTATTTTTGCCTTTTCGCTTCCAAATCGTACTTATCGAGTCATTTAACCCCAAATTCTTTTTGAACATGATTATATGAGGTATAATGTAACTATTGTGTAGAGATTTAGGCTTGCATTTGTTGTTGGTTGCATTTCGGGAACGAAAAGGTCATTTTTGGCCTATTTTTGCCTTTTCGCTTCCAAATCGTACTTATCGAGTCATTTAACCCCAAATTCTTTTTGAACATAATAATATGAGGTATAATGTAACTATTGTGTAGATTTTTAGGCTTGCGTTTGTTGTTGGTTGAATTTCGGGAACGTAAATGTGATTTTAGGCCTATTTTTGCCTTTTCGCGTCCAATTCCTGTTTCTCGAGTCATTTAACCCCAAATTATTTTTGAACATGATTATATGAGGTATAATATAACTAGTGTGTAGAGTTTTAGGCTTGCATTTGTTTTTGATTGAATTTCAGGAAGGTATATGTCATTTTTAGAACTACTAACTACGGTAAATGATTGAATTCTTATATTATGTGTTTATTCCTTGGTTGTTTTGTAAGGTTTATATGAATAACACACCAAGTTTGAGGGCCTTCACCATAAACGAATTACATGAAGTTCGAGATAAGTTGGCGTCCCACCTTTGTGATGATTGCTTATGATACATTTTGGTGGAATTCGTGATATAATTAGCTAGATCTACTAGTTGGTATCAATTCTATGAACACTTTTTACATTATCAAATATATATATATTTAAAGTTAATTATTACGTTCAAAAACTTGTCATATATTATTGCAATTCGATCGATTTTTTTTGTGTCGAAGGGAGGTGTTGGGTGGGGGTGGGGGTGGGGTGGGAGGCTGCCACCACGGTGGGCATTGGGCCGGGCTAGGGGCGTGGTGGGGTGTTGGGGTGGTGGCGGCAGGTGGGTGGAGGGGGGTGGAGAGGGTGGGGTGGGGTGGGGGTGTAGGGGAGTGAAGGGGTGGGGTGGTGTGGGGGTGCGGGGCCGGGGTGGAGTGCAAAGGTGGGCGGGGGTGGGCGGGGGGTGGGGGGCGGGTTGGCGGGGGGTGGGGAGTGCGGGGGTGGGGCTGGGTGTGGGGGTGGGCGGGGGGTGGGGGGCGAGGGGGGCGGGGGTTGGGGGAGTGCGGGGGTGGGGGGGTGTGGGGGGTGGGCGGGGGGTGGGGGGGGGGTGGCCGGGGGAGTACAGTGGTCGGGCAGGGGGTGGCTAGGGGGAGTGCGGGGTTGGCGTGCAGGGCTGGCTGGGCTAGCAGATTTATTTTTAAAAAAAAACATAGCGAATACGAAGGGCTACGGTTTTAGGCCTAAACCGCAGCCCTTCCAGCTAAGAAGGGCTGCGTTTTTGGCTTGAACCGCAGCCCTTCGTTGTGAAGGGCTGTGGTTAAAAACCGCAGCCCTTCTTTTCTGTTGAAGGGCTGCTACGGAAAGGGCTGCTGGCCAAAAACGCAGCCCTTAGGGCTGTTTTGACCGCAACCCTTCCTTATTTTTCCATTAGTGTTTGGCATTCCTTTTTTGACGGGATATGGGGATCTGCCTGTCTTATGATATAATCACATGATCTAGGTAGTTTATTAAAATAATGTGCGCTCTCACAATGTCAATGGATAAGTGTATCGAGTAATTAACAAGTCCAAATCTCTCCAATTTTTTATATTATTATATGTGGCAATCTATATTATTGGTCAAAATTATTAGATTTAAATAAACTTTTTATTTTAGAAAAAAAAAAAAGCAAAAAGTAATTAACATCAACCAATATGATTAAATGACATAAGTATAGTATAAATAGATGGGAGAGAATATCTTTTTCATTATTAACATGGTCTTATGCAATATAGTGCTTAATCTGTTATTACTTACTTGCACCCTTTTAACTTTTGCACATTTATATACGAATTATGACGTTTTTTATTAATATATAAAAATTAATAATCTTATGTGAAATATTTCATTTGTCTCATTATATAAATTTTATAAATATTGAGTTTTTGTGGATAAATGAATAAATATATTTCTGGTCAAAATTATGTACATCAAGGTGTGAGAAAGTCAAAGGCATTGTATACACTTATCATTGCGCAAATTGGTAGCTTTTGGCTATTTCTATAAAAAAAAAATTACTTAACATGCACTTCATTATTATTCATCAATTAGGGTGAGACAATGATCTAAAAGATATAAGTCTTTTTTTAGCTGACAACACTCCTAAAAAAGAAAGTTATTCTTTTTATGGGGGCAATATTGTTTCGATGACGATATCTCTTTTAAAATAAAATGAATATGCAGCCCTACCCCACAAATGAACAAGGCCCAATAACACTTGACAACCAATGTCGTCATGATTTTAAAATATATTCCACCCGTTTAAAAAAATATTAGTCACTTGTACTTTTTATGCTTGGTGATGTAAGGCTATTGTTAGTTCAACTTTTTTTTTTTTTAATTTCAGAGTAGATCAGATCGGATCAAATAAGAAATAATAAGTTCAGATTAGATAAGTTTAGGTCATACTTATATTTAAAAACTTACTATTATTGTTATTATTATTATTGTTATTATTGTTATTGGTATGATGATTATTATGATTATTAGTATTACTAATACTATTATGATTATTAGTATTATTATTAATGTTACTATTATGATTACTACTATTATTACTACTATTATTATTATTACTTCTACTACTACTACTACTACTACTACTACTATTATTATTATTATTATTATTATTATTATTATTATTATTATTATTATTATTATTATTATTATTATTATTATTATTATTATTATTATTATTATTATTATTATTATTATTATTATTATTATTATTGTGTTATTGTTATTGTTATCAGTATTAGCATTACTTTACACGATTACTATTACTATCGACACTACTATTTACTAGTACATTTGTTCAAAAATAGTATTATTATTGTTGTTGTGACTAGATAGAAAAAAGTGAGGAAACTTGTCTTTGTCATTTGTGAGGCAACATCACACGCACAGTAGCACAAAACAGTGCACTGTAAGTCTGTCTGCACACAGTGTCACGTCACCAGTCACCATGCAGACGTTTCTTCCAACTTTGCTGCCTCATCAGCCATCAATTGAAGTCAGTTTCTTTAATTTTAATTTTCAAATATTTTGCCTTTTTCTCCTTTAAGCAATTTTCGATATTTGTTTTTTTTGAATTTGTTTCAAATTTTTGCTTTTTTTCCTTGAGTAGTTAGTGTATTATTAATAGTACTTATTGATTATTTGATTCTTTTATACAAGATTGTTTATTTGAAGTATAAATTGAGTACTTAATTTTTGATAAATTCCATAATATGATAGAAATTATAAATTAAAATCATTAGTAGACCTCGTTATAAGATTATAAGTTTTATGTTAAATTTTAGAATGAAGAGAATAGATCAATGATTACAAGTTTTAAATTAAATTTCAAAATGACGAGAACAAATCAAAAGAGATATTTCTTTTCAAGAATTTTTTTTTGTATAATTTTATACGTTTTTGGATTTTTTTTTTGAAATTTTGTATGGATCGGTAAATTTTGATGCCTCCCCCTCCCCCAAATTAAAATCCTGGATCCGCCCCTACCTATGATGTATTGGGCCCAAGATTGGTTGCACATTTTATTCACAAAAAATTGTGGAATTAATTATGAAAACCATGGATCAACATCTCCATATTTTTTCATTAATTGAGTGACGTTATTTTACAAAGAAACTATCATTACAACAATATGTACAAATTCTATGATCTATACAAATCTTCAATCTTGATCTTCACCAGGTTGCTCCTTGATCTTTATCTTCTTGGATGAGCTTTGGAATTTAAATTTATTTAAAAATTTATGAAAATTAGAGACTAATTAACTTCATTAATTTAATTTTTTTTATGAAGACTTTTAAGAAAAACTGAAAATTTAATGACTTTAAATTATCTTTTTCGTATGAAAAGAATATGTTTTAATATTGAATTAATTACTTTATTTGAGCTTTCGAGATTACACTTTTGTTCTGATACTGACTTGAAAAATTCATAACTTTATGTACAAAAGCATAAAATTGAGCATGTGTTATGCCTACGGATAGGTCTGTGAGTTCTTTATGTTGTGTCAAAATTTGACATTCTTTTAGTGATATTTTTCTTTATGTTGATTTTTATTCTAAATCCGATCAAAACATGACCTTTATCCAACATGTTCATTGAAACCTAATTTAATGAACTGAGTCTGATGTGAATTTTGGTATCAGCATTCTAAACGCGTACATGTTGTGTTATATTTCAACCCAACTCGTACTAACTAACTCAATAACCAAACCAAAAAGAATAAAAAGAGAGGAAAGGTGTTGATGTGACTAGATGAAAAAAATTGAGGAAACTTGTCTTTGTGATTTGTGAAGCAACATCAGACGCACAGTAGCACACAACAACGCACTGTAAGTTTGTCTGCACACAGTGCCACGTCACCAGTCATCTTGTGGACCTTCTTCTAACTTTGTTGCCTCATCAGCCATCAATTTTAGTCAGTTTCATTAATTTTAATTTTATTTTCAAATATTTCGCCTTTTTCTCCATTAAGCAATTTTCTATATTTGTTTTTTGAATTTTGTTTCAAATGTTTGTTTTTTCCTTGAGTTGTTAAATATATTATTAGTAGTACTTATTGTTTATTTGATTCTTTTATACAAGATTGTTTACTTGAAGTATAAATGGAGTACTTAATTTTTTATAAACTCAATAATGTGATAGAAATTATAAACGAAAATCATTGATACACCTTGTTATAAGATTATAAGTTATAAATTAAATTTCAAAATGTAGAGAATAAAACAAAGATTATATGTTTTAAACTAAAATTTTAAAATGACGAGAATAAATTAAAAGGGACATTTCTTATCATGAATTTTTTTTTTTGTATAATTTTATTCTATTTTTGTTTTTTTTTTTGAAATTTTGTATGGATCAATTAATTTTGAGCCCCCCAAAAAAATATAAATCCTGGATCCGCCTCTAACTATGACATATTAGGCCCAACATTATTTGCTCCTTTTATTTAAAAAGAATTTTGAAATTATTTATGAAAATCATGGATAAACATCTCCATATTTATTCATTACTTGAGTGATGTATATAACTATTTACAAAGAAGCTATTATTACAATAATATGTACTAATTCTATGATCTATACAAATCTTCAATTTTGATCTTCACTAGGATGCTCCTTGTTTTTCATCTTCTTCGATGGGCTTCGTAATTTAAGTTTATCAAACAACTTATGAATATTAGAGATTAATTAACCTTTTTAATTAGTTTTTTACGAATATTTTTATTGATTTTTATTTATGTTATGAAAAAGAATCGTTTTAAGAGAAACTTAAAATTTAATGACTTTTAATTATCTTTTTCGTACGAAAAAAAAATATTTTTATGAAAATTGAATTAATCACTTTATTTAAGCTCTCTAGATAACACTTTTGTTCTGATACTGACTTGAAAATTTCATAACTTTCTGTACAAAACATGAAATTGAGCCTGTATATGCCAATGGATAGGTCTGTGAGTTCTTTATGTTGTGTCAAATTTTGACTTTCTTTTAGTGATAACTCGAATCATGGGGATTTTTATTCTAAAACCTGTCAAAACAAAACCTTTATCCAACATGCTCTCTGAAATCTAACTTAATGAACTGAGTTTGATGTAAATTCTGGTATGAGCATTCTAGCCACATTGAGTGACTCGACTGGAAATTTTCAAGTGAATTGGACATCTCTAGTACCCATTTTCATTTATTTCCTTAACTGAAGAAAAAATCTATGTTCTGGAATTTGGTGATTTTCATGAACGTTTTTGTAAAAAAGACATAGAATTGTACAAAATTTGTATGAACATTATTTTTATGTTGTTGGAAAGCTACTGATGTCTTCTTCTTCGATGATGCTTTTTTCAGTTTTAGAGATCAATTTTAAAATGTAAGATAGATCATAATACAATTTAACTTATCTAGATTTGCATTTTTTTTCCTTTTATATTGAGATTGGCTTACTTAATTGATATACTATGATCAGCGGCGGACCCACGTTGGGTCCTGGGTTGCACAGGCGCACCAAATCTAAAGAATTTTTTTAAAAAAAAAATTAACTGAAACACGTACATGTGTTATTCTTAAATCCAATTCGTATTAACTGATTCAATAACTAAACCTAAAAGAATAAAGAGAGAGGCAAGGTGTTGATGTGACTAGATATAAAAAAGTGAGGAAAATTGTCATTGTGATTTATGAGGCAACATCAGACGCACAGTAGCACACAACAGTGCACTGTAAATCTGTCTGCACAGAGTTCCACATTGGCAGTCATCATGCACGATTACTATTACTATTGTTATCAGTATTAGAATTACTTTACACGATTACTATTACTATCGACACTACTATTTACTAGTACATTTGTTCAAAAGTAGTATTATTATTGTTGTTGTGACTAGTTAGAAAAAAGTGAGGAAACTTTTCTTTGTCATTTGTGAGGCAACATCACACGCACAGTAGCACAAAACAGTGCACTGTAAGTCTGTCTGCACACAGTGTCACATCACCAGTCAACATGCAGACGATTCTTCCAACTTTGCTTCCTCATGAGCCAACGATTCAAGTCACTTTCTTTAATTTTAATTTTCAAATATTTCGTCTTTTTCTCCTTTAAGCAATTTTCGATATTTTTTTTTTGAATTTGTTTCAAATTTTTGTTTTTTTTCCTTGAGTAGTTAAGTGTATTGTTAATAGTACTTATTCATATATTTTCATTAATTGAGTGACGTAATTTTACAAAGAAACTAATATTACAACAATATGTACAAATTCTATGATCTATATAAATCTTCAATTTTGATCTTCACTAGGATGCTCCTTGTTGTTCATCTTATTCGATGGGCTTCGTAATTTAAGTTTATCAAACAACTTATGAAAATTAGATATCAATTAACGTCTTTAATTTAATTTTTTTATGAAATTTTTTATTGATTTTTATTTATGTAATGAAAAACAGTCATTTTAAGAGAAACTTAAAATTTAATGACTTTGAATTATCTTTTTCGTACGAAAAGAAAATATTTTTATGAAAATTGAATTAATCACTTTATTTGAGCTTTCTAGATAACACTTTTGTTCTGATACTAACTTCAAAAATTCATAACTTTCTGTACAAAATATCAAATTGAGCATGTATATGCCTATGGATAGGTCTATGAGTTCTTTACGTTGTATCAAATTTTGACTATGTTTTAGTGTACCTCGAATCATGGATCATAATATAATTTAACTTAGCTAGATTTGTAACTTTTCCTCTTATATTGAGATTGGCTTATTTAATTGATATACTATGATCAGCGGCGGACCCACGTCGGGTCCTGGGATGCATTGGCGCACCAAATCTAAAAAAAATTAACTGAAACACGTACATGTTGTGTGTTATACTTAAACCCAACTCGTATTAACTGATTCATTAACTAAACCTAAAAGAATAAAAAGAGAGGCAAGGGGTTGATGTGACTAGATATAAACAAGTAAGGAAAATTGTCATTGTGATTTATGAGGCAACATCAGACGTACAGTAGCACACAACAGTGCACTATAAATATGTCTGCACAGAGTTCCACATTGGCAGTCATCATGCACGATTACTATTACTATTGTTATCAGTATTAGAATTACTTTACACGATTACTATTACTATCGACACTACTATTTACTAGTACATTTGTTCAAAAGTAGTATTATTATTGTTGTTGTGACTAGATAGAAAAAAGTGAGGAAACTTGTCTTTGTCATTTGTGAGGCAACATCAGACGCACTGTAGCACACAACAGTGCACTGTAAGTCTGTCTGCACACAGTGTCACATCACTAGTCAACATGCAGACACTTCTTCTAACTTTGCTGCCTCATCACCCATCAACTCAAGTCAGTTTATTTAATTTTAATTTTTAAATATTTCGCCTTTTTCTCCTTTAAGCAATTTTCGATATTTATTTTTTGAATTTGTTTCAAATTTTTTGTTTTTTCCCCAAAGTAGTTAAGTGTATTATTAATAGTACTTATTGTTTATTTGATTCTTTTATAGAAGATTGTTTATTTGAAGTATAAATTGAGTACTTAATTTCTGATAAATTCTGTAATATGATAGAAATTATAAATTAAAATCATTAGTAGACCTCGTTATAAGATTATAAGTTTTACATTAAATTTCAGAATGAAGAGAATAAATCAAAGATTATAAGTCTTAAATTAAATTTTAAAATGACGAGAACAAATCAAAATAGATATTTTTTTCAAGAATTTTTTTTTCTACAATTTTACACGTTGTTGCATTTTTTTTGAATTTTTGTATGGATCGATAAATTTTGATGCCTCCCCCTCCCCCAAATTAAAATCCTGGAACCGCCCCTGACTATGATATATTGGGCCCAAGATTGGTTGCTCATTTTATTCACAAAAAATTGTGGAATTATTTATGAAAATCATGGATCAACATCTCCATATTTTTTCATTAATTGAGTGACGTAATTTTACAAAGAAACTATTATTACAATAATATGTACAAATTCTATGATTTATACAAATCTTCAATCTTGATCTTCACCAGGTTGCTCCTTGATCTTCATCTTCTTGGATGAGCTTTGAATTTAAGTTTATTTATAAACTTATGAAAATTAGAGATTAAGTAACCTCTTTAATTTAATTTTTTTATGAAGACTTTTTTTATTTTTATTTATGTAATGAAAATGAATCATTTTAAGAAAAACAAAAAAATTAATGACTTTAAATTAACTTTTTCGTATGAAAATAATATATTTTAATATTGAATTAATAACTTTATTTGAGCTTTCGATATTACACTTTTGTTCTGATACTGACTTGAAAAATTCATAACTTTATGTACAAAAGCGTAAAATTGAGCATGTGTTATGCCTATAGATAGGTCTGTGAGTTCTTTCTGTTGTGTTAAAATTTGACATTCTTTTAGTGATATCTTTATTTATGTTGATTTTTGTTCTAAATCCGGTCAAAACTTGACCTTTATCCAACATGTTCTTTGAAACCTAATTTTAATGAACTGATTCTGATGTTAGTTTTGGTATGAGTATTCTAAACGCGTACATGTTGCGTCATATATCAACCCAACTCGTAATAACTAACTCAATAACCAAACCTAAAAGAATAAAAAGAAAGGAAAGGTGTTGATGTGCGTGACTAGATAAAAAAATTGAGGAAACTTGTCGTTGTAATTTGTAAAGCAACATCTGATGCACAGTAGCACACAACAACGCACTGTAAGTTTGTCTGCACACAGTGCCACATCACCAGTCATCTTGCGAACCTTCTTCTAAATTTGTTGCCTCATCAGCCATCAATTCTAGTCAGTTTCATTAATTTTAATTTTATTTTCATATATTTTGCCTTTTTCTCCATTAAGCAATTTTCGATATTTGTTTTTTGAACTTTGTTTCAAATGTTTGTTTTTTCCTTGACTTGTTAAATGTATTATTAGTAATACTTATTATTTATTTGAATGTTTTATACAAGATTGTTTATTTAAAGTATAAATGGAGTACTTAATTTTTAATAAACTCAATAATGTGATAGAAATTATAAACGAAAATCATTGATACACCTTGTTATAAGATTATAAGTTTTAAATTAAATTTCAGAATGTAGAGAATAAAATAAAAATTATAAGTTTTAAACAAAAATTTCAAAATGAAGAGAATAAATTAAAAGGTATATTTCTTATCAAGAATTTTTTTTTTTTGTATAATTTTATACTATTTTTGTTTGTTTTTTGAATTTTTGTATGGGTCAATTAATTTTGAGCCCCCTCAAAAAATATAAATCATGGATCTGCCTCTAACTATGCCATATTGGGCACAACATTATTTGCTCATTTTATTCAAAAAGAATTGTGGAATTATTTATGAAAATGATGGATAAACATCTCCATATTTATTCATTACTTGAGTGATGTATATAACTATTTACAAAGAAGCTATTATTACAATAATATGTACTAATTCTATGATCTATACAAATCTTCAATTTTGATCTTCACTAGGATGCTCCTTGTCTTTCATCTTCTTCGATGGGCTTCGTAATTCTAGTTTATCAAACAACTTATGAAAATTAGAGATTAATTAACCTCTTTAATTTAATTTTATTTATGTAATGAAAAAGAGTCATTTTAAGAGAAACTTAAAATTTAATGACTTTTAATTATCTTTTTCGTACGAAAAGAAAATATTTTTATGAAAATTGAATTAATCACTTTATTTGAGCTAGATAACACTTTTGTTCAGATACTGACTTTAAAAATTCATAACTTTCTGTACAAAATATGAAATTGAGCCTGTATATGCCTATGGATAGGCCTGTGAGTTCTTTATGTTGCGTCAAATTTTGACTTTTTTTAGTGATAACTCGAATCATGGTTATTTTTATTCTAAAATCTGTCAAAACAAAACCTTAATCCAACATGTTCTTTGAAATCTAACTTAATGAACTAAGTCTGATGTGAATTCTGGTATGAGCATTCTAGCCACATTCAGTGACTCGACTGGAAATTTTCACGTGAATTGGACATCTCTAGTACCCATTTTCATTTATTTCCTTAACCGAAGAAAAAAATCTCTATTATGGAATTTGGTGATTTTCATGAACGTTTTTGTAAAAAAGACATAGAATTGTACAAAATTTGTATGAACATCATTTTTATGTTGTTGGAAAGCTACTGATGTCTTTTTCTTTGATGATGTTTTTTTCAGTTTTAGAGATCAATTTTAAAATGTAAGATGGATCTTAATACAATTTAACATAGCTAGATTTGCATTTTTTTTCCTCTTATATTGAGATTGACTCATTTAATTGATATACTATGATCAGCGGCGGACCCACGTTGGGTCTTGGGTTGCACAGGCGCACCAAAGCTAAAAAAAATGAAAGAATTTTTTTTAAAAAAAAATAATTGAAACACATACATATTGTGTTATACTTAAACCCAACTCGTATGAACTGATTCAATAACTAAACCTAAAAGAATTAAAAGAGAGGCAAGGTATTGATGCGACTAGATATAATAAAGTGAGGAAAATTGTCATTGTGATTTATGAGGCAACATCAGACGCACAGTAGCACACAACAGTGCACTGTAAATCAGTCTGCACAGAGTTCCACATTGGCAGTCACCATGTCAAACTTTGCTGCCTTATCAAGTCAGTTTCTTTAAATTTAATTTTCAAATATTTCTCCTCTTTCTCCTTTAAGCAACTTTCGATATTTGTTTTTTGAATTTTGTTTAAAATTTTTGTTTTTTCCTTGAGTAGTTAAGTGTATTATTAATAATACTTATTGTTTATTTGATTATTTTATACAATATTGTTTATTTGAAGTATAAATCAAGTATTTAATTTCGAATAAACACAATAATATGATAGAAATTATAAATTAAAATATTAATAGACCTTGTTAAAAGATTATACGTTTTAAATTAAATTCAGAATAAAGAGAACAAATCAATGATTACAAATCTTAAATTAAATTTCAAAATGTCGAGATCAAATCAAAAAGGATATTTGTCATCAAGAATTTTTTTTGTATAATTTTATACTTTTTTGGATTTATGAATTTTTGAGACCCACCCAAATAAAAATCCTGGTTCCGCCTCTGACTTTGATATATTGGACCCAACATTGTTTGTTCATTTTATTCTAAAAATAATTGTGGAATTATTTATGAAAATCATGGATAAACATCTCCATATTTTTTCATTAATTGAGTAATGTATATAACTATTTACAAAAAAAACTATTATTACAATAATATGTACAAATTCTATGATCTATATAAATCTTCAATTTTGATCTTCACTAGGATGCTCCTTGTTGTTCATCTTATTCGATGGGCTTCGTAATTTAAGTTTATCAAACAACTTATGAAAATTAGATATCAATTAACCTCTTTAATTTAATTTTTTTATGAAATTTTCTATTGATTTTTATTTATGTAATGAAAAACAGTCGTTTTAAGAGAAACTTAAAATTTAATGACTTTGAATTATATATTTCGTACGAAAAAAAATATTTTTATGAAAATCGAATTAATCACTTTATTCGAGCTTTTCAGATAACACTTTTGTTCTGATACTGACTTCAAAAATTCATAACTTTCAGTACAAAATATGAAATTGAGCATATATATGTCAATGGATAGGTCTATGAGTTCTTTATGTTGTATCAAATTTTGACTATCTTTTAGTGATACCTCGAATCATGGATCATAATACAATTTAACTTAGCTAGATTTGCAATTTTTCCTCTTATATTGAGATTGGCTCATCTAATTGATATACTATGATCAGCGGCGGACCCACACCGGGTCGTGGGTGGCACAGGAGCACCAAATCTAAAAAAAATTAAGTGAAACACGTACATGTTGTGTTATACTTAAACCCAACTCGTATTAACTGATTCAATAACTAAACCTAAAAGAATTAAAAGAGAGGCAAGGTGCTGATGTGACTAGATATAATAAAGTGAGGAAAATTATCATTGTGATTTATGAGGCAACATCAGACGCACAGTAGCACACAACAGTGCACTGTAAATCTGTCTGCACAGAGTTCCACATTGGCAGTCACCATGTCAAACTTTGCTGCCTTATCAAGTCAGTTTCTTTAAATTTAATTTTCAAATATTTCTACTCTTTCTCCTTTAAGCAATTTTCGATATTTGTTTTTTGAATTTTGTTTAAAATTTTTATTTTTTCCTTGAGTAGTTAAGTGTATTATTAATAATACTTATTGTTTATTTGATTATTTTATACAATATTGTTTATTTGAAGTATAAATCAAGTATTTAATTTCGAATAAACACAATAATCTGATAGAAATTATAAATTAAAATATTAATAGACCTTGTTATAAGATTATACGTTTTAAATTAAATTCAGAATAGAGAGAACAAATCAATGATTACAAATTTTAAATTAAATTTCAACATGTCGAGATCAAATCAAAAAGGATATTTGTCATCAAGAATTTTTTTTGTATAATTTTATACTTTTTTGGATTTATATGAATTTTTGAGACCCCCCCAAATAAAAATCCTGGATCCGCCTCTGACTTTGATATATTGGACCCAACATTGTTTGTTCATTTTATTCTTAAAATAATTGTGGAATTATTTATGAAAATCATGGATAAACATCTCCATATTTTTTCATTAATTGAGTAATGTATATAACTATTTACAAAAAAAACTATTATTACAATAATATGTATAAATTCTATGATTTATATAAATCTTCAATTTTGATCTTCACAAGGACGCTCCTTGTTGTTCATCTTATTCGATGGGCTTCGTAATTTAAGTTTATCAAACAACTTATGAAAATTAGATATCAATTAACCTCTTTAATTTAATTTTTTTTATGAAATTTTCTATTGATTTTTATTTAAGTAATGAAAAACAGTCATTTTAAGGGAAACTTAAAATTTAATGACTTTGAATTATATATTTCGTACGAAAAAAAAATATTTTTATGAAAATTGAATTAATCACTTTATTTGAGCTTTTCATATAACACTTTTGTTCTGATACTGAGTTCAAAAATTCATAACTTTCTGCACAAAATATGACATTGAGCATATATATGTCTATGGATAGGTCTATGAGTTCTTTATGTTGTATCAAATTTTGACTATCTTTTAGTGATACCTCGAATCATGGATCATAATACAATTTAACTTAGCTAGATTTGTAATTTTTGCTCTTATATTGAGATTGGCTCATTTAATTAATATACTATGATCAGCGGCGGACCCACGTCGGGTCGTGAGTTGCACAGGGGCACCAAATCTAAAAAAATTAAGTGAAACACGTACATGTTGTGTTATACTTAAACCCAACTCGTATTAACTGATTCAATAACTAAACCTAAAAGAATTAAAAGAGAGGCAAGGTGTTGATGTGACTAGATATAATAAAGTGAGGAAAATTATCATTGTGATTTATGAGGCAACATCAGACGCATAGTAGCACACAACAGTGCACTGTAAATCTGTCTGCACAGAGTTCCACATTGGCAGTCACAATGTCAAACTTTGCTGCCTTATCAAGTCAAGTTTCTTTAAATTTTATTTTCAAATATTTCTCCTCTTTCTCCTTTAAGCTATTTTTGATATTTATTTTTTGAATTTTGTTTAAAATTTTTGTTTTTTCCATGAGTAGTTAAGTGTATTATTAATGATACTTATGGTTTATTTGATTGTTTTATACAGTATTGTTTATTTGAAGTATAAATCAAGTATTTAATTTCGAATAAACAAAATAATATGATAGAAATTGTAAATTAAAATATTAATAGACCTTGTTATAAGATTATAACTTTTAAAATAAATTCAGAATAAAGAGAACAAATCAATGACTACAAATTTTAAATTAAATTTCAAAATGTCGACATCAAATCAAAAGGGATATTTGTCATCAAGAATTTTTTTTGTATAATTTTATACTTTTTTGGATTTTTATGAATTTTTGAGACCTCCTCAAATAAAAATCCTGGATCCGCCTCTGACTTTGATATATTGGACCCAACATTGTTTGTTCATTTTATTCAAAAAATAATTGTGGAATTATTTATGAAAATCATGGATAAACATCTCCATATTTTTTCATTAATTGAGTAATGTATATAACTATTTACAGAAAAAACTATTATTACAATAATATGTACAAATTCTATGATCTATATAAATCTTCAATTTTGATCTTCACTAGGATGCTCCTTGTTGTTCATCTTATTCGATGGGCTTCGTAATTTATGTTTATCAAACAACTTATGAAAATTAGATATCAATTAACCTCTTTAATTTAATTTTTTTATGAAATTTTCTATTGATTTTTATTTATGTAATGAAAAACAGTCATTTTAAGAGAAACTTAAAACTTAATGACTTTGAATTATATTTTTCGTACGAAAAAAAAATATTTTTATGAAAATTGAATTAATCACTTTATTTGAGCTCTTTAGATAACACTTTTGTTCTGATACTGACTTCAAAAATTCATAACTTTCTGTACAAAATATGAAATTGGGCATATATATATGTCTATGGATAGGTCTATGAGTTCTTTATGTTGTATCAAATTTTGACTATCTTTTAGTGATACCTCGAATCATGCATCATAATACAATTTAACTTAGCTAGATTTGCAATTTTTCCTCTTATATTGAGATTGGCTCATTTAATTGATATACTATGATCAGCGGCGGACCCACGTCGGGTCGTGGGTTGCACAGCAGCACCAAATCTAAAAAAAATTAAGTGAAACACGTACATATTGTGTTATACTTAAACCCAACTTGTATTAACTGATTCAATAACTAAACCAAAAAGAATTAAAAGAGAGGCAAGGTGTTGATGTGACTAGATATAATAAAGTGAGGAAAATTGTCATTGTGATTTATGAGGCAACATCAGACGCACAGTAGCACACAACAGTGCACTGTAAATCAGTCTGCACAGAGTTCCACATTGGCAGTCACCATGTCACACTTTGCTGCCTTATCAAGTCAGTTTCTTTAAATTTAATTTTCAAATATTTTGCCTTTTTCTCCTTTAAGCAATTTTCGATATTTGTTCTTTGAATTTTGTTGAAAATTTTTGTTTTTTCCTTGAGTAGTTAAGTGTATTATTAATAATACTTATTGTTATTCGATTGTTCTATACAAGATTGTATATTTGAAGTAAGTCAAGCACTTAATTTTGGATAAACTCAATAATTTGATAGAAATTATAGATTAAAATTATTAATAAACCTTGTTATAAGATTATAAGTTTTAAATTAAATTTCAGAATGAAGAGAACAAATTAATGATTTCAAATTTGAAATTGAATTTCAAAATGACGAGATAAAATCAATAGGGATATTTCTCGTCAAGAATTTTTTTGATATAATTTTATACTTTTTTGGATTTTTATGAATTTTTATATGGGTCGATTAATTTTGAGAACTCCCCCCTCCAAATAAAAATTCTGGATCCGCCTCTGACTTTAATATATTGGACCAAACATTGTTTGTTCATTTAATCCAAAAAGGAATTGTGGAATTATATATGAAAACCATGGATAAATATCTCCATGTTTTTTCTTTAATTGATTAATGTATATAGCTATTTACAAAAAAAAAAAAACTATTATTACAATAATATGTACAAATTCTGTGATATATAGAAATGTTCAATCTTGATCTTCACCAGGATGCTCGTTGATCTTCATATTCTTGGATGGGCTTTGGAATTTAAGTTTATCAAAAAACTTATGAAAATTAAAGATTACTTAACCTTTAAAATTTAATTTTTTTATAAAGATTTTTATTCATTTTTATTTATGTAAAGAAAATGAGTTATTTTAAAAGAGACTTAAAATTTAATGACATTTAATTATCTTTTCGTATGAAAAGAAAATATTTTTATGAAAATTGAATTAATCACTTTATTAGAGCTTTCGAGATTACACTTTTGTTCTGATACTGACTTGAAAAATTTATAACTTTATGTACAAAAGCGTGAAATTGAGTATGTGATATGCCTATGGATAGGTTTGTGAGTTCTTTATGTTGTGTCAAAATTTGACATTCTTTTAGTGATAGCTCAAATTATGGTAATTTTTATTCTAAATCCGGTCAAAACAGGTTCTTTATCAAACATATTCTTTGAAACCTAATTTAATGAACCGAGTTTCATGTGAATTTTGGTATAAGCATTTTAAAGACATTGAAGGACTAGAATGGAAATCTTCATGTGAATTGGACATCTCTAAGACCCTTTTTCATTTATTTCCTTAACTGAAGAAAAAATACGTCTTCTGGAATATGATGATTTTCATGAACGTTTTTGTAAAAATGATATAAAATTGTATAAAATTCGTATGTACTTGATTTGATGTTGTTGCAAAGCTACTGATGTCTACTTCAATGGTGTTTTTTTTAGTTTCGGTGAACAATTTTTAAAATGTAAGATGGATGATCATACAATTTATCTTAGCTAGATTTGCAATTTTTCCACTGAATTGAAATTGGGTCAATTAATTCATATACTATGATCAGGGGCGGACCAATATAGGGTCCTGGGTGGCACAGCTGCACCAAACCTAAAAAAAAATACAAAAAGTTTTTTTTTAAAAAAAAATTAACTGAAACGCGTACATGTTGTGTTATACTTCAACCCAACTCGTACTAACTGACTCAATAACCAAACCTAAAAGAACAAAAAGAGAGGAAAGGTGTTAATGTGATTAGATAGAAAAAAGTGGAGAAACTTTCCTTTGTGATTTGTGAGGCAACATCAGACGCGCAGTAGCAAACAACAGTGCATTGTAAGTCTGTCTGCACACAATGCCACGTCGCCAGTCACCATGCGGACGCTTCTTCTAACTTTTCTAGCATAATTAGTCACCGATTCAAGTCATTGTCTTTAATTTTATTTTTCTAATATTTGGCCTTTTTCTCCTTTAAGCAATTTTCGATATTTGTTTTTTCCTTGAATAGTTAAGTGTATTATTAGTAGTACTTATTGTTTATTTGATTCTCTTATCCATTATTGTTTATTTAAAGTATAAATCGAGTACTTAAAATCATTAATAGAGCTTGTTAGAAGATTATAATAAGTTTTAGATTAAATTTCAGAATGAAGAAAATAAATCAAAGATTATAAGTGTTATATTAAATTTCAAAATGATGAGGACAAATCAAAAATGATATTTCTTGAATTTGAATTTTTGTATGGATCAATTAATTTTGATCTCCCAAAAAAAAATCTCGGATCTGGCTCTGACTACGATATATTGGGCCCGACATTGTTTGCTCATTTTATTCAAAAAGAATTGTGTAATTATTTATGAAAATCATGGATAAACATCTCCATTTTTTTCCTTAATTGAGTGATGTATATAACTATTTACAAACAAACTATTATTACAATAATAAGAAAAAATTCTATGATTTATACAAATCTTCAATTTTGATCTTCAGGATGCTTATTGATCTTCTTGAATGGGCTTTGGAATTTAAGTTTATTAAACAACTTATGAAAATTAGAGATTAATTAACCTCTTTAATTAAGTTTTTTTTTTGAAGATTTTTATTTATTTTTATTTATGTAATGAAAATGAGTTGTTTTAAGAGAAACTTAAAATTTAAGGACTTTTAATTATCTTTTTTCGTATGAAAAGAAAATATATTTATGAAAATTGAATTTATCACTTTATTTGTGCTTTTCAAATTACACTTTTGTTCTGATACCAACTTCAAAAATTCATAAATTTCTGTACAAACCGTGAAATTGAGCATGTATATTCCTATGGATAGGTCTATGAGCTCTTTATGTTGTGTAAAAATTACACTTTTGCTCGAATTATGGTGATTTTTATTCTAAAATCGGTCAAAACGGGACCTTTATACGACATGTTCTTTAAAACCTAACTTGATGAATTGAGTTTGATGTGAACTTTTGTATGAGCATTCCAGCCACATTGAATGACAAGGCTGGAAAATTTCACGTGAATTGGACATCTCTAAGACGCTTTTTGATTTATTTCCTTAACTGAAGAAAAATCCGTGTTCTAGAATTTGGTGATTTTCTTGAACGTTTTTGTAAAAATGACATTAATTTGTACAAAATTCGTATGAACATCACTGAAATGGTGTTTTTTTTTATAAGTTTTGGAGAGCAACTGTAAAATGTAAGATGGATCATCATACAATTTAACTAAGCTAGATTTGCAATTTTTCTTCTTAATTCAAATTAGGTCATTTTATTCATATACAATGATCAGGGGCAGACCCACGTGGGGTCCTGGGTTGCACGGGCGCACCAAATACAAAAAATAAAATTAAAGAAGTTTTTTTTAAAAAAAAAAAATTAACTGAAACACGTACATGTTGCATTATACTTCAACCCAACGCATACTAACTGTCTCAATAACCAAACCTAAAAGAACAAAAAGAGAGGAAAGGTGTTGATGTGATTAGATAGAAAAAAGTGAGGAAAATTGTCTTTGTGATTTATCAGGCAACATCAGAGGCACTGTAGCACACAACAGTGCACTGTAAGTGTGTCTGCACACAATGCCACGTCGCTGGTCACCATACGGACGCTTCTTCTAACTTTGCTTCCTCATCAGTCATCAATTCAAGTTAATTTATGTAATTTTAATTTTCAAATATTTCGGCTTTTTCTCCTTTAAGCAATTTCGTTTTTTTTTGAATTTTGGTTCAAATTTTTGTTTTTTTGCTTGAGTAGTTAAGTGTATTATTAGTAGCACTTATTGAATTTGATTCTCTTATACAAGATTGTTTGTTTGAAGTTTAGATCAAATACTTAATTTTTGATAAATTCAATAATATGATAGAAATTATAATTTAAAATCATTAATAAACCTTGAAATAAGATTATAAGTTTTAAATTAAATTTCAGAATGAAGAGAATAAATCAAAGATTATAAGTTTAAATTAAATTTCAAAATGACTAGAACAAATCAAAAGGGATATTTCTTTTTAAGATTTTTTTTTGAATTATTCTATACTTTTTTGGATTTTTTACAATTTTTGTATGGATCAATTAATTTTGAACCCCCCCCAAAAAAAAAAAAATATATATCCTGCTGGATCCACTTGTAACTATGATATATTGGGCCCAGCATTATTTGATCATTTTAATCAAAAAAAATTATGGAATTATTTATTAAAATCATGGATAAACATCTCCATATTTTTCATTAGTTGAGTGATTTTTATATAACTATTTACAAAAAAAAAAACTATTATTATAATAATATGTACAAATTCTATGATCTATACAAATCTTCAATTTTAATCTTAACTAGGATGCTTCTTGATCTTCTTCTTCTTCTTCAATGAGCTTTGTAATTTAAGTTTATCAAACAACTTATGAAAATTAGAGATTAATTAACCTCTTTAATTTAGTTTTTTACGAATATTTTTATTGATTTTTATTTATGTAATTTAAATGAGTTATTATAAGAGAAACTTAAAATTTAATGACTTTTAATTATCTTTTTCGTATGAAAATAAAATATTTTTATTAAAATTAAATTAATCACTTTATTTCAGCTTTCCAGATTACATTATTGTTCTCATACTGACTTGAAAATTCACAACTTTCTGTAAAAGAGTGATATTGAGCACGTATATGCTTATGGATGGGTATGTGAGTTCTTTATGTTGTGTCAAAATTTGACATTTTTTAGTGGTAGCTCGAATTATGGTGATTTTTGTTCTAAAAGCGGTCCAAAAAGGACTTTTATCCAACATGTTCTTTGAAACCTAACTTAATGAACTGAGTTTGATGTGAATTTTGGTGTGAGCATTCTAGCCAGATTAAACAAGATTGGAAAATTTCACGTGAATTTGACATTTCTAAGGCCCGTTTTTATTTATTTATTTAACTGATAATAAACCGTGTTCTTGAATTTGGTGATTTTTATGAACGTTTTTGTAAAAATGACATAAAAATGTACGAAATTCGTATGAACATCATTTGTATGTTGTTGGAAAGCTACTGATGACTAATACAATGGAGCTTTTTTAAGTTTTGGAGAACAATTTTAAAATGTAAGATGGGTCATCATACAATTTAACTTTGCTAGATTTGTAATTTTTCCTCTTAATTGAGATTGAGTCATTTCATTCATATATTATAATCAGAGTTAGACCCGCAAGGGATCCTGAGTGGCACGAGCGAACCAAACCTAAAAAAAATTAACGGAAACATGTATATATTGCGTTATATTTCAACCCAACTCGTAATAACTGACTCAATAACCAAACCTAAAAGAATAAAAAGAGCGGAAAGCTGTTGATGTTACTAGAGAAAAAAGTGAGGAAACTTGTCTTTGTGATTTATGAGACAACATCAGATGCACAGTAGCACACAACATCACATTGTAAGTCTGTCTGCACACAGTGCCACGTTGCCAGTCACCATGCAAACGCTTTTCTTCCAACTTTGCCGCCTCATCAGCCATCAATTCTAGTCAGTTTCTTTAATTTTAATTTTCAAATATTTCGCCTTTTTCTCCTTTAAGCAATTTTCGTTACTTATTTTTTGAATTTTGTTTTAAATTTTTGTTTTTTCCTTGAGTAGTTAAGTGTATATTAATAGTAATTATTGTTCATTTGATTGTTTTATACAAGATTGTTTATTTGAAGTATAAATCGAGTACTTATTTTTTTATAAACTCAATAATATGATATAAATTATAAATGAAAATCATTAATAGACTTAGTTATAAGATTATAAGTTTTAAATTATTTCAGAATTAAGAGAACAAATCAAAGATTATAAGTTTTAAATTAAATTCCAAATGACGAGATCAAATCAAAATGGATATTTATTTTCAATAATTTTTTTTTGTATAATTATATATTTTTTAGGATATTTTTATAGATTGATTAATTTTGAGGACATCCCTCCAAAGTTAAAATCCTGGATCCGCCTCTGACTATGATATACTGGGCCCAACATTGTTTGCTCATTTTATTCAAAAAGAATTGTGGAAGTATTTATGAAAATCATGGATAAACATCTCCATATTTTTTCATTAATTGAGTGATGTAATAACTAATTACAAAGAAACTATAATTACAATAATATGTACAAATTCTATAATCTATACAAATCTTCAATCTTAATCTTCAATAGGATATTCCTTGATCTTCATCTTCTTGGATGAGCTTTAGAATTTAATTTTATCTAAAAACTTTTAAAAATGAGAGATCAATTAACCTATTTTATTCAATTTTTGTATGAAGGTTTTATTGATTTTTACTTATGTAATGAAAATGAGTCATTTTAAGAGAAACTTAAAGCTTAATGAATTTTAATTATCTTTTTTATATAAAATGAAAATATTTTTATGAAAATTGAATTAATCACTTTATTTCAGCTTTACAGATTACACTATTGTTCTGATACTGACTTGAAAGAGCCAAATCTTTTTCATGTAAAACCTGCTTGATTTAGATCGGGAAAATCATACGCTTTTATGAAAGCATGTGCTATGGCTCAAATCCGTAGTCAATCCTATTTCCGATAGGAGCAGTTGACAATTGAATCCAAATTTCCCCATTATTTTCGTATCCGTAATAGTGCGAAAAGAAGTCCCGGCTCCAAGTTGTTTTTCTTCTTCTGTGATACCCCCACCATCTATGAGGTTTTTAATCCTAACCTGGCCCTCTAACAAATTTTCTAGGAAAAAGTCCAACAAGGAGAGCAAAAACCCAAGACTACGTACAGGGTAGTACTCTTGGAAAGATAGAATCTCACCGGGCCTTAGTCTTACAGATTGGATCTTGTTCAAATGAAAATGAAAAGCCTACCTATCCCAGCTATGAAATCAGTAGAAGGAACACAGCCGATTCGGAAACATTCTCCGATTCCTCTACAGAATATGATTTCGAGTTAGCGCTCCGTGTGAAAGAGAGAACAAGCCAGTCTGGGCAGTGTTGGAATCTTTTCCCGCTACAAGATAGTCCACGAACCATTATTTGGCAAGAGAATAGCAACTATAGCTGTTGCTGTTGCGCATTAAGGCAGTTGGTCATGAGGAAAGGAAGAACTCGGCTGCCTTTAGTTCGTGCTGAACCAGGTGCTCCTTCTGTCAAAGTCAAAATCGTGCTTATCCTAAAATTCATAACTTTGTGAAATTGAGCATGTGATATATGCTTGTGGATATGTATATGAGTTCTTTATGTTCTGTCAAAATTTGACATTCTTTTAGTGATACCTCGAATTATGATGATTTTTATTCTAAAACCGGTCAAAACATGCCCTTTATCCAATATGTTTTTTGATATCTATCTTAATGAATTGAGCTTGATGTCAATTTTGGTATGAGTATTTCAGCCACATTGAAGGACTAGACTAGGAATTTTCACGTGAATTTGACATCTCTAAGACCCTTATTTAACTTAACAGAATAAAAATCCGTGTTGTAGAATTTGGTCATTTTCATGAACGTTTTTGTGAAAATGATATAAAATTGTATGAAAATCATTTTTATGTTATTAGAAAGCTACTGATGTCTACTTCAATGGTTTTTTTTTTTTTAGTTTTGGAGAACAATTTTAAATGTAAGATGGATCATCATACAATTGAACTTAGCTAGATTTGCAATTTTTCCTCTTAATTGTGAGTAGGTAATTTAATTCATATACAATGATCAAGGGCGGACCCACGTGGAGTGGCGCACCATATCTAAGAAAAATAAAGAAGTTTTAAAAAAAAAGTTTAAAAATAATTGAAAAACATGTACATATTGCGTTATACTTCAACCCAACTTGTAGTAACTGACTCAATAACCAAACCTAAATTAATAAAAGGAGAGGAAAGGTGTTGACGTGACTAGATAGAAATAAGTGAGGAAACTTCTCTTTGTGATTTGTGAGGCAACATAAGACACACAGTAGCACTCAACAATGCACTGTAAATCTGTTTGCACACAGTGTCACGTCGCAAGTCACCATGCAAACGCTTCTTCCAACTTTGCTGCCTCATCAGCCATCAATTCAAGTCAGTTTATTTAATTTTAATTTTTAAATATTTCACCTTTTACTCCTTTAAGCAATTTTGGATTTTTTTTTTGAATTTTTTTTGAATTTTTTTTTATTTGAGTAGTTAAGTGTATTATTAATAGTACTTATTGTTTATTTGCTTCTTTTATACTAGATTGTTTATTTGAAGTATAAATGAAGTACTTAATTTTTGATAAACTCAATAATATGATAGAAATTATAAATTAAAATCATTAATAGACCTTGTTATAAGATAATAAGTTTTGGAATAAATTCCACAATCAAGAGAACAAATTAATGATAATAAATTTTTAAATTAAATTTTATAATGACAAGAACAAATCAAAAGGGATATTTCTTTTCAAGAATTTGTTTTTCTATAATTTCATACTTTTTTGGATTTTTATTGGATTGTTTTATGGACCGATTAATTTTGAGGTCACACCTCCAAAAATAAAATCCTGGATCCGCCCCTGACTACAATATATTGGGCCCAATTTTTTCAAAAATAATTGTGGAATTATTTATGAAAATCATGGATAAACATCTCCATATTTTTTTTATTAATTGAGTGATGTAATAACTATTTACAAAGAAACTATTTTTACAATAATATGTACAAATTCTATGATCTATACGAATATTCAATCTTGATCTTCACCAGGATGTTCCTTGATCTTCATCTTCTTGGATGAGGTTTGGAGTTTAATTTTATCTAAATCCTTGTAAAAATTAGAGATTATTTAACCTCTTTAATTTACTAATTTTTATGAAAGTTTTTATTTATTTTTATTTATGTATTTAAAATGAGTCATTTTAAGGAAATTTAAAATTTAATGACTTTAAATTATCTTTTTTTATATAAAAAGAAAATGAAAATTGATTTAATCACATTATTTCAGTCTTCCAGATTACACTTTTGTCCTGATACTGACTTGAAAAATTCATAACTTTTTTTACAAAAGCTTTAAATTGAGCATGTGATATGCCTGTGGATATGTTTGTCAGTTATTTATGTTGTGTCAAAATTTGACAATCTTTTAGTGATAGCGCGAATTATGATGATTTTTATTCTAAAACCGGTCAAAACAAGCCCTTTATTCAATATGTTCTCTGAAACCTTACTTAAAGAATTGTGTTTGATGTGAATTTTGGTATGAGTATTCTAGCTATATTGAAGGACTACACTGGGAATTTTCACGTGATTAAACATCTCTAAGACCCTTTTTCGTTCATTTTTAGAACTGAAGAAAAAATCTGTGTTGTGGAATTTGGTGATTTTCATGAACGTTTTAGTAAAAATGATATAAAATTGTACGAAATTCGTATGAACATCATTTTTATGTTGTTAGAAAGATACTGATGTCTACTTCAATGATGTTTTTTTAGTTTTGGAGAATAATTTTAAAATGTAAGATGGATCATCATACAATTTAACTTAGGTAAATTAGCAAATTTTCCTCTTAATTGAGATTGGGTAATTTAATTCATATACTATGATATGGGGCGGACTCACGTGGGGTCCTGGGTGGCATGGGTGCACCAAATTTTAGAAAAACAATTAAAAAAGTTTTTTTTTGAAAATAATTAACTGAAACACGTACATGTTGCTTTATATTTCAACCCAACTCGTACTAACTGACTCAATAACTAAACCTAAAAGAATAAACAGAAAGGAATGATCTTGATGTGACTAGATAGAAAAAAGCGAGGAAACTTGTGTTTGTGATTTGTGAGGCAACATCAGATGCACATTAGCAAACAACAATGCACTGTAAATCTGTCTGCACACAGTGCCACGTCGCGAGTCACCATTTGGTAGACTTCCCATCAGAAAGCGAAGCATATTTCTAGACTAATATCACTAGATAAGAAAACGGGAATGGATTCTAGAGAGAGAATCTCCTCCTTCTCTCTAGTTTTTTTAAAATTGCAGTGTTCCATTGATTTCTACTTTGTTCTTCAGCGTTGCAAAGGTTTACCCTAGGATTTATAGTTCATGGAGTATAGTCACCAACTATCATCATCACTCTGGTGGCAGAATATGGCTTGTCTGGATGCCTTGTAATAGATTTCGTGTGGATATTATTGAATGTCATGCTCAATTCATTCAAAGTAAAATCACTCACATCTCCATATTTTTTCATTAATTGAGTGAAGTAATTTTACAAAGAAACTATTATTACAACAATATGTACAAATTCTATGACCTATATAAATCTTCAATCTTGATCTTCACCATGTTGCTCCTTGATCTTCATCTTCTAGGATGAGCTTTGGAATATAAGTTTATTTAAAATTATGAAAATTAGAGATTAATTAACCTCTTTAATTTAATTTTTTTATGAAGACTTTTTTTATTTTTATTTATGTAATGAAAATGAATCATTTTAAGAAAAACTAAAAAATTTAATGAATTTAAATTATCTTTTTCGTATGAAAATAATATATTTTTATATTGAATTAATTACTCTATTTGAGCTTTCGAGATTACACTTTGGTTCTGATACTGACTTGAAAAATTCATAACTTTGTGTACAAAAGAGTAAAATTGATCATGTGTTATGCCTATGGATAGATTTGTGAGTTCATTCTTTTAGTGATATCTTTATTTATGTTGATTTTTATTCTAAATCCGGTCAAAACATGACCTTTATCCAACATGTTCCTTGAAACCTAATTTAATGAAATGAGTCTGATCAATGTGAATTTTGGTATGAGCATTCTAAACGCGTACATGTTGTGTTATATTTCAACTCAACTCGTACTAACTAACTCAATAACCAAACCTAAAAGAATAAAAAGAGAGGAAAGGTGTTGATGTGACTAGATGAAAAAAATTAAGGAAACTTGTCTTTGTGATTTGTGAGGCAACATCAGATGCACATTAGCAAACAACAATGCACTGTAAATTTGTCTGCACACAGTGCCACATCGCGAGTCACCATTTGGACACTTCTTCCAACTTTTCTGCCTCATCAGCCATTAATTCAAGTCAGTTTTTTTAATTTTAATTGTCAATTAGAACCAATGTCCCATCAGAAAGCGAAGCATATTTCCAGACTAATATCACTGGATAAGAAAATGGGAATGGATTCTAGAGAGAGAATCTCTTCCTTCTCTTTAGTTTTTAAAATTGCACTGTTTCATTAATTTCTACTTTGTTCTTCAGCGTTGCTGGACCCATGGGGAAAGGAGCAAACAAGGGAAACAGTGGACAAAAGGCGAAGAAGCCTGCTAAGATTGTGAAGAAACCTCAAACGGTGGATGCGAAAAAGCACAAAAATGTGAATGAAATCTCTGAAGTGGCAGCATTAAGCTGGACATCAGAGGAGGAACAAGATGATGACTCGAATGCGTCTGTGGATTTGAATGCTTCTAGAATGGATAAGGCGAGTTTTGAAGCTGCGCGCTCACAGGTGGCGAATTGAATTGCGACAATTTGCTGTTAATCAGGTGAATCCCTCACCTCACCCTATGCAACAACTTGCTAGTAATGCTGGAACCGCTTGACCTAGTAATTGGAGACAATCTCTGTTTATCATATAAGAGAGGAAGGATTGGATTTAACTCATTCACCTGTTAATCCCGATCAAAATGCCAATGTTGTTAGAACTGAAAACACATGACATATTACTAATGATGATGTTCAACCAGAGATTGACTACTGGAAATCTGCCATAGTTTGTTACATTTTGGGAATTAAACCTCCTTTTCGCATTGTTGACGGATTCATTAGGAGGGTGTGGAGGAAATTTGGAGTTGAAAAGGTTGTAATGAGAGATAATGGAGTGTTTATGGTCCGATTTAGAACTGTAGAGGAGAAGGTGAAAGCAATGGAGGCAGGACCAATTATGTATGACAGGAAACATGTCATAATGAAAGAATGGTCTCCAGACTTAGATTTGAACGCTGAAGATGTTTCTGTAGTACCTACCTGGATTCACTTTGTTGAATTGGCTTGCCATTGAAGTATTGGGGTCAGAGTTCACTGCATAAACTTACTGGATTGATTGGACAACCCATAAGAACTGATAGAGCTACTGCTCAAAGGAGATGTGGGCTTATGCTCGAGTTTTAGTGGAAGTATCTATTAACCAGATATTCCCTACTGAAATAAGCTTTGTGAATAAGAAAGGAATCTTGACTCATCAACCTGTGTATTATGAGTGTAAACTTGTGGAATGCAATGACTGTGGAGGCATAGGACATAATATGGATGAATGTAGGAAGAAATGTTTTGAAGTTGCACATAGGAAGATTCAACCTAAGAAGAAATGGGTACAGAAGGCACCTCAACCACCTCAGGTGGTGATTTCCACTGTGACCAAGAAATCCCTGGCAACTATTACTGAAAATCCACAGGAGGATGAACATATGGAGTAATCCTTAGCTCCTGAAACAGCTGGAAAGAATGGAGAGCAGCAGGACAATACAAGCCTAGCTGAGCCAAGCAGGTCAGGAAATTTGATGAATGACAGGGGGTAGAACATAGCAATGAGGGAGGGAAGGAGGATGAAATGCAGGAGGATAACATTGTGACCCTTCCTAATGGATAGTCTTGGTTTTTGGAATATTAGGGGACTGAACAGCCCTCAAAAGCATGGAGACATTAGATGGTTCCTAAGTCACCATGTCTATGATTTGTTTGGTTTCCTTGAAACTAGGGTGAGACCTAGTAATTTTGCAAAGGTTTACCCTAAGATTTGTAGTTCATGGAGTAGATTTGTAGTTCATGGAGTATAGTCACCAACTATCATCATCACTCTGGTGGCAGAATTTGGCTTGTCTGGATGCCTAGTAGATTTCATGTGGATGTTATTGAATGTCATGCTCAATTCATTCATAGTAAAATCACTCACGTAAGCTCTGGTAAGGTGATTTGGTTGACTGTAGTGTATGTTTTAACAAGGCTGAAGAGAGGGCTGATTTATGGAAGGCTCTAATAAGAATCAGTAGGAGTATGACTGGAGCTTGGCTGGTGTGTAGGGACTTCAATAATGTGCTCAACCTAAAGGATTGAGTAGGGTCTGATGTTACTCTGGAAGAGGTTGATAAGTTCAGCAATGTGTGAGGGAGTGCTGTATTCAGGAGCATGCTACACAAGTTCCTTTCTATACTTGGACAAATAAACAAGATGGTGATGACAGAGTATTCTCTAAGATTGATAGAGTTTTAGTGAATGATGAGTGGAATGTCCTAAATGAACACTCGGATGTGAACTTCTTTGCTGAAGGAGTTTCATACCATTGCCCATGTGTGATTAGATTAGAATCAAACATTGTTAGTAAACCTAAAACCTTTTAGGTTTTTTAACATGTGGACCCAATCAGAGAAGTTTATACAAGTGGTCCAAGATGGTTGGCAGATGGATGTTTAAGGGTGTGCTATGTTTAACGTTGTGATAAAGCTTAAAGTGATGAAAAAGGCCATGAAATTGCTTAATAAAGAGCAATTCTCTAACATAGAACAACAGGCTGATATTGCTAAATAGCTTATGCTGGACTTTCAGGAGAAAGTGCATATGGATACTGGTGATAGTGAGTTCCAGCTGCAAGAAAAGGAAGCCAGGGAGCAGTATGCAAGATTGAATAAGGCTAGAATTAGCTTCCTACAACATAGGGTGAAAGGGGACTGGATTAAAGGATGAGATGCCAATACTGCATACTTTCATGCATGTATAAAGAAGAGAAGTCACACAACCATATCTGTAGATTGAAGGATATGAATGGTGTGTGGGATGATGACCAGAAGAACTTAAAAGATGCTTTCTTGCAGTATTATGATGGTTTGCTGGGGCAACAACCTAATATTCAGAAGATGGTGAGTAGGACTGTCATCAGATAAGGTGTGACTATGAATACTATTCAGAGCCAGAGGTTATGTAGAAGCTTTAATAGTCATGATGTTAAGCAAGCCATGTTTGATATTGAGGAGACTAAGGCTCCTGGACCAGATGGATACACTAGTGGCTTCTTTAAGAAAGCCTGGAACTGCATAGAACCTGACATCACAACTGCCATCTTGGACTTCTTTCAGAGTGGCAAGTTATTGAAACAGGTGAATGCTACCACATTGTGTTTGATTCCTAAATGTGAACAACCTATGGATGTTACACAAGTTTAGGCCCATAGCTTGCTGTAATGCACTATACAAAATCATTTCTAAAAATCTATAGTAGATTACCTGAGGTGTTACCTAGCCTAGTTAATCAGGTGCAAAGTGTATTTGTAAGAAATAGAGTCATTCTTCATAATATTTTTCTCTGCCAAGATATCATGAAGAATTACAGAAGAAGAAATGGCCCTGCTAGGTGTACTATGAAAGTGGACTTAAGGAAAGCCTGTGATTCCTTGCATTGTGAGTTCATTACGGATTTATTGGTGGGATTGAAGTTTCCTAAAAAGTTCATTGACTGGGTGATGTTATGTGTTACTAAACCTTCCTTCACCTTGAGTATTAATGGAAGTTTATGTGGGTTCTTCAAAGGCAAGAAGGGCATTAGACAGGGTGATCGAATGTCACCACTTCTTTTTGTCCTAGCAATGGAATATTTCTCAAGACTCATGAGTGTGATGAGTAAAAAGGAGGCTTTTGCTTTTCACTATAGATGTGCACCTCTGAAAATTAGTCACTTGATCTTTGCTGATGACTTAATGTTATTTTGCAAAGGTGAGGTGAAATTTGCTATTTTGATGAAAAGAGCTATGTTAGCTTTCTCTGCTGTATCTGGTTTACATGATAGCCAAGAGAAAATTGCTATATACTTTGGGAATGTCAAAGATGAGGTTGCTGATAGAATCTTGCAAGCTACTGGTTTCCAGAGAGGAGAGTTCCCCTTCAGGTATTTAGGAATGCCAATCACAGCTAGGAAGTTATGTAAAACTGATTGTGATATTATTGTGGATAAAATGCTAAAAAGGATCTTGTGTTGGAGCTCAAGACACCTCTCATATGCTACAAGAGTTACACTTATCAATGCTGTGTTGATTAGTTTACACACATTTTGGGCTCAAGTATTTCTTTTGCCTAAAAATGTGATAATGAGAATCACTCAGCTGTGCAGAGCTTTCCTTTGGGAAGGCAAGGAGTATTTGCATAGACCCCCTCCTATAGCATAGAGCAAAGTGTGTATGCCTAAGAAAAATGGAGGCCTGGGGATTCGAGATTGCTTGACTTAGAATATTGCAGCCATGGGTAAATATGTATGGCAAATTGCTTAAATAGAAGACCTTCTATGGATCAAATGGGTGCATGCTGTCTACATTCAAGAGACTAAATGGTGGGCGTACAAACCACCTAATACTGCCAGCTGGGGATGGAGGAACATCTGTAGAGTGAAAGATATGGTTAGTGGAGGCTATACTGCTGACAACAACTGGTTAGATGGCAGCAGGAAGTATTCTTCCAAAGAAGGATACAAATGGCTGAAAGGTCAGTTTGAAACTGTGCAATGGCATAACTGGGTTTGGTCTGCATTCAACATTCCTAAGCACTCTCTTATAGCTTGGATGGTGGCTTTAGGAAGAGTGAGAACTAGAGAAAGGCTTGCTGCAACAGGGTTATGCTCTGATGTTCAGTGTTCGCTATGTCAAACATGAAATGATGCTTGCTCTCATTTATTCTTTAGATGTTATTTCAGCAAAAGCATATGTGCTGGTGTTATAGATTGGTTAAACAAAACAATTGCTGCTGATGAATCCCTTTACACTACATGGAAGAAATGAGGAAGGAAATATAGAAGCAAGAAAACGTAAAAGAGTTGCTACTGTGCTCTTGCAGCTACTGTATACTATTTCTCGCAAGCAAGAAATTCAGCTTATTGGCAAAATGCAGTTCCTAGACTAGAGGTGGTGCTCAAGAATATCAAAAGAGATGTATGCAGGCAAATCAGGAGTAAACTCAATGTTAAGTGGTCAACTGATGAGCTGAATTGGGTTGAAAACCTAGAGAGAAGTTGTAATAGCTAGATTGTGTAGTATGTTGATGTAGTCTGTTGCTGTAGTTTTTTAGTTGTGTGGTGTTTTTGTTGTATTGCTCTGTGTACAGGTGGCTCTATATTTGCTTTTAGTAATATAATTTCTTACATTTTACCAAAAAAAAAACATTTTAATTGTCAATTATTTCGCCTTTTTCTCCTTTACGCAATTTTTGATATGTTTTTATGAATTATGTTCAATTTTTTGTTTTTTCTTTGAGTTGTTCAGTGTATTATTAATAGTACTTATTGTTTATTTGATTCTTTTATACAAGATTGTTTATTTGAAGTATAAATCAAGTACTTAATTTTTGATAACTACAATAATATGATAGAAATTATACATGAAAATCATTAATAGGCATTGTGATAAGATTATAAGTTTTAGATTAAATTACAGAATGAAGAGAACAAATCAAAGATTATAAGTTATAAATTAAATTTTAAAATGACGAGAACAAATCAAAAGGGATATTTCTTTTCAAGATTTTCTTTTTAGTATAATTATATACTATTTTGGTTTTTATTGTATTATTGTATGGATCGATTAATTTTGAGGCTCCGACCCCAAAAAATTAAATTCCTTGATCCCCCCTGACTATGATGTAACATTGGCTGCTCATTTTATTAAAAAGTAATTGTGGTATTATTTATGAAAATCATGGATAAACGGCTCCATATTTTTTCATTAATTGAGTGATGTAATAACTATTTACAAAGAAACTATTATTACAACAATCTGTACAAATTCTATGATCTATATAAATCATCAATCTTGATTTTCACTATGATGCTCTTTGATCTTCATCTTCTTGGTTGGACTTTTGAATTTATGTTTATCTTCTTATTAAATTTAATTTTTCTATGAAGATTTTTATTGATGTTTATTTATGTAATGAAAATGAGTCATTTTAAGAGAAAGTTCAAATTTAATGACTTTATATTATCTTTTTCATATGAAAATAATTTTTTTTTATGAAAATTGAATTAGGCTCCGTTCTATTGGACTGAGACAAACTGAACTGAACTAATTTGAGAGAAACTGAATCGCAGAGAGAAACTGAATTTGTAGAGAAAAACTGAACTGAATTGAATTGAACTGGACTGAACTGAACTGAAATGAACTGAACTAAATTGAACTGGAAATAATTCCAAAAGAACAGAGCCTTAATCACTTTATTTTAGCATTCCAGATTACACTTTTGTTCTGAAACCGACTTGAAAAATTCATATCTTTTTGTGGAAAGCGTGAAATTAAGTATGTATATGCCTATGAATAGGTGTGTAAGTAATTTATGTTGCGTCAAAATTTGACATTCTTTTAGTGATAGCTCGAATTATGGTGATATATATTTTAAAACCGGTCAAAACAAGACATTTATCCAACCTGTTCTATGAAACCTAACTTAATGAACTGAGTTTGATGTGAATTTTGGTATGAGTATTTTAGCCACATTGAAGGACTAGACTGGAAATGTTCACATGAATATGACATCTGTAAGACCCTTTTTCATTTATTTCCTTAACTAACGAAAAATCCGTGTTGTACGAAATTCGTCTGAACATGATTTTTATGTTGTTGGAAAGCTACTGATGTTTATTTCAACGGTGCTTTTTTTTTTTATAGTTTAGGAGAACAAATTTAAAATGTAAGATGGGTTATCATACAATATAGCTTAGCTATATTTGCAATTTTTTCTCTTAATTGAGATTGGGTCATTTAATCGTATACTATGATCAGCGGCAGACCCACGTGGGTTCCTGGGTGGCACGGGTGCACCAAATCTAAATTTTTTTAAAAGAATTTTTCTTTTTTAAAAAAAATAACTAAAACATGTACATGTTGCATTATACTTCAACCTAACTCGTACTAACTGACTCAATAATCAAAGCTAAAAGAATAAAAGAGAGGAAAGGGGTTGACGTGACTAGATAGAAAAAGTGAGGAAACATGTCTTTGTGATTTGTGAGGCAACATCAGACACACAATAATACACAACAGTGCACTATAAATCTGTCTGCACCCAGTGCCACATTACCAGTCACCATGGGGACGCATCTTCCAACTTTGCTGCCTCATCAGCCATCAATTCAAGTCAGTTTCATTAATTGTAGTTTTCAAATATTTTACCTTTTTCTCCTTTATGCAATTTTAGATATTTGTTTTTTTAATTTTGTTTCAAATTTTTGTTTTTTCTTTGAGTAGTTAAGTGTATTATTATTAGTACTTTTTTATTATTTGATTCTTTTATACAAGATTATTTATTTGAAGTATGAATCAAGTACTTAATTTTTTATAAACTCAATAATATGATAAATATTATAAATGAAAATCATTAATACACCTTATTATAAGATTATTAATTTTAGATTAAATTACGGAATGAAGAGAACAAATCAAAGATTATAAGTTTTAAATTAAATTTCAAAATGACGAGAACAAATCAAAAGGAAAATTTGTTTTTAAGATTTTTTTTTTGTAAAATTTTATACTTTTTTTGGATTTTTTTGAATTCTTGTATGGATCGATTAATTTTGAGGCTCACCCCCCCAAAATTAAAATCCTTGATCCACCCCTGACCATGATATATTAGACCCAACATTGGCTGCTCATTTTATTCAAAAAGAATTGTGGTATTATTTATGAAAATCATTGATAAGCAGCTCCATATTTTTCCATTAATTGAGTGATATAATAACTATTTACAAAGAAACTATAATTACAACAATATGTACAAATTCTATGATCTATACAAATCTTCAATTTTGATATTCACCATGATGCTCTTTGATCTACATCTTCTTGGATGTCTTTGGAATCTAAGTTTATCTAAAAACTTGTGAAAATTGGAGATTAATTAACCACTTTAATTTAATTTTTTATAAAGATTTTTATTGATTTTTATTTATATAATGAAAATGGTCATTTTAGGAGAAACTTAATATTTAATAACTTTTAATTATTTTTTTCGTATGTAAAGAAAATATTTTTATGAAAATTGAACTAATCACTTTATTTCAGCTTTCTTTATTACACTTTTGTTTTGATACTGACTTGTAAAATTAAATTTTTGTATAAAGCGTGACATTGAGCATACATATGCCTATGGATAGTTTTGTGAGTTCTTTATGTTGTGTCAAACTTTTGACATTCTTTTAGTGATAACTCGAATTATAGTGATTTTTTTTTCTAAAACTGGTCAAAACATGACCTTTATCCAATATGTTCTTTGATAACTTAATGAACTCAGCTCAATGTGAATTTTGGTATGAACATTCTACCCACATTAAAGGACTAGACTGGAGATTTTCACGTGAATTAGAAATTTCTAAGAACCTTTTTCATTTATTTTTTTATTAGAAGAAAAAAATATGTGTTCTCGAATTTGGTTATCTTCAAGAATGTTTTTGTAAAAATAACAACAAATTGCATGAAATTCGTATGAACATCATTTTTATGTTATTGGAAAGCTATTGATGTTTACTTCAATGGTGCTTTTTTTGTTTTGGAGAATAATTTTAAGTAAGATGGATCATCATACAAGTTAACTTTGCTAGATTTGCAATTTCTCTTCTTAATTAATATTGGGTCATTTATTCATATATTATAATCATAGGCGGACCCACGTGGGGTCCTGAGTGCCATGGAAGCAGCAAGTCAAAAAAAAAATTCAATGAAGTTTTTTTTTTTATGGTTTTTTCACCATATAACCCTAAGATTACACAAAATTCTCCATATACCCCTAAGTTTTCAAAAATTCACCAAGTACCCTTAGCCAATAGTGAAATTCACCAAATACCCTTATAACCTAACAACGTTAATTCTCCGTTAGGTGTTACGGAGTACTCTTGTGATTTTGGCGGCACTCTAAATGTTCTTTATTATTATTCTCAAACACTGTAGAACTTTCAACTTCTTCTATCCTCTAATATGCAAAACCTACTTCTCTTCTCTACCCTCTTGATCAACTCATCGCCATCACCATTTTTAAACCCTAAAAATTGTACCCCAAAAAACTTTGTTCAATTCTTATAGGTTATGTGCAACAACAAATGAAGGTCTTTTTTCGTGTCTTCTTATGAGCAAATTGAGAGCCTTTTCAATTAAATTGGAATTTACTACCATTGGAAACATCGTGACTAGGGGTTGTAGATTCAAACTGTAAGGTTTTGCTATTCCCCTTTTTTGTAACATTTTTTTTCTTTGCAATTGTACAGTTATGAAGTTTGATTACTGCAATGGATTAGGTTTGTCAAGTTAGTTGTGCGTTATCTTATATTTGGTGCTTAAATTTTTGAAATTTCTTACTTTTTTTTTATATAATCCTGTTTATGAGATACATCTACATTTTTTATGAGTGTTTGTAAAATTTAGGGTTTCCAATTTCAAATTCTAATTACAAGTTTTTGTGAAACTGTAAAATTTGCTTGAAAACAATTTGTCAAAATGTGTTAAATTAAGTATATGGATAGCTTGGGAAGTTGACTTATTAATTTAGTGTGAAATTTTTGCATTTTATAAGCAATTGTTATATGCTTTTCATTCTTTTCATTAGTAACCTGCTATGAAACATGGGATAAATATATTCATATCTCCATTGATTTGTGTACTCTGGTTTTTTTTTTTCACACTTCAACATATAGATTCAACCTTTTCTCTTCATGTTGTTTATTTGGTCAAGAATTCCATTGTATTGTTGTTATTTGCTTGTAAATCTGATGTCCATTTTTTTTTTAATATACTGAGAGTTTCTTCATGTTCTTTCAAGCATGTGTACGAATTGGTATATTATTGAACCATCACAACCATCTTAGGTAGTTAACAAATCAGCATATTGAACTCAAAGCTACTGTCATACATTGGTAAGTTGATCATGTAAACCTACATAGGCTAATAAAATTGGTCCTAGGTAAAGTCATCTCAGTTAAACATGATTGCTTGGCAAAAACATTGACTACTAACTAGCTTGATACTTAAAACTACTTCATTATGGTAATAAGAAAGAGTAGTAAATACTACTTATTATATTAATTGGTTAAAACTAGCAGTAGTCATTTTTTTCCTCCATCTAATTGCTGAACTTTTTAGTTGTTATGTGCATATGTTTTGTTTGTGTTTCTGCTTGTTTGTTGATTAGGATGGCCGCTACTGTATCTTTGTTGTGTGAGTACAATGGTAAGAAGTTTGATGTAAGGGTGAAGGATATTAATGAGACAAATTTCATGGACTTAATAGATGAAATGATTAAGGAGTCCGTAAAAAACAAGAGGTGTTGTTGCCAAATATTTTTACTCTTCTACAAGCAGCAACCTAGTCTCGAAAATAGAGTAGAGGTCATTGATGACAACAATTTCCAGTCGATGTGGCCACTGTTTGGAAGTGAGGATGAAATTCTTATATGGCTAGAGGACACAAGGACTGTTGGCCTGCATTTTAGGCTAGCACTAAAGAACAAAGAAGTAAGATTAAAGAAGGAGCCTATTGCTAGAACAATTATGGAGGACGCGGAGGAGTTCTATCTATGGAACTCGCAACCATATTGTCTAATGGAAGACTCCCATAACTAGTGGAAAAAACATCATCGGATCCGGTCAAAACCGGGGTTACTGATCCGATTTTGGGCCGGATCGGTTGGACCTGCAGTAGTTTCCGGTTGAAAGTCGAACCGGATCAGTAAGTGCACTAACTGATCCAGTTTTCTTCAACCAACCGGATCAGTTATGGACATGTGGGCACGAGAAAAAATTCATAGAGAGAAAGCGAGGCAGAGGCCTCTCCTTCCCTCTTAGGCCTTAGCTCATGTTTATTGCAATAAAAGTGGGAATATTGAAAACAATTGAGGCCTCCATGACCAAACATTCCAACATACTCCCATTAATATCGAAAAATCAAACCGAAATAAATATGAATATAAAATTGCAAAATTACATAAAATAAATCAAACCAATATAATATGAATAACAAAAATCGGATAAAAGTTAAATCCATTAATATCGCAATATAACGAAAATTAATTGCAAAGCTAAAAAACGAAAATTAATTGCAATGCTAAAAAAACGAAAATAAATTAAACTAAAATAACGAACAAACATAAATCGAGAATTACATGAAACCACACTTAAAAATTCTCAATCTGGTACCAAACTGGCCTTAATGAACCAAGATGAAAAAAATCTGGAATTATAAGAAATTACACAAAATAACAAGATCTGGTGAAATTACATAAAAATTACACAAAAAGAAATCAATGTGGAATTATACGAAAAAAATCAATAAATCTGGAGGACGTAATTAAACGATATTACACAAAAATAAAGTTAATCAACACAAAAATTAACAAATTAAACTAAAAAGTGGAAAAAAAATCTTGAACGAACTCTAGATTTAGCCGGAATCAAGCGACAGCAAAGAGAAGCACATGCGAGTTTGAAGACGGTCGATATTCGTCGGTGAGAAAAACAAAAAGAAATTATTGTTGATATTCGTGAGTGAAAGAGATGAGAATCCCAGGCGAGTGAGAAGTGAACGACGTTGGTGAGAGAGAGGACGACTGATTATTCGTGAGTGGTGGCATTGGTGTTCGTGGGTGAGGAGGTGAGAGAAATTGCTGTCGGTGGTGGTGAGGAGGAGAGAAGAGAGGTGGTGTGGTGGTGGTGAGCAGAGGAGAGAGGAGAGGCGTGCGACTGAGAGAGGTGAGCAGAGGAGAGAGGAGAGGTGTGCGACTGAGAGAGGTGAGAGAGGTGAGAGAGGTGAGATCAGTGAGAGAGGTGAGGAAATGAGAGAGAGAGAACCCCTAAGAAGAGAGGAAAAAAGCGGGTCATCCCATATGTCCCCACCACATCCCGCATCATTTGGACAGTCCCCTCATCAACCATCCCATATTACTTAACCCCCTTCACAACCAACACATAGTGAGCACCAAAAGAAAACCATGTCATCTATACTTGATGTAGGCATGAAAAAAGGTTTAAAACCAGCTAAGAGAACCTCTGAAAAATATGGAACTTTTGTGCCAAAGAAAAAGGCACGCAGAAAGGGCCCAACGAGACAGATTAAAGTAGTGCAACCACACATTAAACTTGATGATAGTGATGTGAGTTGATGGTCCTCTAGGCTCTGACGATAGTGAAGATTCCAACTTTGATAAAAAATCTTATGGGAGTGAGTCAGATGATGTGTTGGAAGATTATGTCCAGGAAGAGTTTGAGCAAGTAGAAAATGAAGATGTTTTGGTTGAGAAAGATTTTGAGGATCACTTGGATGGAAGTTCTTTGATGGACAACTTGTTTAAAAATGGGAAAGTGGTTGGGCACAAGCTTGGATGATCTTCTCCACCAAGGATCATTTCCTTGGTGTGTTTCGAGACTATGTGTGGGCTTTGCTGTAAGGGTTGACAAAGGAGACCCTCTAAGGTTCACTGCTAGTTGCATTGTGGAAGCTTGTGATTGGAGGATTCATGCCTCTAAGCTTGTGGATGGTATTAGGTGGGCCATAAAGACTATGTGTGGTGAACACAAGCTCTGTATACGTAGAAGGCTTGAGGTAGAGGTGATCATGGGCCGGGCCGAGCAATACCTTAAAAAAATTACCCATTGGTCGGGCTGGGCTAAAATTCGGGCAAAAATTTTGTGCCCAAAGCCCGCTATTTCAAGCCAAAAAGAGGGGGGTTTTTCGGGCTAAAATCGGGCCGGGCCAAAAATTAGACTAAAAGGTCATTTTCAGCTTGCCAATGCCCGTCCTAAAGCCCAAAAAAATCGGGTCGGGCCCGAAACTGGGCCCAAAAATTCTGCCCAAGTCCGTCCAAAATTCGGGCCGGGCCGGGCTGGGCTGATTTGATCAACTCTAGCTTGAGGAGAATCCTATAAACATCTAACTAGCTATGTAGGCATCTCTTAGGAGACATCGCGACAAACCCTGACATCCCAGTGGATTCACAACAAAAGTTTTGCATGGAGAGGTACATAATAAATGTAAAAAAGAGGCTTTTCTACATGGTCAAGTCAATGACAAAGGAGATACATGGTAGGTTCGCAAAGTCATATTAAATATTGCCAGCCTATGCTGAGGTGATTAAAAAAACAAATCATGGTAGCTATGCTTTGGTGACATGGACAAGGGGCTCTGTAGCTATAACTCCTCAATTTATTTAAGGCATGCTTCTTTTCTTTTGCTGCACAAGTAAGGGGATTTCTAAAGGGATGTATAGTGGTTATTATAAGGATTTTCTACTCACTGCAGTTAGCATTGATGGCAATAATGAAATATTTGTCATTGCATACAGTATAGTTGACACAGAAAGTCTGGAAACTTGGGAATACTTCTTTCAGAATCTAAGGTTATTATTTTTGAAGGAAGGTATAACAAGGGATGACTGGACCTTCATTAGTGATAGAATGAAGGTACATTGCTATTTAGTTTGTTTATTTATGATATAATTAACTAAATTCTGTTTTTTTTCTATTCTAATTTTATGATTTGTTGATTATTATAGAGGGTAGAGACTTCTATTTATAATGTTTTTTCAAAGGCAAAAGGAGAGTTTGTGCCCAACACCTACACTCAAACTGTAAGAATGGAGGATGGAGTGGCACAACTTTCCACGAACTGTTCTGGATTGCGGCAGATGCCTACAATGATTATGTTTACGAAAAGGTATTAAAGAAGATCATTGTAACACCCCCAAATTTCTCTCATTTAAAAAAATATATTTTAATGTAAATTCCTTGAGAAACTTGAGAGTATTACCGCCACGTGATAATGTTAAAGCCTTTATAAGACATGGGTCTCTCAGGACCATTTGTTGTCACAGATTGGTTTAGTTTCCGAGTAATCGTGTCTTAGGTCATGTCCTAAAGCTTAAAATGATGGGTCATGTCCTAGAAATCGACCAATGCAATGGCCATTCATTACTAGGAGACACTAATGGTGATTCTATGACATAATTTCATTTAAAGTGGTGGTTAGGGGGTTTCACGAAAACAAATTTGTACATGAGACAAAGCATGGGGGTTTTGTTGATCATTTGTCTTAATTTTTCTCTCCCAAATTGGCAAATCAACAATAGTAAATCATTCCCGAAATACACTAACGTGGTCCCTCATACCTAATCCTATGCTATGTCACTATGTTCAAGGGTTTCATCCATAATAAGTCCCAAGGGGTCTTAATAGTCATGTTTTTGCTAGTTCTCTCACAAATTGTCCCATTTCATTCCTTTTTGTATTAACGATTGCATTATCATGATGTGGGAATTAAACTGCGCGTGCGTAAATCTTGTATATAGCTGTATAATCTGTCTAAGTCCCTTTTTATGATCTTTTGATTGTATGACAATTTTAATCTGTTTTATGCCTTTTAATTGCAATTTTATAATCTTATTATTGTTTGCTAAACAAGACCAGCAAAATAGTTAAACCACGCCTAATTAATAAGATAATATAAAACACCCATCTAGGTACGTATGCTTGGAAAAACCAACCTTTAACATATTTGTCATTTTATGTAAATAACCAAATTCTGTGAATTTATTATTACAATTTAATTATCTCATTGAATGAAGTAAATATATTCACACTGAACTCAATATCTCTTCATTTTAGTTTATTTGTTTTTTTAAACTAATTTGCCACACTTCTTCGAACCAAAACATTTAAAAAATGTGTAGGGTAAAATATGATTTCCATATGCCTACAATTTGGTGAATTTGCTGACAAACGAATTTCCTCAACTCTTCCACAAGATAAACGCATTTTCTAATACTCTTTTACATGATAAATGAAGTTCCTAAACTTTCCCCTAAGGATAAATGAATTGCCTTTAACCTTCATTTTCAGGAGAAACAAATTTCCTTCAACGATTTCCAAACAACATTTATGTCTTTTGGAGATAAACGAATTTCTTGCATGCTAATTGAATTCCTCGCTCTCACCTTACTTTTCTTGCAGGATTAACAAACTATCTTGCATATTACTTCACAACTAAACAAATTGCTCACAATTCTTCTTGCAAAGCTCATTGAATTACTTATTTTATCATCTTCCAGGCAATATATGAACTGATTTTAGACTGCACAATATCTAAATCGTTTCTATTCCAACACAGAATACTTTGACTTTTGGTTCATTAACCACAGCCAAAGTGGGGGCTTCTGTAAACACATAAACTTATCCTCCTTTTAGCACCCATGAAGAAACATACCATCGTCCTAATTGGTCCGGACTGAAGAGCCATAATCAAAATCCTTGTCTAAAACCTTTTTGATTCCAAAAATATGTTTAAATTTCATTTTAAAAGAAAAATCAATTCAAAATCCAAATTAATTTATTGAATTAATTTTGTAAAATCAGATTCTATGGTTGTAATCAGTTATTCTTTGATAAGGATCAATAAAAGATAAGATAAAACTGTTATTTAGAGATAATTTGCAAATCTGGCACAAAAAAAAACTATCTATGTGATAAGCGTGGCGTGCCTACACTAGGGAGTAGAATGGGCACGCAGAGCGTGAGAGGCATGCCCTAGGCGCATATTGCCTTTGTGGAACGTAGGTGACCTCCTTCAGTCGCATGTTCTTGTTTTCTCTATGGCGGTTGTTTCCGAAGCCCTAATCTCGTTTTTGCTATAAAACGATCGTTAGCACATGGATGTTTTCAGAATTTTATAACCACTTTCAACCTATTCCTCAATACTTTAACGCACTCAAAAGATCCTCAAAACTCTCTATAAATACATTCAATCACATTCAACCACAAACAATAATCTTCATTCTGCCTCTTTCACGAATCATTTCAGCAGTTCAATTATTGCATTATCATTCATGATCACTTTTAGGTCATCATTTTCAACAAAACTCACCTAATTCAAAGATAAAATCGATCATTTCCATGCATATCCTCAAATATTGAGTCAATCCTTAAAAGTGCATCTAGATAAGTGATCATGATAGAGTGTGAGTCGTCATGCCTCTTATCCTATCCTATCTCATTCATTTTATCCAACCTATCTTTTCCAACATATATATCCTATCATATTTCATCCTTTTTTTTTAAAAAATAATCTTTTTCAGAATCAATCCGCCCTCTTATATTCTATCTTTTTTCAAAAAACTTTATCATCATCCTATCCTTTTTCAAAAATATCATCTTTAAAATCAATCACCTAAGAAACTTTTGCAAAAGTTAATCCATCATTAATTATCATCATCTTTTTCATAAAAGATAAGAACAAAGGTGTTCTAGTCCAAAAAAACAAATATGGATTTTTGAAAATTCGAAGCTCAGCCCAATCAAATCAATCAAATCCAAACAACTCGATCCAGTCAACCTAATCCAAGTCCATGCATTTATATTGGGCCCATATAAGTCTAGCTCATGTCAAAATCTAGGCCCATTTGCATCTCTATGTGAATCCTAGTCTATATCAACCCATGTAGGCCTAATCTAATCCTATGACATTTCAAAGTCCAACCTATGTGCTACTCCCATGAGTCCCATCCTATGAAGGCCTAATTCAAATCCCAGGTCTAGTTTGCATCTCTATGTAAGCCCTAGTCAATTCTAATTTCAAGCCCATACAGGACGAAGTCTAGAGTCTAAAACCTCTCAATCCTTTGGTCTAGCTTGCTTATTTCTATGTAGGTTCAAAATCTAGCCCTCCCAATCTCCATAACGGCCCAATCTTCGAGTCTAGCCTACTTATTTTAAATGTAAGTTCAAAGTCTAGTCTCCCCTGTTAACTAGTCTGCTTATTCTAAATATAAGTTCAAAGTCTGGTCACCCTTATGTCTATCCTACTTATTCTAAATGTAAGCTCAAAGTTTAGTCTTCCTTATTTTCTAGCCTGCTTATTCTTAATATAAACTCATAGTCTAGTAACCCTTAAGTCTAACCTGCTTATTCTAAATGTAAGTTCAAATACTAGTCTTCCTTATTGCCTAGCCTGCTTATTCTAAATATAATTAAGTTTAAAGTATAGTCTTCCTGATTGTCTAGCCTCATTATTCTAAATAAAAGTTCAAAGCCTAGTCACCCTTAAGTCTAGCCCGCTTATTCTAAATGTGAGTTCAAAGTCTAGTCTTCCTTTTTGTCTAACTTGCTTACTTTAAATGTAAGTTCAAAGTCTAAGCTCTCCTAAGTCTAGCCTGTTGTTTCTATATGTAAGTTCAAAGTCTAGTCTTCCTAATTGTCAAGCCTGCTTATTCTACATATAAGTTAAAACTAGTCACCCTTAAGTCTAGCCCGCTTATTCTAAATGTGAGTTCCAAGTCTAGTCTTCCTTATTGTCGAGCTTGCTTACTCTAAATGTAAGTTCAAAGTCTAGTCTCCCTAAGTCTAGCATGCTTTTTCTGTGTGTAAGTTCAAAGTGTAGTCTTTCCTATTGTCTAGTATGCTTATTCTCCATATAAGTTCAAACTATAGTCTTCCCTATTGTCTAGTCTGCTTACTCTCCCTGTAAGTTCAAGGTCCAGTATTCCTTAAGTCTATTAAGGCAGAATTTTGTTAGTCTAATCTGCTTATTTTACATGTAAGTTCAAAGTCTAGTCTTCCCTAAGGCCCAGTCATTGAGTCTAGTTTGCTTCCATCGTCCAGTCCATGTCTACATATGCATATAGTGAGGCCCATGTCTCCGTCATAGTCAAGCCCATACTATTCTAAAACCCTATATCCTTTTCAAATCCTCCATCTTAAAATCATTTCTCATTTCCAAATCATTTCTGAAAACTTACAAGTGAGGTCCACTCGATTTATGTTCAGGACTGGTCGTGATGTTACAACTTGGGAACACCGAACAGAGAGGAAAATAGTCAGCCCACTCGAAGGCTCATTATACGAACTATGACCACCCAGACTTCACTTAGTGGTTGTTTGGTATACAGAAAATTATATAAGCAATAGAAATTCCAATGATTTTCTGATTTGGGTAGTTGTTTGGGAATTTATGCACCCGTCCCCCCTTGGTCATTCAGAATTAGCACATCAATTCATGGGAAGTGCAAATTCCTTGATGTCAACCAAACATATTAAGACCATTTCCTAGGAATCGCATAAGGAAAATAACATCATTGGAAATGGAACTTACCATGGGAAATTAAATATCCATGTATAACAAACAACCACTGAGAGTCATGACACTAGTAGAATTTTTGCTTATTGTTGCGGTCATTAAGTGGCCTATTGCGGCGGTTTTGGCCGCGCATTAATTAAGGGCGCAGCAATAGGTAAATATCTATTGCTGCGGTTTTTGACCGCAGCAATCACTAGTGGAATAAAGTCCAACCGCTGCGTTCAAAATCGGGCTTACCGCTGCGGTTTTGGCCCGCAACGGTTGGAGGCGCACCAGTATCCATAAAAAAACTGATGCGGTTGTGGACCGCATCAGTTAAGCACAAACTGATGCGGTTGTGGACCGCATCAGATAAGCACAAACTGATGCGGTTTCAAGGGAAAACCACAGCGGTTAATAGGAAAAATCGTTGCGGTTTTCCCTTGAAACCGCATCAGTTTGTGCTTTGCCGCCAACATCTTTGTATGCATTGGAACATTAACTAATGCGGTTCTCTTTGTAAACCGCATCAGTTAGTGTTATATATATAATATATATATATAATATTTGTATATATACAATATTTTATTATATCTAACCTGCTATAGTTGGCACAAATCCCACAAGTGCGTCGTATAGAAGTCAAATTAATATATATATATATATATAAATATAAAATTTAGAGAATGTACTACAAATGAAGTTTTAATAAGTACTAAAATCCAAAATAAACACCAATTATATTATTGAACCTAAATAACAGCAAGTAACACAATAAGAACAAATAAACTCAAAGTCGCAGCATCATCTTCACATGCAACTTCGGTAAGGTAGTGTGCTAGCAAATCCCGAACCTCGTTTATCTCGGTTGTGGTGAAAGAACTCTCCCTTTGGTTGAATACCTTAAACATAAGGAAACACACATAATATCATTTTTAGTTTGAGTAACACTTTAGATAACTCTAAAGAGATTAAAGGAATCGAGCTTCAAAAGCCAAAATCGACCAAAAATGACAATCATTTACCCAAAATGGGTTTCATAGCATGTGAGTGGACTTTAGTTGACTTAAATACTTACATATGTACTTATTGGAACTATATATGACCTAACATGTGGCTAAATGCGGGAAACTAAGTGAAATAAGCTTCGAAGGCCAAAATCGGCCCGAAATGGCCTTCATTTACCCAAAATGGGTTTCAAATCATATGAGTGAACTTTAATTGACTCTTATAGTTATATATGTACCTCTTAGAACTATATATGACCTAACATGTGGCTAAATACGGGAAACTATGTGAAATGAGCTTCGAAGGCCAAAATCAGCCCGAAATGGCCTTCATTTACCCAAAATGGGTTTCAAAGCATATGAGTGAACTTTAATTGACTCTTACAGTTAGATATGTACCTATGGGAACTATATATGACCTAACATGTGGCAAAATGCGGGAAACTAAGTGAAATAAGCTTCGAAGGCCAAAATCGGCCCGAAATGGCCTTCATTTACCCAAAATGGGTTTCAAATCATATTAGTGAACTTTAAGTGACTCTTATAGTTATATATGTACCTATTATTAGAACTATATATGACCTAACATGTGGCTAAATACGGGAAACTAAGCCAAAAATGAGCTTCGAAGGCCAAAATCGGTCCAAAATGGCCTTAATTTACCCAAAATGGGTTTCAAAGCATATGAGTGAAGTTTCATTGACTCTTATAGTTATATATGTACCTATTGGAACTATATATGACCTAACATGTGGGTAAATGCGGGAAACTAAGTGAAATGAGCTTCGAAGGCCAAAATGGGCCAGAAACGGCCTTCATTTACCCAAAATGGGTTTCAAAGCATATGAGTGAACTTTAATTGACTCTTATAGTTATATATGTACCTATTGGAACTATATATGACCTAACATGTGGCTAAATGCGGGAAACTAAGTGAAATGAGCTTCGAAGGCCAAAATCGGCCCGAAATGGCCTTCATTTGCCCAAATTGGGTTTCAAAGCATATGAGTGGATTTTAATGGACTCTTATAGTTATATATGTACCTATTGGAACTATATATGACTTAACATGCGGCTAAATGCGGAAAGAAAACAAAACTAAGTGAATTGAGCTTTAAAGGCTAAAATCGTCCCTAAATGACATACATTTACCCAAAATGGGTTTCAACGCATATGAGTGGAGTTTAATTGATTCTAATAGTTATATATTTACTTGTTAGAAGTGTAGATGACCTAACATGTTGTTAAATGCAGGAAACTAAAGAAATTGAGCTCAAGAGGCCAAAATCGACTTTAAATTAAGCTACATATATTAGTTATATATGTATATACCTTCTCAATATCCACGACTTCCTTGCAAATTGAGGCTATATCGAACATGAACATCAACACATAGTAGCCACACTCGGTTCTCCCCGGTTGCTGAGCACACTAATCATAGAATTACATAAAAAAATCATGTAATTAAGAAACATACATGGTTGTTTTTTGCTAAAAGAAAGAAGTAGCTTAACTAATATGTATTACCTTCATTGCTTTCCATTCAGGTATTTTTCCCGTGCTCTTAAATTTCTTCAAATAACTGTAGTTAAGTTAATTTCATGTGAGAAGTGGCCAAAGAATGAAATTAGTAAAAAGTGTAATGCTAAGCATTTTAAATAACAAATATACCTATTTATGCATGATTTGAGGAATAAGTGTCGTGGTGGATCTTGAGCTATAGAATCAAAATGATATACTGTGTTGTTTGAAGGACAAATCACAACGAGCGACCACTGGAGACTAAATTGCCAAAAAAGTTAGGAAGCAATCATGTGAGTATTTGTATTGTATATATAATGATAATTAAAGTGGTAAAAATAGATACAAGGTTAAGAACTATACTCTTCAAAACAAGGGGCAAGTATGAACTTATGTTGTGCACGTAGAGATGTTTTGATACATAGCCAAATATACTCCTTCACCTCATTTGTGTTTTGCAAACAATTATCAGCTCGGGTGAAATTTGGACATAACCACCCAAATTGCTCTTGTATGCTCTTGCGTCCACAACGATCATCTTGGAGTAATTTGTAAAGCACAGGCAACTTCGTAACAAAAATATATTATTGTATATTGCAAAGCATTTATATTTACTTAAAAAGTACAAATGTTTTACCTCATGAAGACTTGAATCAAGGAAACATTCAACAACTCTCCGCAAAGGAACTCTTTCAAATCACCCTTAGACACCCATGTCGATGTATCCTCAAAGTAGGTGAATTGCGTGGTACCCAAATTCACCTCGAGAGGTGCATCATCCGACATATCACGCGCATTTGCATGTAGCCATATGCATGCCTTCGTGAGACACTCGATCTTTGGTTTCTCGATCCAAGTATCTTTAGTTGGTTTTTCTTGGTGACTTGAATCTTGCATTCCTTTACCCAAAATGGCCTTCTTTGGCCCGCTTGAACCCTTCTTCGCCTTCTCTAGAAGAGGTGAGTCCGCCTTGCTTTCCTTGGGCTTGTTTATTCTCTCCAAAACCTAATAATTCAACGGTAAAAACATTCAACTTAGTTAGTTAATAGGTATGAAACAAATCATTATGAATATGGATTTAAGTTGCTTCAATTTACCTCGTCTGAAAACCTCACCCATGCCGATGGCCACAACACATAACCACCACAAGCGTCGGTCAAGACATTTATATCAATTGACGGTTTAGGCAGCGGAAGAGCAAAGTCTTCGTAACCAGGAGCAATAGTGACTACACTAACCGCCAAGTGCTCATTGCCCACAGGCTCATGATGGACTATTGCTCGTTCACTTTATGGTCTACAGCCACCACAATCAAACCCTCATCTTTTACATCTAGTAAAAGCTGGCAAGGCGTTTCTTCCTTCAAAAAGTAAATGAAATTGAGGTTACGAACATGCAATTACAGAATATAACATGCTACTTAGTTTTAAAAATTATAAGGATAATAGTTACCTCTAATTCAAGTATAGATGGTGGGGATTTTTGTGTGTTAGGATGGCTAGCTTTGTCCTCCAAAAGACGATCCAGTTTAGGTTGATGTATCGCCGGTAAACCAAACTGTGAGACGACCGCGTTGAAACTTTCTGTGACTTTCTCCGTAATTTCCTCCGTAAGCTTCTCCCGAATAGCTTGTGTCATAGCTTCCATACCATGTGTTGAGAGCGTGATTTTGTACCCACGGAGTAATCTTTAGAATACGCTTTTGTCACACCTAGACGAATACCACCAAAACCCCTCAAACGTCCACTGTGGTCCTTTCCCAAAGTCTCATAAAGGGCATCATTGTTGCCTTCGGTATTGAACTCGCCGCTAACCTCTTTTTGCTTGAGCCTCATCCATAGAGAAATTAACAACGGTAAGTTTAAAAAAAAAATTCAACATCATAAGCGGCAGCGGTAGGGGTGGGGCGCGGCACGGTGCGGGGCGGAGCGGGGGTGGGGGAGTGTGCGGGGGGGTGGGGGCGGTGTGCGGGGGAGCGAGGGGTGGGGGCGGTGTCTTTGGGGCGGGTGTAGGGGGTGGGGGTGTGCGGGGGGGATTGTGCGGGGGGAGTGTGCGGGGGTGGGGGCCGTGTGCGGGGGGCGGTGTGCGGGGGTGGGGGGTGTGTGTAGGGGGAGTGTGTAGGGATGGCGGTGTCTTTGGGGGGTAGTGTGCGGGGTGGGGGAGTGTGGGGGGGGAGCGAGGGGTGGGGGGGGTGTGCGGGGGGTGGGGGCAGCAGGGTTGGGGGCAGCAAGGCGGGGGGCTGTGCAGTGGTGGATTGGTAGTCCATGTAATAGAAGCTAGATTGGTAGTACATGTACTTACAACGGCATTGGCTATCTTCAAGGTTCCCGGATCTGAAATGGTCATTTGATTGTTGATATCACGCTTATGCAAGGAGCACCACCATTCAGCGACACGATCAACTTTGACAGACGACGCGACCTTAAAGCTAAAAGACGGCGTTGTAGTTGTATCGGTAGAAGGGTAAAATTTCTCGTCAATCCACAACTTTCTCGCGCTCGCATAAGTTTGGGAACCCATATGATGGTAGTGCTTCCTCTGTCTTGCACTGTGTGAATGTTTCTCACGCTTAGCCTATTAATTCACATGGGTAATTAGAAAACACATCTAATTGTATTGAAAGTGAACATGTAAAGTCGAATATGTATAGTTTAAAGTGCAATACTTACCACCATCTACGGCGTAGTATTTTGGGCAACAAATGCCTCCCAATCTTCTGGTTTTATATGTCCCCAAATCTGATGAGGCAAAGACTCCGGTTGAAATGTATCTTCCTCTCCCCCTTCCTTTTCTGTTTCTTTTTCGGCCTCCTTGTCCGTCTCACCCTCATTTTACTTTAATTTTTGAATTTTCCTCCTCTTTATAGTCCTCTTTCTCCGTTTCGTGATCCACCCACTCACTAGTTTGTTTTTGAAAGCTCTAAATCTTTCGGCCACCACGGATAGAAATACCTCCTTTTTTTCCTCATTAGGAGTAATATGGAACGTATTCTATAAAAAAAAGAAACAAACAAATAGTTATTTCCATATACATATATATCAATGAAAACATGTGGCTAAATGCGGAAAGGAAAGAAAATTAAGTAAATTGAGGTTTAAAGGCCAAAATCGGCCCGAAATGGCATTCATTTACCCAAAATGTGTTTCAAAGCATATAAGTGGAGTTTAATTGACTCTTATATTTATATATGTACCAATTGGAACTATATATGACCTAACATGCGGCTAAATGCAAAAAAATAAGTGAATTGAACTTTAAAGGCCAAAATCGGCCCGAAATGGCCTTCATTTACCCAAAATGTGTTTCAAAGCATATAAGTGGAGTTGAATTGACTCTCATAGTTATATATGTACCTATTGGAACTATATATGACCTAACATGCAGCTAAATGCAAAAAACTAAGTGAATTGAACTTTAAAGGCCAAAATCGGCCCAAAATGGCCTTCATTTACCCAAAATGTGTTTTAAAGCATATAAGTGGAGTTTAATTGACTCTTATAATTATATATGTACCTATTGGAACTATATATGACCTAACATGCAGCTAAATGCAAAAACTAAAGTGAATTGGCCTTTAAAGGCCAAAATCGGCCCGAAATGGCCTTCATCATACTCGAGGGTCATAGGGGTGTTATAATTCAATCTCTTGGTCGCACCCCTTGCTTTCCGCTTCTTTGTTGCAACTTTGCTTGGAGTTTTGGTGGTACTAAGAACCTCTTTCCCCGCATTTTTTTGTGGCACAATGACGAATGAAATACAAGGATAATCTTCCCTAGCATTGTTGTCAATGGGGGGGAGCCTTATCGGCTAGCTTCTCATTTATTTCAGCCAAGCGAAGTTCCCTATCACGCAAGCGCTTCTCCTCATCATGCGCTATGTATTCCGGTTCACCTTTATTGTCCTCCTTCTCCGCATCATACTCATCATCATCATCCAATGACTTATCATAATCATCATCGGTTTCTTCCTCCACAATCATATCATCTCGGACCATGTTTGAAACTCCTGCAATTTATAAAAACGATATTAGAAACGCGCAAGATTAAACAAAAATATGAAAGAAATTAGAAACGCGCCCCCCCCACACTCCACCCCCCTTCACCGCCCACCCCGCACTCCCCCCCCCCTTCACCGCACTCCCCCCCCTTCGCCCCCCACGGCCCCAAAGACCACCCCCACCCCTTCAAGCCTCCCCACCCCGCATAGCGGACCCCCTGCACTCCTCCCATCCCTTCACTCCATCCCACCTGCACTCCCCCTTCACTTCATCCCACCGAACTCCCCCTTCACTCCCCCCTTCATTGCACCCCCGCACGTCCCCATCCCCAAAGACTTGCCCCCCCACCCCGCACAACGGACCCCCTTCACCGCCCCACCCCGCACTCCCCCACCCCTTCACTCCATCCCACTACACTCCCCCCTTCACTCACTCCCCCCGCACCGCCACCCCACCCTACACAACGGACCCCCCGCACCGCACCTCATGCACAACCCCCCATCACTCCCCACTCCCGCACAGCGGACCCCCCGCACTCCCCCCTTCATCGCTCCCCAATGCGGACCCCTCTGCTGTCCTACCCCCTGCACAACCCCCCTTCTTGTCCCACCCCCTTGCACAATCCCCTTCCCCCACCAAAATAATCCGTAATTACGCCATAAACAACATTCATCTACCCAATTTGGTTTTAAAATCATGTGTCCCGACTTTAAGTGATTCTAATGGTGATACATATACTAATAAGAACTATACGTAACCTATAATGAGACTAAAAGCGAGAAATTAAGTTAATTGAGGTTGAAAAGCCGAAATAGGCCCGAAATGACATTCACTTACCCAAAATGGGTTTCAATACATGTGAAGCGAGTTTAGTTGATTGTTATACGTATATATATACTAATAAGAACTATACATGACACTACATGCGGCGAAAAGCGAGAAATTAAGTTAATTGAGGTTGAAAAGCCGAAATAGGCCCGAAATGACATTCACTTACCCAAAATGGGTTTCAATACATGTGAAGCGAGTTTAGTTGATTGAAATACATATATATACAGTAATAAGAACTATACATGACACTACATGCGGCTAAAAGTGAAAAATAAAGTTAAATGACCTTGCAAAGCCGAAAGCCAGAATTGGAACCAAAGAAGTCGAGCCTATTGTTTACTTTTGCCACCTTCATTTGAAGTTTCAACCATTATCCCTTCCCCGTGATCTGCACGCATGTAACTTGTCGCTAATTCCGCATCTGTGACATCGGAGTTGGGAATGGTGAAAGGCGGGGTGTCTGCAAACGCATCATACTCCTCCTCATCCTCAACTTCACCAACTCCAAGTATACTTCTTTTTCCCGGGACAACAATTGACCACTTGTTATCAGAAGGGTCAGTTACGTAGAATACTTACTTAACTTGTGATGCAAGCACGAATGGCTCTTCACTATCACGTAATCGACCCAAGTCAACAAGAGTAAATCCACAAGGGTCATCTTTTCTTATGTAACGCCGGTTATAATCAACCCACTTGCATCGAAATAAGCAGACCGTGAAATCAGAGTAGTCAAGCTCCCATATATCTTGAACTCGCCCATAGTATAACAATCTAGCATCAATAGGAGACTTGTCTTTGGCACTTGCATACTGTGTAGATGATGCCTTTACTGAAACACCACTATTCTGGAGAGATCTCGACTTTTGATCTTGACGATCTGTCCAATACGTATATCCGTTAACATCATGACCCTTATAGGAGTGCACAACTTCTCGAGGACCAAATGCTAGCCACTTCAGAGTTTCAGAAACATTGGAATCTACTTCACGCATTATTCGGTTATGGAACCAATCAATAAACGTCTTATTATGCAACTGCATCAATGCTCTAGTCCCTTTACCTAGATTCTGGTCACGCAACTCCTCCAAATGCGCATCCAAGTAAGGATGCACCTGTACCATATGTTGCAATACAAATAAGTGTGCTTGTATGCGCCTTTCAATAGGAGGTACGATCATTTTGGAATCAAGTGTACCTTTACCCGCGAGTCTGCCCTCATGTCGAGATGTAGGAAGTCCAATAGGATCAACATTAGTTAAGAACACAGCCACAAAATTACCAACCTCTTCACTCACAATCCCCTGAATTATTCTTCCTTTTGGTTGGGCTGGATTCCTTACTTTATCTTTCAAAGAGCCCATATGTCTCTCAAAGGGATAGCACCACCTCAAAAACACCGGACCACATAGCTTAATTTCTCGAACTAGATGTACAACCAAATGGACCATAATGTCGAAGAAAGCAGGTGGGAAGTACATCTCAAACTTGCACAAAGTCTGTATCACGCTAGCCTGCAGAGCATCAAGCTTCGAGGGTTGTAACATTTTGCTACATATAGTATTGAAAAAAGAACACAGCTCTGTTATGGTATGTCTCACGTGTTTCGGCAATATCCCTCAAATTGCAATCGGTAAGAATACTTGCATCATTACATGACAATCATGAGACTTCATGCTCGATAATTTCAACTCACCGTCTAAGGTAACAAATCTTTTCATGTTCGATGAGTACCCTGATAGAACATTAATGTTGTATAAACACTCGCAAAAAAGACGCTTCTCAGCTCTAGATAGAGTGTAGCAAGCCGGAGGTAAATAGTTCCTATCATCATCCTTCACCGTTTTCTTTCCTTTTCTTTCAATTCCTGCAGGCGACCCTTCTTCATGTTCCTTTTGTTTTCCCTTTCCTTTTCCTTTTCCAGACACTTTCTCTTTTTTCTTTCTTTTCTTAGTGTCCCTCTTTTGAGCCCATAGTTCTGGTCGAAGCCCCTCACTTTCCAGATACAGTCGCACCCCTTTGCTATCCTTTGTCTTATGTGGAATATTCATAAGTGTCCCCAGAATGGCGTCACATACATTTTTCTCTATGTGCATGACGTCGAGACAATGTCTAACCTCTAGATCAATCCAATATGGAAGTCTCCACATAATAGACTCCTTTTTCCAAAGTTCCTAAGCCCCAGAACTCGCTCCTTTGCCGAATTTCGTTGCAATACCCTTGACCTGATCAAAAATCTCAATACCAGTCAATGGACTACGAGCAAGCCCTTCCTCAACTGTTCCATCGAATGCCTTCTTCTTATTACGATAAGGATGGTCGCGTCGAAGGAACCTTCGGGTCCTCATATAAACTTCTTTGTGACAAGTAGTAATGTATTTAGATGTTGTGTCGTCCATGCAAATCGGGCATGCTTTCTTCCCTTTGTTCTTGTACCCGAATAAGTTCCCATAAGCAGGATAGTCATTAAGAGTCCATAAAAGCATGGCACGCAATGTGAATACCTCATCAGCATGTGCGTCATACACAGAAACTCCTTCATCCCACATTTTTCTCAAATCATCAACAAGTGGCTGGAGGTAGACATCTATGTCGTTTCCAGGCTGTTTCGGCCCTGAAATAAGAATCGACAACATGATGTATTTGCGTTTCATGCACAACCAAGGAGGAAAGTTGTATATAACTAGAAGAACCGGCAACGTACTATGTTAAAAACTAAGAGTGTCAAATGGGTTCATTCCATCCGTGCATAGGCCAAGCCTCAAATTTTTGTCCTCGGCACCAAAGGTCTTATGAAAATGATTGATACCATTCCACTCAGGAGAATCAGCCGGATGTTTGAGAAAACCGTCCTTTTTCCTTCGTTCTGCATGCCAACTCAAGTTCTTAGCATCTTTTTTGATTGAAAACATGCGCTTGAATCGTGGTATAATCGGAAGATACCACATCACCTTTGCTGGAGGACCTTTCTTATCACCAACCACTACGCGCCTGTAACGAGACTTCCCACATCGAGGACACTCATACATATTTTCATATTCATTTCGATATAGCACACAATCGTTTGGACAAGCATGTGTCCTCTGGTACTCTAAACCGAAGGGACACATCAGTTTCTTAGCATAGTAGTTCGACTTGGGTAGTTCATGGTTGTCCGGCAACATATCACCAAATGCTTGCAACAAGGAAGTGAAACAAGAGTCACTTATACCGGCTTTCGTCTTGATATTAAAGAGTATTATCACGGCCGTCAGCTTAGTGTACCTCGTACAACCGAGATACAACGGTTTCCGAGATGCCTCGTCCATGCACTCAAAATACGAGGTTGTTTGCCAGAATGATCTACCCCCGCCATCATCTCCTTGATATGATCCCCTTCATCATCATCATCCTCTACTTCAATATCCTCATATTCATCCTCGATGTTGTCATTCTCATTGACATCAAACTCACCTTCTTCATGCACATCGTTAACAATGGCATTTCGACCATCATATATACCCTCCTCACCGTGCCAAACCCATACATAGTAGTCTTATCTAAACCCGCGACGAAAGATATGCTCCCTAAGCAACTCAATGCTACAAATGATGCTCACATTACCACAATCAACACAAGGACAATAAAACCCCTCGGTTCCCTTTGCAGCCTGATGACTTAATGCAGCATCACAAAATTCAAAGACCCCATCCACGAATTTACACGTATCACGACTACCATACATCCATGCACGATTCATTTCAACCAAACCTAGCTGTAATTAAACACAAGCAACAAGTACCCCATGTCAATGACGAACTTCACTACATTATTAGAGTTTATACACGATATATATTTAATAAAATTAGGCATGCTTTCCAAGGGTCCTTATCACTCCAACCTAACCCATCCTTAGATGTCTAATCTCACTAGTGAATGTATTGCCTTCTGTTCGAATCTACGGAAAATCCGACAGCATTTCCCAACAGTTCTCCAAGTACACGATGTAGATATATAGTTATTTATATCTACATATGTACCCAGAGAACAAAAGTAGGGAAACGACGAGCCAAGATTTTCCTCTAGAATCGAACTAAAGACATACATTCACCACCTAAGTGAGATTAAAGAACAGTCCCAAACCGGGGACTATTCAAGACTTACTCCTAATGAGTAAGTCTCGAACGGGTATCTAGGCATATGATATGATGATGCAAACATAGGGTTTTAAAAACAACAAAACATTTTACATCTAATCTCAATTCAACAATAAATATATACACATTTGCACATATAAACCAATTTACAATGAAAGAAAGTTAAATATGAGTGATAACATACCAATATCAAGGTTGTGAATAGAGAAATCGAGCTCAACACTCCGTCACTAGCTAGCTTCAATAATCAACAATAAAGTATAAAGTTAAGATTGGTATAAATTAGCAAATCAAACAACACTAAACTAAACTAAGCTAAACTAAACTAAATAAATAGCTAAACCAATAATCATATTCAACGTTTAAAGTTCAAACCTAACTAGTTAGTAACACTACTACAAATGTGGGCAAAGTAACCACTAATAAGAGACCACCTTAATTCAATAGGTGGTCATTCAATAAAAGAAGCCTGAGTTCTTAAAAATGTGGTCTCTTAATTATAATAGGAGGAAATAAACCTCTTCCATACAAAAGTGGTCTCTTATTACTTTCTCAATATTGTTTTCTCCTTGTGAGCCCATACAACCAAAATAAGAAACCTCATTTACATAAAAGTGGTTTCTTAATGCACCTAATTTAAAATTAATATTTATAAAACCCTAAATCCTAATGATATGTCGGCATTTACTCATAGCCGTTTTTCACTTTCTCTCTCCCATTCTCTATTTCCCTTATCTCTCCTCAGCTTCTTCCGCCATTGAAGCTCCATGTCGGGCCACGTAGAGGACAACCAAGTGCCGTCGTCTGTTCCTGCTTCTGTTCACATGCCACCACCGGAGGTTGTTCCTGCAACTGAGAAGGTTGAGGCGTCTGCTTCTCCGTCATGACTAATCCCAATTGAACAAAACCTAACCTTCTTCTTTGGTGAGTATCATTTATGATAATTTCATCGCTTGATTAAATAAAGGAAACTAGCTAGTGAATCTGATTTCAAATTGGGATGTCCTATTTCTTCGTCTACGATTCTAATGGATGTTTTTTGGTGGGTAAGTACATAAGAGTATTGTTTATATTTCTCTGATTCAAAGTCTGACTATTAGTAGAAACACATAGTAAAATCATCAGTGGATGATGATAGGATCGAATGAAATGTATACTGTCATTAGCTCCAAAGAAGTTTGGTTAGTAGCACATTTTCCTTCCAAAGGAAAAATTATTTAATTGGTCATAGATTTTAGGCTAAAATTTATATGATATACTTGAATACGAAAAAGGTCAATGGAGATGAGAAATTTTCTCTTTGCACAACTCTCTCTTTGTACAACTCATTATTATTTCTATAATATCTTTATCATTTCATATTCATAGTTCATAGAGGGTTGAAATTTGATTACTGCAATGCTAATTCGCTTTCAATAGCTGCTCACCTGCCTATATGCTTTGCAGACTCATGGATTGCGAGCGGGTCAAGAAAGTGCATGAAAGGCTATGGGGTTTTATGAGGTTTTTTGTCCTTTGTTTAATTTTGTAGCCTGACCTTGCTCATTTTTATTCATTGTATTGTTTATACTAGGTGTCATTCGTATATTTTGATTTTTTCCCCCAATTCGCTGATAGTAATTATATGAACTATATATCTATAATTATTGGTCCTCCGTCAAATGATTCACAGACAAGGTTTTGAGTAAAGTGGCGCCATGCTCTTGGTAGCTAGTATTTTGGCGGAGCTAACGCGCACAAGTCTAAAGCGGATGCAGAAGAATTTGAAGATATCATGGATTTTGATTAGGACATATGATGTATCTATATATTTTTGGTTCTTGAAACTTTTGTCAATGTAGCTCGAAATTTTCCTAATTTAGTCATTTTACAAATATATTGGTTGAAATTTTGAGCGCTCTTGTAGCAATGATATTATAATGTAAATGATTATATTTAGTGAATGAATATTTAGTTCAATATGGTACTAATAGTACATGTTTAGTAATTTTTTTGTAATTGAAGAAAAAGATATACGAAAATTTATGCCAACAAAAAAATATCAATGTAAACAGCCTTTATAATTATGTGGAGCAAAGAGACCACCTTATACATATAAATGGCCTTTTTAGTGAAACCAAAAAGGCCACATATTTGCCTAAGTGGTTTCTTGGGAGAATAAAAATACCACCTAATTCGAATAAGTGGTCTCTTTTCCTTCTTTCCTAGTTCCTCCAACTAGCCTCTAAGTGACCACTTATTTTAAATAGTGGTCTCATTTTTTTATTTTAAAAAACCACCTCTAAAAAGTGGTCTCTTATACAAAGAGACCGTTGAGCTAGAGACCACCTCTTAAGTGGTTTCTAAGGGGATTTTTAGGGGGTCTCTTTATGCCTTTTTGTAGTAGTGTAAGTACTACAACAACAACAACAACAACAACAACAACAACAACAACAACAACTACTACTACTACTATTACAACTACAACAACTACAACAACTACAACTACAACAACAACCACAACAAAGCCCTAGTTTTGCAACCTAAAAATCAAACTAACTACTTTAAATAAAATCAAATAAACTCAAATCAATCAAATTTACATCCTTTAACTATAATATAACCTAATTTCACTGATAATTATTCATAAAACTACAATTAATGAAGCTTCAAATATGAGATTTAATAAAAGCTGAGAAATTTTAGGTACCTAAGAAGAGGAGGAGGAATGTAGGTGTTTAAGGCACGGTGGAGGTGCGGCGGTGGAGCTGCTAGGGCACGGTGCAGCCGCGGAGGAGGACCACCGCTATTCCTATTGTTGATGAAAAGAAAGGAGGGAGCTTCTAGGGTTTGCTGTTGATGAAGCGTGGAGGTGCGGCGGTGGTGCTGATAGTGGCGTCGACGGTGAGCTATTGAGAAGGAAGGAGAGAGTTCGTTTTTGAAATTTCGAAGCTAAGGAAGGAAGGAGTCAGAGAGTGCTCACGTAAAAATGGAATGACCTCGACCATTTCACGCGGGATTTAGGAAAAAAAACAAAATAAACCGCTGCGGTTCAGAAAACCGCAACGGTTAACTGACAACCGCATCAGTTTCTTTTAACCGTTGCGGTTTTCTGAAGACCGCAGCGGTTTATGTTCCCACTTTTCTCACCAAATTTTTCGACGATTTGCCGCTGCGGTTTTCTTCAGGACCGCAGCGGTTGTCTTGTGACATTTAGCGTTTTTTCCACTAGTGAATAGGGTAACCTATTGCTGCGGTTTTGGCTCAAAACCGCAGCAATAGGTATAGGCAATTTTTTTTTTTTTTGAAATAATTAGAATATTGGTATCTAGCTTGAAGGATACACCATTATAAAGTTTGAAGAATACAAATTCACACACATTCGCATAACAGAAAAATTTGAAAATTTCTAATTGCATAAATTGATAATATTCAGTTACAACATTGAACATAATGAACATTAAACATAAATTGATAATGCTCATTGAACATCAGTTACAAAACTGCCTGATACAATTGGGGGGAAAGAAAAAGAAAAAAAGAAAAGGAAAAAGAAATGAAAATAAAACAATACTCCCCTAATACATCAGACCCATTTCTCACTTTTCTTCTTCCCTTCGATGCACTACACCGAGAATTTCACAACTAAAATCATGGCCATTGAAACCCGCTGCAACATCATCATTCATCAACACCGATCAAATCAAGGTCGTTGGTGTTTCTTTTAATTCAATCTCCTTTGATATTCAATTTTCACCATGGATTTTAGAGTGAGAAAGGTGAAAAAAAACGACTGAAAATGGGGGAGTGAAGGACTGAAAAACAAAATAAAGAAAAATGAAAACAAACTCAGATCTGAGAGAGGCGATTTCAACGCTGATGGAGTGACGGGGATGAGTGACTTCGAGCAATGAAATCTCGAAGAACGTCTGGTGAACGGCCAGAAAGAACGACGAGGAGGAGATCTGGGCGAGAATCAACCGACAATATGGAGGGAGTGAGAAAGGAGATATGGGCGAGGACGATCTGCGAAGTGTAAGAGTGAGGAGAGATAGAGGAGGAAGTAGATCTAGAGAGGGAGAGGAGATACTGTGAGAGTGAGGAGAGAGAGGAAATGGCGAAGTGTGAGAGAGGAAGGAGATCTGCGAAGTGTTAGGGGGGAATAGTGAGGAAACGACGCCCTTAGTATTAAAAAACCCTAATGATCCTATTGCTGCGGTTTCTAGAAGGAACCGCAGCAATAAATTAAAATATTCATAAAAAATAATTTTTTATTCTATTGCTGCGGTTCGGTGTGGGAACCGCAGCAATAGATCTGGTCAAACCAGTCAACGAAATTTGAAAAGATTCCCGTTGACATCTATTGCTGCGGTTTCCACCCGAAACCGCAGCAATATGTCTATTTTATATTTTACCTTTTTCTTTTCACGTGGTTTATTGTTGTGTATGGGTAAAACCACAGCAATACCACCGCAGCAATAAGCAAAAATTCTGCAAGTGTGAAATTTCTTTTGATCTCCTTCACAATAGAGGCGTGATCACTCCTACATGGCCTACTCGAGACCCCGCACCTATAACAAATCCAAAAGGTGCAACTTGAACTCCAACAACAAATACCATCAAAGTAATCAACATCTGACATCCAATGTTGGATCTTGACGGGCCCATTGAGAAACATAGTCGATGATCACAGACGTCTAATACCTTCTACAACAAGTGTCACCATCACTAACAAACTCTTAGGCAGTGTGTCCACAATTCAAGAGGCTTATTTTTTATTTTTTATTTTCTAGGTCGAGTTTAAGAGTCTTTGGCCTAGCTATTTTTGTCCTTTCCCATCGAGTTTACATCACTCTAGGACTTTCATTTATAATAATAGTCGTTTCATTTTCATGAATATTATTGCATTTTGTTTTTATTTTCATTGGCCTCTCACTATTATTTATGCTTTGAGTTCAATGGTGAAACTCTAATCATTTAGAAAATTAAATGACCTTGATTAATAAAAAAATCAAAAATTAAACATCAAACAAATGAAAAATGGATATACTTCGGATTAGGAGTCATTTCCCTCTGCCTCCATCGTTCCAAAAAGCCATCACAACCACAAATCATCCTTATGCAACCAAAAAAATCCCTTAAGCCATCTTCATGAAAAAAAAACTTTAACTGTCATCCTCTATGATCCTCATGCCAATAATCCTTTTAAAATCAAAACTCCACAAAATAGCCTTCAAACCTTCCAATACCCTAAACCACAAAAACTCGCGTGCAAGCCTCGGTACATAAATAGTCAATGCCAAGAAATATTAAAAAAAAAAGAAGAAAAAATTCAAAGTGCAAAAACTGCAAAAGCAAAAAAGCAAAACAAAAAGCAAAAACAATGCAAAAAGCAAAAAAAGAAAGAGCCAAAGACAAAAACGTTAAGCTAGGGGGCTTACACACACGTTCTACCCTTCATGTCAAACCCTTCAATCCATCAAACCCTTAAAACCAATAAAAGCCATAAACCCTACCTTAGTAATGAAATGAAAAGAAGCCATAACCCTTACCTTAGCCCATATAATACAACCCATAAAAAGCCTTAACCCCTATCTTGGCCCATCCAATTAATCCTTCATCTATACCTCAAACCTTTTCAAAATTTTATACCAATCCTAACTCCATCTTCAAGGTATGCCAAATCCGCTAGGTTGAAACCCGATAGGGCGCACTTAGCAAAAGTTAGGGCACAAAAAAAAATTCAAAATCTAATCAACAACTACGAATGGTCTGATTTCGTAAGGATAAGTAGGAATACTCATCTTGATGTCCGACCACTTTAGTAAAAAAAAAATTAATCAGAATCTTATTCAGATGCATGCTCTCTCTAGATCCCGGCATAGACTCGAGTCTGAACCTAGCCGTATTAAAGATTTTTCCCACCTATATCTATGTGCTCAAGAGTTGAAAAATTAACCTTTTATTTTTCAATCCAAACACTCCTTGTCCCTGAAGCACTCTCCAATACTTCCGTGGTCTCTGGCAATATCTGGCTTTGCCTACATTGACTCCCTAGTGATGAAGCTCTGAATGCTCGTGAATGTCATTCGAGTCAATACCGTTAAATGCTCAATCAAGTCCAATACCATCTAATCTAGGCTCCGAGTGCCTAAATTCAAGACAATCTTTCCAAAGTAGGGGCTTCCTATATTTGTCATGGTTCCTCCAAATCAAACTCCGGAAGAGTTGTAATATGCGGGGTCTAACTTGTGGTCCCCGATTTTTTTCAAAACAGTATTATTCAAAAATAAATCGATCTCTCTATCAATCCAGTTCTCTTAGCTTTGAATAACCCTGACCTTGCATAACGTTCCATCTATCTATCTCTTTTAGTTTTGCATAAGCGTCTCATGAGCATGCATACTTAGAAAGTCTAAGTTAGCATCATTGCACCATTATCTGAGTTGTTTGCACCTATCTGCTAACATCTTGTCCAGCAGGCTAACCAAATTGCTTGTAATTATCGTCTTGCAGACTAACATTGTTTTTCACGAACCTCAATCAAAGTTGGGGCTTCTGTAGACACATAATCGTGTCTTGCTATTTTAATACCCAATGATAAAACACACCATTGTCCTAATTTCTCCGGTCCAAAGGAAAAGCAATGCAAAGAGCTAAGCCTAAAATTGTTTTAAAACCATAATGTCTATTTATTTATTTCAAGCCCAATTAATTATTCATGGTAATTAATTGCATTTCTTAAACCCATTTCTCTAAAAGCCCAATTAATTATTTCGGATAATTAATTGTACTTTCTAATAAATATTAATTATTCTTGATAATTAATTGTATTTTCAATAAATATTTTCCAAATTAAAAGATATTATGAAAAAACAAATTTTATCCTTAGGATAACTGATTTCTTGATTTTAAACGATAATATTTAATGAGGATAACGAGAATCTTCTCAAGATTGGATAAATAATAAAATCAGGCCGGGTTTGTAGATGCGCTTTGCTTGCCCAACTGCGTTTGGCGCGCCAATGTTGCGCACGCAGGAAATTGAGGCAGTCAGCAAAATTCAGAAGCACAGAAGCAGATGCGCTCCGCACATAGTGATGCGTGCCACGCAACAGGCCTGTGCGCCTCTCATCCTCAAATCTTATTTAGTGTCTTCCGTTTTCCCTATAAATAGACCTCGTTTTCACTCGATTTTTCACGGACTTTCCTACACTTTTCCTTCGACTTACATACACTTTCACACCACGAAAATACCCTGCATATACTTAAAACACATTCCTAAATACTCCAATATCCATTAAAAACATCCAGGCTTCAAGATCGCTTCTCTTGCGGATCGTTACACAAAACCCAAGCGGCAAAGATATAATTCATAAGGGTCAATTCCAATTTATTTCTTAGAGTCCATCTTGGGTGTAACATGTTACACCATTACTCATGGTGTAACAAATACACACACGTGTGAAATAAAGTTCACCTCTTTCTTCCAAAGTCATAAGTCATATCCTGTTTCTTCTCTTTGTCTCTCTTCACCGCCTCAAAGCTTTACATCTTCACCTTTTCTCGTCGCCGATTCGTCGCCATTGATTGAGTTCACTTATTTTCACCAAACCTTTATTGAGGTCCGATGTTGCCATTTATGACCTCGACGAAATTTTTGCCCTCCTCTAATGAAGAATTCATCCACCAACTTCATTCCATGCTCATTCTATCGTCGATTCGATCTCCTGCAATTGACGTTTTATCTTTCGTTGATGATTGATGAATTTTCAGCGCTAATTGGTGCTTCCTCGCTGCAAACTGTACGTTTTCCAGCATTTTCATCGAATATTGATGGATTTCCGGCTTCCATTTGTGGCGCTTGCTACGTAACAGAGATGAATGCCTCTGTCCTTTCTTTTAAATTCTTACAGCTACATAGAATCGATATCCTTTGCATTGTTCTCAGTTGCTTTAGTAGGATTTACAAGAAACTATGTTCCGCTCAAGTAGAGAGTTAACTTCAACTTAACTAGCCTTTGCGAAATCGTTATCAAATTTAAAATAATTAGAACCATTATTACATCTAGCTGATTATTTGAAAGAAAAAAATATTTACAATGTTTTCATTCAATATAACATCTTTGTAGTGCAACAATGTAATAACAAAGAAAGCAAATGAACATCTAAAAAATTGTATGGGTAAAACCGCAGCAATAAGCAAAAATTCTACAAGTGTGAAATTTCTTTTGATCGCCTTCACAATAGAGGCGTGATCACTCCTACATGGCCTACTCTAGACCCCGCACCTAACAAATCCAAAAGGTGCAACTTGAACTCCAACAACAAATACCATCAAAGTAATCAACATCTGACATCCAATGTTGGATCTTGACGGGCCCATTGAGAAACATGGTCGATGACGATAGACGTCTAATACCTTCTACAACAAGAGTCACCATCACCCACAAACTCTTAGGCAGTGTGTCCCCAATTCAAGAGGCTTATTTTTTATTTTTGGTTTTCTAGGTCGAGTTGAAGAGTCTTTGTCCTAGCTATTTTTGTCCGTTCCCATCGAGTTTACGTCACTCTAGGACTTTCATTTATAATAATAGTCGTTTCATTTTCATGAATATCATTGCATTTTGTTTTTATTTTCATTGGCCTCTCACTATTATTTATGCTTCGAGTTCAATGGTGAAACTCTAATCATTTTGAAAATTAAATTACCTTGATTAATAAAAAAATCAAAAATTAAACATCAAACAAATGAAAAATGGATATACTTCGGATTAGGAGTCATTTCCCTCTGCCTCCATCATTCCAAAAAGCCATCACAACCACAAATCATCCTTATGCAACCAAAAAAATCCCTTAAGGCATCTTCATGAAAAAAAACTTTAATTGTCATCCTCTATGATCCTCATGCCAATAATCCTTTTAAAATAAAAACTCCACAAAATAGCCTTCAAACCTTCCAATACCCTAAACCACAAAAACTTGCGTGCATGCCTCGGTACATAAAAAGTCAATGCCAAGAAATATTAAAAAAAGAAGAAGAAAAAATTCAAAGTGCAAAAACTGCAAAAGCAAAAAAGAAAAACAAAAAGCAAAAACAATGCAAAAAGCAAAAAAAGAAAGAGCCAAAGGCAAAAACGTTAAGCTAGGGGGCTTAAACACACATGCTACCCTTCATTTCAAACCCTTCAATCCATCAAACCCTTAAAACCTATAAAAGCCATAAACCCTACCTTAGTATTGAAATAAAAAGAAGCCATAACCCTTACCTTAGCCCATATAATACAACCCATAAAAAGCCTTAACCCCTATCTTGGCCCATCCAATTAATCCTTCATCTATACCTCAAACCTTTTCAAAATTTTCTACCAATCCTAACTCCTTCTTCAAGGTATGCCAAACCCGCTATGGAAACCCGACAGGGCGCACTTAGCAAAAGTTAGGGCACAAAAAAAAAATTCAAAATCTAATCAATAACTACGAATGGTCTGCTTTCGTAAGGATAAGTAGGAATACTCATCTCGATGTCCGACCACTTTAGAAAAAAAATTTAATTAGAATCTTATTCAGATGCTTGCTCTCTCTAGATCCCGACATAGACTCGAGTCTGAACCTAGCCGTATTAAAGATTTATCCCACCTATATCTATGTGATCATGAGTTGAAAAATTAACCTTTTATTTTTCAATCCAAACACTCCTTCTCCCTGAAGCACTCTCCAATACTTCCATGGTCTCTGGCAATATCTGACTTTGCCTACATTGACTCCCTAGTGATGAAGCTCTGAATGCTCGTGAATGTCATTCGAGTCAATACCGTTAAATGCTCAATCAAGTCCAATACCATCTAATCTAGGCTCCGAGTGCCTAAATTCAAGACAATCTTTCCAAAGTAGGGGCTTCCTATATTTGTCATGGTTCCTCCAAATCAAACTCCGGAAGAGTTGTAATTTGCGGGGTCTAACTTGTGGTCCTCGATTTTTTTCAACACAGTATTATTCAAAAATAAATCGATCTCTCTATCAATCCAGTTCTCTTAGCTTTGCATAACCCTGACCTTGCATAACGTTCCATCTATCTATCTCTTTTAGTTTTGCATAAGCGTCTCATGAGCATGCATACTTAGAAAGTCTAAGTTAGCATCATTGCACCATTATCTGAGTTGTTTGCACCTATCTGCTAACATCTTGTCCAGCAGGCTAACCAAATTGCTTGTAATTATCGTCTTGTAGACTAACATTGTTTTTCACGAACCTCAATCAAAGTTGGGGCTTCTGTAGACACATAATCGTATCTTGCTATTTTAATACCCAATGATAAAACATACCATTGTCCTAATTTCTCCGGTCCAAAGGAAAAGCAATGCAAAGAGTTAAGCCTAAAATTGTTTTAAAACCATAATGTCTATTATTTATTTATTTCAAGCCCAATTAATTATTCATGGTAATTAATTGCATTTCTGAAGCCCATTTCTCTAAAAGCCCAATTAATTATTTCGGATAATTAATTGTACTTTCTAATAAATATTAATTATTCTTGATAATTAATTGTATTTTCAATAAATATTTTCTAAATTAAAAGATATTATGAAACAACAAATTTTATCCTTAGGATAACTGATTTCTAGATTTTTAACTTTAATGAGGATAACGAGAATCTTTTCAAGATTGGATAAATAATAAAACGTTGCGCACGCAGGAAATTGAGGCAGTCAGCAAAATTCAGAAGCACAGAAGCAGATGCGCTCCGCACATAGTGATGCGTGCTACGCAACAGGCCTGTGCGCCTCTCATTCTCAAATCTTTTTTAGTGTATTCCGTTTTCCCTATAAATAGACCTCGTTTTCACTCGATTTTTCACGGACTTTCCTACACTTTTTCCTTCGACTTACATACACTTTCACACCACGAAAATACTCTGCATATACTTAAAACACATTCCTAAATACTCCAATATCCATTAAAAACATCCAGGCTTCAAGATCGCTTCTCTTGCGGATCGTTACACAAAACCCAAGCGGCAAAGATATAATTCCTAAGGGTCAATTCCAATTTATTTCTTAGAGTCCATCTTGGGTGTAACATGTTACACTATTACTCATGGTGTAACAAATACACACACGTGTGAAATAAAGTTCACCTCTTTCTTCCAAAGTCATAAGTCATATCCTGTTTCTTCTCTTTGTCTCTCTTCACCGCCTCAAAGCTTTACATCTTCACCTTTTCTCGTCGCCGATTCGTCGCCATTGATTGAGTTCACTTATTTTCACCAAACCTTTATTGAGGTCCGATGTTGCCATTTATGACCTCGACGAAATTTTTGCCCTCCTCTAATGAAGAATTCATCCACCAACTTCATTCCATGCTCATTCTATCGTCGATTCGATCTCCTGCAATTGACGTTTTATCTTTCGTTGATGATTGATGAATTTTCAGCGCTAATTGGTGCTTCCTCGCTGCAAACTGTACGTTTTCCAGCATTTTCATCGAATATTGATGGATTTCCGGCTTCCATTTGTGGCGCTTGCTACGTAACAGAGATGAATGCCTCTGTCCTTTCTTTTAAATTCTTACAGCTACATAGAATCGATATCCTTTGCATTGTTCTCAGTTGCTTTAGTAGGATTTACAAGAAACTATGTTCCGCTCAAGTAGAGAGTTAACTTCAACTTAACTAGCCTTTGCGAAATCGTTATCAAATTTAAAATAATTAGAACCATTATTACATCTAGCTGATTATTTGAAAGAAAAAAATATTTACAATGTTTTCATTCAATATAACATCTTTGTAGTGCAACAATGTAATAACAAAGAAAGCAAATGAACATCTAAAAATTGTATGGGTAAAACCGCAAAGAATAAAGAAAATTCTACAAGTGTGAAATTTCTTTTGATCGCCTTCACAATAGAGGCGTGATCACTCCTACATGGCCTACTCTAGACCCCGCACCTAACAAATCCAAAAGGTGCAACTTGAACTCCAACAACAAATACCATCAAAGTAATCAACATCTGACATCCAATGTTGGATCTTGACGGGCCCATTGAGAAACATGGTCGATGACGATAGACGTCTAATACCTTCTACAACAAGAGTCACCATCACCCACAAACTCTTAGGCAGTGTGTCCCCAATTCAAGAGGCTTATTTTTTATTTTTGGTTTTCTAGGTCGAGTTGAAGAGTCTTTGTCCTAGCTATTTTTGTCCGTTCCCATCGAGTTTACGTCACTCTAGGACTTTCATTTATAATAATAGTCGTTTCATTTTCATGAATATCATTGCATTTTGTTTTTATTTTCATTGGCCTCTCACTATTATTTATGCTTCGAGTTCAATGGTGAAACTCTAATCATTTTGAAAATTAAATTACCTTGATTAATAAAAAAATCAAAAATTAAACATCAAACAAATGAAAAATGGATATACTTCGGATTAGGAGTCATTTCCCTCTGCCTCCATCATTCCAAAAAGCCATCACAACCACAAATCATCCTTATGCAACCAAAAAAATCCCTTAAGGCATCTTCATGAAAAAAAACTTTAATTGTCATCCTCTATGATCCTCATGCCAATAATCCTTTTAAAATAAAAACTCCACAAAATAGCCTTCAAACCTTCCAATACCCTAAACCACAAAAACTTGCGTGCATGCCTCGGTACATAAAAAGTCAATGCCAAGAAATATTAAAAAAAGAAGAAGAAAAAATTCAAAGTGCAAAAACTGCAAAAGCAAAAAAGAAAAACAAAAAGCAAAAACAATGCAAAAAGCAAAAAAAGAAAGAGCCAAAGGCAAAAACGTTAAGCTAGGGGGCTTAAACACACATGCTACCCTTCATTTCAAACCCTTCAATCCATCAAACCCTTAAAACCTATAAAAGCCATAAACCCTACCTTAGTATTGAAATAAAAAGAAGCCATAACCCTTACCTTAGCCCATATAATACAACCCATAAAAAGCCTTAACCCCTATCTTGGCCCATCCAATTAATCCTTCATCTATACCTCAAACCTTTTCAAAATTTTCTACCAATCCTAACTCCTTCTTCAAGGTATGCCAAACCCGCTATGGAAACCCGACAGGGCGCACTTAGCAAAAGTTAGGGCACAAAAAAAAAATTCAAAATCTAATCAATAACTACGAATGGTCTGCTTTCGTAAGGATAAGTAGGAATACTCATCTCGATGTCCGACCACTTTAGAAAAAAAATTTAATTAGAATCTTATTCAGATGCTTGCTCTCTCTAGATCCCGACATAGACTCGAGTCTGAACCTAGCCGTATTAAAGATTTATCCCACCTATATCTATGTGATCATGAGTTGAAAAATTAACCTTTTATTTTTCAATCCAAACACTCCTTCTCCCTGAAGCACTCTCCAATACTTCCATGGTCTCCGGCAATATCGACTTTGCCTACATTGACTCCCTAGTGATGAAGCTCGAATGCTCGTGAATGTCATTCGAGTCAATACCGTTAAATGCTCAATCAAGTCCAATACCATCTAATCTAGGCTCCGAGTGCCTAAATTCAAGACAATCTTTCCAAAGTAGGGGCTTCCTATATTTGTCATGGTTCCTCCAAATCAAACTCCGGAAGAGTTGTAATTTGCGGGGTCTAACTTGTGGTCCTCGATTTTTTTCAACACAGTATTATTCAAAAATAAATCGATCTCTCTATCAATCCAGTTCTCTTAGCTTTGCATAACCCTGACCTTGCATAACGTTCCATCTATCTATCTCTTTTAGTTTTGCATAAGCGTCTCATGAGCATGCATACTTAGAAAGTCTAAGTTAGCATCATTGCACCATTATCTGAGTTGTTTGCACCTATCTGCTAACATCTTGTCCAGCAGGCTAACCAAATTGCTTGTAATTATCGTCTTGTAGACTAACATTGTTTTTCACGAACCTCAATCAAAGTTGGGGCTTCTGTAGACACATAATCGTATCTTGCTATTTTAATACCCAATGATAAAACATACCATTGTCCTAATTTCTCCGGTCCAAAGGAAAAGCAATGCAAAGAGTTAAGCCTAAAATTGTTTTAAAACCATAATGTCTATTATTTATTTATTTCAAGCCCAATTAATTATTCATGGTAATTAATTGCATTTCTGAAGCCCATTTCTCTAAAAGCCCAATTAATTATTTCGGATAATTAATTGTACTTTCTAATAAATATTAATTATTCTTGATAATTAATTGTATTTTCAATAAATATTTTCTAAATTAAAAGATATTATGAAACAACAAATTTTATCCTTAGGATAACTGATTTCTAGATTTTTAACTTTAATGAGGATAACGAGAATCTTTTCAAGATTGGATAAATAATAAAACGTTGCGCACGCAGGAAATTGAGGCAGTCAGCAAAATTCAGAAGCACAGAAGCAGATGCGCTCCGCACATAGTGATGCGTGCTACGCAACAGGCCTGTGCGCCTCTCATTCTCAAATCTTTTTTAGTGTATTCCGTTTTCCCTATAAATAGACCTCGTTTTCACTCGATTTTTCACGGACTTTCCTACACTTTTTCCTTCGACTTACATACACTTTCACACCACGAAAATACTCTGCATATACTTAAAACACATTCCTAAATACTCCAATATCCATTAAAAACATCCAGGCTTCAAGATCGCTTCTCTTGCGGATCGTTACACAAAACCCAAGCGGCAAAGATATAATTCCTAAGGGTCAATTCCAATTTATTTCTTAGAGTCCATCTTGGGTGTAACATGTTACACTATTACTCATGGTGTAACAAATACTCATACGTGTGAAATAAAGTTCACCTCTTTCTCCCAAAGTCATAAGTCATATCCTGTTTCTTCTCTTTGTCTCTCTTCACCGCCTCAAAGCTTTACATCTTCACCTTTTCTCGTCGCCATTGATTGAGTTCACTTCTTTTCTCCTAACCTTTATTGAGGTCCGATGTTGCCATTTATGACCTCGACGAAATTTTTGCTCTCCTCTAATGAAGAATTCTTCCACCAACTTCATTCCATGCTCATTCTGTCGTCAATTCGATCTCCTACAATTGACGTTTTATCTTCCGTCGATGATTGATGAATTTTCAGCGCTAATTGGTGCTTCCTTGCTGCAAACTGTACGTTTTCCAGCATTTTCTTCGAATATTGATGGATTTTCGGCTTCCATTTGTGGCGCTTGCTACGTAACAGAGATGGATGCCTCTGTCCTTTCTTTTAAATTCTTACAGCTACATAGAATCGATATCCTTCGCATTGTTCTCAGCTGCTTTAGTAGGATTTACAAGAAACTATGTTCCGCTCAAGTAGAGAGTTAACTTCAACTTAACTAGCACCAATGATTACATCTAGGTGATTATTTGAAAGAAAAAAATATTTACAATGTTTTCATTCAATATAACATCTTTGTAGTGCAACAATGTAATAACAAAGAGAGCAAATGAACATCTAAAATATTGTTTTTCAATTGCGTAATTTGACTATTATCAATTAGCTACCTATTTTAACAAACTTAATATAACTTTATGATATTATTTCACCTAATCTCTATTATATAGTAAAAAAATTGCAATTTTTCAATACCTTTACCTATTTCATGGTAATTCCTCTACATAATTAACGAATTTATAATAATAATACTTTTTCATATCACATCGATGTATTCAAGATGCTATTACGTGTATGTACATATCTAGCTCTTTCTATAAATGTTTTAAATATTAATATACAATTCAGAAATATATCAAATCAGAAACACAAAATTAAATTATCTATTATAAGTGCATATTAATGTTAAAGTAATTAAAATAATCAAGTAAAATCAACAACGAAGAACATAGTCGTTCAGTAAAGCTCATTAACTACCCATAATCAACAACGAAGATAATAAACTATTTTTTTTAGTAATTATATATTTAATGATTTTTCTTAATTATTGGTAATTAGGGGATATTTTAATTATTTTCCAAATTTTGCTTGTCGGTGTGATTATTTTATGAAATAAAAATTGATAAGGTTGAGTTTGTGTTTTTTAGGGTGTAACAGTCCACCTAATTAACAGCTTAGATTAATCCAAATAATAATGTAAACGAGTTATGGCTCATTAGGTGACGTTACCCAAGCTTGCAGCTTCCCTTCCAGGGAAAGCCCCAAGACCTGGAAGTCTCTTATCACCTTCTTCTTTATATACAATTTAGAATAATTACAAACCTTATTTTAAATTAATTACATATAATACATCACAAAATACATACGCAATACCGATAATTATATTTACATATTAAATACTATGAACATAACACAAACGTATAAATTTAGTACACCCAGAATCAATCCCTTCACCTACTCCAGACAACAGCTTCTTCACCCAAAACCTGCACATCCGTCACTGCCCAAGAAGGGCTATTTAGGAATAACAATGACAATTAAATCAGCAACGCTGGTACACAAGTTCTCTAGTTTCCTCGATTTATTTACATATGAGAGGGTTACTTGACCCTCGCACTTGCATGAAAAGTAGTTATCTGGTTACATCTGTCCTACGGTACTTTAAGGCATAAGTCGACAAGGAACAATTCGTAATATCGATTAAGGATATAAGAGGTGTGATTACCAATATAGTTCTTTTCCTGAAAATAGACTCTTTCATCTATCCGGGGAAGAAGATACGAATAGAGTGAGACCATGCCGCCACCTCTAAACTCATGGAGACGGCTCCCCAGCCATTCATGTACTGCTTGCAAGACTTAATCCAGGACATGTCCTATCATTCACGTTACACACATACCATGATATGCTCATCACTGCTACCGCAGTATCTTCCCTTATCATTACTATAGTGCTTGGCTTTGTTGCAACAAAACATCAAAATAATCATTTTAGGACAGCCTTAACAATCACGTAGTGCTAAGTTCCCTCATTGCTCAAGAGAGTAACTCTTATTCTACCCATTAAGGGTTCGGAAGTCACTGGTCACAAGTGAGTTCATGGTCTATAGTTTTACCATTATCTTCTACACACTTTGTTTGTAATTTGCTTACTAACTACGTTTAAGTGGTTCTTACACCTACTGCCATTATCATGTTTATAATTATAGATAAGAAGTCACTCTTAAAAATTATGTTGGGAAATAGTGATAAAACAGCTCTTATTTTGGAAAAGTAGTTCTTTACTATAAAGTTAACTTACTGAACTAGCTTGTTCATAAACCTATTTACTTGTTAAATGGAGTTAATTATCTTCACGTAGTAGGCATAGGGTCCTAAATTCCCGGATTAATCATGTAATCATCATCAAACTTACATAGAAACAACAAGGTGTCAATTTTCGACTTCACTTCTTCATTCAAGCTTGTTTCTTTGAGTTATATGTGTAATTAAACATGCATGCAACTATATCTAGCCATCATTCTCATAGAACCAGCATAAATATTAATCATTTATACATAAAAGACTCAAAATTTAATCACCACACTCCTACATCAAAGAGTTTTCATTAAAAAGAACAAAGAACCTCCATTGAAATCCAGAATGCTTGTGTACCTTATTCTCCCAGCTTAATTCCTTCCAAGTTCCTTCAAAATTCTGACTTTTGGCTCCTATTTAACAACCTTACAATATACACACAAGCACAATATTGGAAGGAATTCCCTTCAAAACAAAGCTTAAACACACCACCTAGAAATCTGTTTTTTTCCCACTTTACCTTAATGGGTCTTTGTAACACCCCGACAATTCTCTATTTTATAAAATACCTTTTTCCCACAAAACATCGAGAATTATCAAAGTATTATCGCACGTGTGATAACGTATCGGCTTATTCAGAATTTTGCAGCGGAAATAAATAAATAACTTTGAAAACATAATTAAACTTAGTCAACCATAAGTGAACTGCAAAACCAAACCATAGTCAAACCAACACGAAAGTCAAACTATTAATACCATAATTAAATCCAAATTATGAAAGTATTAATGAAACTAAAACACAAGCTCTCCAGACAACATCCCGAAACCCAATGATGCATCATCTCCAGACCTGAAATGTCGATGCTTTATTGATCCTGAAAGACTGCTCACCAAATGGGTCATCACAGGATCAATAAGGCACAGCCATGATCGACATACAGAAAAGCACGTAATCAGCAAAGACGAGTACTACATAGTAAATAAAACATAAAACCTAACATGATACTAATAAACTTAAACTCAGAGATAAATAATAATATAACGAAATAACAGACTCATTGGACTTCACAACCAATAGATTAATTAATAATTAAATTGAATAGTAAATGGATAGAGTTGTCCAAACCAAACCATGTCTTCGATTTAGAAGACAAAGTACGGGCGTGACTCCGTACTCCAATGACCAACGATATCGAGGTACTAATTTAAATAAAATAGGACACGGTGATCAATCTGGTCCCAAGAAAAGCCATGGGCTACCACCATGTACTCCAACTCATACTAGTCCAACACTTCAGACGTGCACAAATCTATAGCTTATTGTTATTCACTTTCCATTTTAAGTTATTAATAAATTATTTAATATTGAGACTCACAAAGTAAGACAACCAACATAAATATCATGGATACACAAAATTCTCATTTTTATCTTATGATTAAATAAGGTGATCAACAACTCAAATAATCCAAGAATTATCCCATTAATTTATTTAATAACCAACCAATCTTTATTGGTTGACTTAACTCAACAATCAACCAGCCTGTCAATAGGTGAATAACCAACTTTACCAAACAAGGCCCACGGTCCTTATAAAGTATATATAATAATAATCCAAGGGAACAACATGATACAATTCATGATCCAATAAACAATAATATTAATCCCTCATGTGAATTAATAAAATAAAAGTTCCCAACCCATATGCTTGTATCAATCATCCATACAAACATATCATAAACATCATAGACAACATGCTTCACACAACGGCATAAAACATGCAAATTCAGTTGAATATAAGCCATATATGAACTATAAAAGTTCCCTATGCATGATACTATAACAATCCTATCCTTAGGACATGATACTAGTCTAATAACACACAGGTATGTACGTACCTTGTGTAGACAATATGGGAGGCCACTTTCCCAACCTTAGAATTCGCTCAAAGTATATATTCTCCGCCTACCAAATACCAAAGCATCCAAGTATTAATACTCTTATAATATAACCGCAACTTTACAATATTTTAAACCCTCTCAAAAAATGTTTTAAAACCCTCTTAAACATTAAAACTTCAACTTTTAGTGCCCTCTAGTATAGTACTACCATACTAGTCATCAAAACCCTTAAAAGTCCATACTTTGATATTTAAAATCCAACATAAGTGTGCTAAATAAAAATTCCAGCAACTTATAATATCTTTAAAACCCTTTTAAAGTCACTTTAACATAGTTATAAATTAGAGTATCCAATTTTCATAAGTATAACATAGTACTACAAATTTCAACTCTTAAAACATTTAAAACCCATACTTTCATGCTTAAAACCTAATTTGAACATATAATTTCAAATCTAAAATTTAATTCCTTCACTAAACTAATTATATAATCTGAAATTAATATTTAAATTGTCAAAGATACAAACTTTAATTTTTAAAACATCAAAACAATAATTAAAACATTAGACCTAAGCATTAAAATAATATAGAGGAGGAAGAGAAAATAAACCAAGAGGAGAAAGAGGGAGACACGCGGCAACCGAGGGGGAGGGCCGGCTGGCTATTGCTGGTCGGCAGCGCCGACTGCTGCTGCGATGATGGTTCGGCGTGGCTGGCCAGAACCGAGAGAGAAAGAAAAAAACGGGAGGAGGAGGAGAGGAGGAGAAAATCGTGAGAGAGGGAGAGAGAATAGAAAATTAGGGTGTAATTTTTTGTGGGGGATTTTTGGGCTCTCATGGGTAGGGCTGTTCATTTCGGATATCCGATCCGATCCGATTCGAAATTTCGGATCAGATAACCGGATATCCAAAATTTTTGTATCACTTTAATTTTTCTCGTTTTAAGCTTGTTCATTGCTGTTTTTTCCTTGCAATTTTGGGCCTTATATTGTTGGCCCAAAGGCTACAGCAAAGTCACTATTCTATGGGCTATGGCAGTAAGTATAGTAGTAGTGTAATACACAGCAAGCACATTGGATTAAAAAAATGAAAAAACTAAAATCATCAGCAACACATTTGACTATTTAGGTAGAGAAGAAGTGAAAAATTGAAAACGAAAAACCAAAACAAAGAAAAAGACGTTGTGGTAGTTTGAGTATTTGAGTACAGAACAAAACGAAGAAGAAGACGAAACAACAGCGAGGCATTTGATTCTTTGAGTACATAAGAAGGTGCGGCCTGGCGCTGTCACGGATTTGTCGTCGCCGATTGGTGGTGGCGACATGACTGTGATGGGCTAGTGGCGAGAGGCTTTCAGTTTCAGCCTCGCAGGTTTGGTGAGAGATAAGAGAATTGGGGCTTTTTACTTAGGGTTTAGACTTTTGAATGAGCTCTTGAACACTGAGAAATCAGAAAAGAAGTTGTATACTTTTATTGTTTAGTTTTTTTATAAAAAAAATTATACTTTTTTAAAAAACGGATATTTCGGATATCCGAAAACATAAATATCGTGATCCGTATCCGATCCGACTTTTCTCGGATATCCGATCGGAAATATCCGAAACAAAAAAAATCGAATCGGATCGGATCGACCGGATCGTGGATCGAATCGGCCGGATCGGATCATTATGAACAGCCCTACTCATGGGGTTTATATAGGATTGCAAAGCTAACCCTTGTGGGCTTAGGGAAAAGTGTGTGGACTTTTTAAATTTGGTTGATTGGAATCCATTTTTAAAATCTTTATACTACAACCAGCTAATTAAATTATAAAATAACTTTCAAAGTATGACCCAATAAAATATTTAGTTATTTAAAAACATTAAATACTCCTTTGACTTTAAAAATAGTCAACACTTTAAGAAATTAATTATTTAAATGCTAAAATATATATATAAATGTACTTTAAATATATTTATAAAATTCATAAAATTGTGGTGGATTACAGTCTTTCCTCCTCTATTCCTTCAAGTTTCCCTTTGTTTTTCTCGAAATTCTTGGCTACCCAGCACGTACCCACAAGTTTATAACACCCTAGTTAGTTTGCATGTAAGAGAAATGAAGTTTTTACTGTAGAAAAATCAAGGAAGAACCAGACTGTTGCTGGTCGCTGATCCTGACGTGAACTGGCGAGAGTTTTGGAGTGTTCTTGGCTGAAAGATTCTGAGTGAATGTGGGTGAGAAAAATGATGTGTGGGTGCCGTTATAAGTATACTGAACTGGGGTAACTAGAGTTTGGACTTATCTTACTTGGAATGATCTGGAGGGCCCCCTTCCTTTAGGTTGCTCCCATAAGAATTTCTGAACAACTTGTCCTTAACTATCTTCACCTTTTCTTCTCCCTTTGGCACGTGAATTCCTATTTGTTTTACATTATATTCCACCTAACTTGGTTACTTATCTTCTTTTAGTAATCTCATAATAATACCTCTCAGAAATAGTTAAAATCTATCCCTATTGGAGTGGGAATGTTTGTAGTATGTTTAAGAAGTTACTTAACTTAACCTTCCCATCTATTGGTGCAAAATCAATTGGTTGACTTTGCAAACAAGTCACTGCACACCCAATAGTTTGATACTGAATGTCTTGGGACACTTAGCCCCTGGGGGTTACCGGTTTTAATTAGATAAAACCTTGCTAACGTACTTTGTTGCAATTTAATTTAGGATTAAACTACAACGCCTAATAAATTCAGGTGAAACGCAATAAATAGAGCAAGCAATAATTAATCTATTAATTAAAGCACAACATTCCCATACACGCCATAAACTTTAAGAAAGAATTTTACAACACATAGGGAGATAAGCCAGGCTCGACAACTAAAGGGAAGACACGAAGGGTATTACCTCCATGGTTCCTTGCTTCAATCGGAGAATTACAGAACTCGTCGCCATAACATGTTCTACGTTTAAGGAACTAAACTATAACCCCAGAAGGGGGTTGGCTAGGCTAAGGCTAGGCTACGCTAAGAAGAGAGTAAATGCAAGTTGTTGTGTGTTTGTATGTGTCTTTTGCTTGATGATCATTCTTCTAATTATAGAGAGGCATGATGTGTAACTTCCGTGCTTGCTTGGAGGGAAAACATTTGAATTATCTTTGATTCAAATCTCAACCGTCTTTTGGCGCTGAATAACTGTAGCCTTGCACGTTCTTCCTTATGTGGATCCGTCTAATGATTGCTCTTTAACCACTTGTACGCTTATCATTATTGACTTTTATCTCCTGATGGTCTTGACAATCTTCTCCTATTGACTTTGACTTGTGTTGACTTTGTTCAATGGGCTTCAAGCTCTTGTTGGGCCTTCATGCTAAGACGAAATCAAACCTTTTGAGGTCTAATACAATGTACCATAATAAATGCTACTGGACATCTAAAAATGGTGGTAACAAATTGCCCCCCTGATTTGTGGAGTGATGTACTCAGCACCCACAAATTATGAGCAGAGAAGGACTTTCAATGGTTGTAGCCAATATCATCCAGTAATATTCTGAATGTGACTTCCTCCATTGTTCTAAGATGGTCGAAGAACTTTCTTTTGGGACGACTGAATTTGGTGGAGAAGAATAACCTTTCGTGTATTCCTTCTCCTTTCATTCTAGCCATTGTAAAATCCATTAAGAAATTTTCTTCAAGATGCGAACTTGTAGAATTATTTGGAGATAACCAACAAGGATTTACATCATAGGTCATGAGATCGTACCAAATTTGACATGCGCATTTGTATTGTACCAAATCTCTTGATGATGACCCATCCACCAATCTATAGACTTTTACTTTCTTTGTTGTTCCCTTGACAAAGAGCCTCTTTAGATATCTCCAAGGCATGTTAGGTTTCCATATTTCTTCCGTAATGACCTTGCCCCATGATTTGCAAACCAGAAGAGATGTACCCTAATCATTCCTTTCAAGTTTAGGAAATATCAATTCTTTCATGAGATCTAAATTGGACCCTATTTGGAAGGCCTTAGATCCCTTCCATTTTTCGGATCCTGTTGTGTGACAGGATTATCTCCGAAATATTTTTGGATAGAAGAACCCCATTTGGTGGATTCATTCTTAACAAATTTATCTTTATATCCAGATATGACATTCAATGCCTTATGATGGTTTGGGCATTTTGATGGATACTGCATATTTTCCGTAGCAGATTGGTTAAACATGGGAAGATATGTGTAATCCATTTTTTATTTTTAGAATCTTTTTAGAGATCACACATATATATAGAGGTTTAACTGTTTAAACCGTCCAATAATTATTTCATAACTGCCTCATTTTATGCAAAGTAATAGACAATTTTTAGGGGAAATAATAAATTAACTGGACAAGTAACCGTTTTATTTCAATTTGATGAAATAAAACTTAGACTAGAGCAATTTGAGCATAATAAACAAATGTATTATTAATAAAGTTACCATTCGGGGTAACTTGATTACATTCGTCCTATGACTTATCTTTATGAGACTTATCTTTATGAAGATAGAGTCATTAATTAATTGAAAATGCTTGGATCTAGAGACAATGTTTGGAAGTGGTTCCTACACACTACCCTTACCATAGCATTATATTCGTTGATTTCCAACTCGCGCCCTGCACCACTCTTGATAGTTGTAAAGTAAAAGTCTTCCCCAAGGGAGTTGTTGAACCTTGCCGTGAAGATAATCCTGTGGTAGCTGTTATCCCAGGCGTATCTCCTATCGATCAGTGCGATATACATCCATTGAAGGAAATATTCTTGGGCTAACAGCTCCCACAGTTGGCAGACGCACTTAAAAAGTACTATCCTCCCTTGATTTTCGTCTTGGCCGTCTTCTATCCTCACCACTTTGAGGGAGGTTTGAGTGCAAGAGAGAGTTAGACTTTTGGCGTAGACTCAATTCAGCCTTTGAGGCCTTGGAAAATTTAAGATAGTGGAAACCTCTTTGCCCCACTTCTTACAAACTGTTAGCAATTTGTCTTGTGACTTCCCATCTAATTTGGGCCATATGTGGGTGGCCAGGAGATCGATATTTGTACCGACCTTTATAGCACTTGAATCCACCAGCCCTAGATCTTCTGGCCCCATCATAGGTGCATCGCCAAAGATGCGCGCCATTTGCTCTGCCCATCTAGCCCTCTCAGTTGTGATGAAGGCTTCTTTGTCTTCCTCTATGATGTCGAGGGCGAAGCGATGATTGAAAGAATCATCATCAAACTCTGCTTTTGCATATGCTTCGTAGTCCATTTTAATTTTTTGAAATGAAAATGTGATGATGGGGTACTATGGCCAAGTCCTTTTAAATAACCAGTTGATTTGTTCAACGGTTACTTTCATAATAACTTCTAGGATCAGTGAGTAATTGAGTACTTTGAATCCTTTTTTCGAGAAGTTTATGGAGTTTTTATTGATTATTATTTATTTTAAGGCTATCAATTTGTTGATAAGTCTTAAAAATAACACGTTACCTTTGGGCATTTGGGCCTAAAATTACTTCCTTTGGGTTCATTATTCATTTTATGAATAATAATAGCCCACCGCTTTTTAATGATTTGGAGATATATTAAACATTGATAGAATAACATTCATTTCATTAATGAAGTAAATCATTAAAAAAACAATTATCAACAAAATTAAAGCTAAGTACATAGTTTATTAAAGAAAACTTAAACTTCGTACTATGATTAGGATTACTAAGTATCTGCCATGCTACTTGATCTATCAAGTACGGAGATGAGCGAAGCTGATGGTGATTTATGGCTCCTCATGTTCATCAACATCAGGGTCATCATCATCGGAGTAATCCTCATCCAATAACATAGGGATGCCTCATCCTAATAAGTGCTCTTGCCATAAGAGACATGTACATTTGTATTGTATGAGTTTTTTGAAACTCATATTCTCGTCCACTTGGACTACCCTATAATTTCTAGTGAACACGCCCACACTGCTCTCACAGACTATGGACCTATGATACTTCAGTGCGAGTTCAGGAGGAAAATGTTGTTTTGCAATGCATTCTCCCCATGCCTTGCAAACGCTTAGGAGTTTTAGAAAATCTCCCTTTTCCATTTTCGGCCATAGATTCAGTGCTAGGAAGTCTATATCACTTCCCATTATAGTTGCACTAGGCCTTTGCTCCTTGAGATCTCCAGACTGGACATTTGGGTCCTTTCCAAAGAGTCTTATGATTTTGATTTACCATTTTTTCATCTCCTCTTCTCTAAACTCCTCCCAATCTTCTTGCGTAATATCCTTATTGAACCGGTGCCTCCTCCAACATTCACCAGGAAATGGCATAGGATCAACCTGTTGGTTGGCCATGCTCACAGATTTTTGGGTTTGTTGATAGTAGAGTAAAGATATAATGAGTGAAAAATTCTCAAGGTTAAGGTAGCATATTTATAATATGATTACTATAACCGTTATCCCTATTTGTTAGGGGTTTATGAAGCGATTGATATTATCTTTTTAGATAATTATGTCACGTTATATTTTTATAACTGATTTTAATAACTTCAAATCGTGGCCCTAATAGATAGGAGTGGGTTTGCCCATTAACTCTTTAATGTGTCATGTCATTGCTAGGAGTTGGCCATTAGTGGCGTGTGAAGTTAGATGGTAATTATTACTTTTTGAAGTAACTTCTTTCCATTAATACATTTCCAGGGTTAGCATCCCAAGAGTCGCTTTATTTCTCTTCTATTTAATCTTAACCGTGGATTTTGCATTATTTGATTTGACAGATATTTTTTAATAACATAATATTATTTGATTGGGCAAAATAAACAATGCAAGCCAGATATAAGATAAAAGAAACTTGGACCGAATTAAGAAAATTTAAATTTTATTAATTTAAAAAGGGAATTTACAACCTAGATTAAAATTTTTATCTTAAAATAAAAATTTACAAAATTCGTTAAAAAATTAGAATTCTAAACTCTAGGCCTATGTCTAATCCCCTGAAGACCGTGGCTTGTCGCCATCGGTATCTTCATCTTCCTCATCATCTCCAGCAGCGGCGTCGCTGGAGTCATCACCAACAGGATAGAAGAAGTGTTCTTCTCTGGCGAAGGGTTCTTCGAGGAGATCTTCCTCGTCGACCCTCATCCGCTTGGCGACAGGCTCATCATCATCAGATTTATCTGATGATGGAGGAATGCCCTCCTCGTCTTCTTATTCTTCATCTTCTTCCTCCTCTTCCTCTTCTCTCTCTTCCGGTATTTCTGGAGGAGGGAGGAAGGGCTGGTCAACCTCTTGTGGGTTGACCTCATGAGTCCTTGTGATATAGGACTCGGCAGATGGTTGAGGGGCATCCATTTTTTAGAGATGGAAGTTTTTTGGAGAAGGAAGTTAAGGAGATAGGTTTTGGGGCTGTTGTCTCAAGATATGAGTAATGTGAAGATTTTCTTACACTTACCCTTTTTATAAAGAGATATACTGTCTCTTGAAAAATGGAAAGTTACGCCCTTTGGAAATGGGCTCTTGAGTAACTGACCACTGGAAATGGGTTTCAAGTCACGCGCCCTTTAAAAATGGGCTTTTTAGATGACTTCAGGACCTATTGTTTTAATTTGTTAAAACTACGCTTTAACATGACCCAATTAATCATGACCCAAAATAAAACGTATCACGCAATGTGCACGTGTTTTCTTCTTTTATTGTTTCATTTTGGTTGTCTTCTCCATTAATACACTTTTCAAGGATTTTAGGAAAATTGGAGATCTTTCACACAAATTTAATTCACTTTTGAAGAATTTACAACCATCACCAAATTTCAATTCACCATGTCTAATGAAAGAATTCGTGAGGATGAAATTCATGAAGCACTTGCTAAAAAACGTGATGCCATGCAATCTGAAGCAGCTCGTCAATTATGCAACGCCATTAGAGTGAACCTTGGAACTTATAAGTCTCAAGTGTTCAGGTATGTGAATAAAAGCTCTGACTCCAATACTCCTTTGGAGGAGAGGATTGCCACTATTGGTCCTTGTTTTCCTTTGAAGATTCAAAAACCAAAGCGCCAAATTGTATTAGAACAACAGTGCTACCCATTCTTGGACCAAATCATCTTAGAAGATAATAAGCCTAGAACGCTTCCATTTGCTCCAAAATCCCTTCAACATTTGCATTGGCCTTTGACCAGCAAACCTTTTAAAGGTTGGATTTCAGGAGTGGATGCAAGAGCATGGTTTCTACGAATGAAACCTTTTCATGACAAATGGTCCAAGAATAAAATATTGCCCTTCTTGAGACTAGCTTCTTATGAAACCATCCCCTTTGATGGGGCTATGTCTACTGCCTTGTTGGCATGTTGGGACCCTGCCATCAACTACTTCATGTTCCGATGGGGACCAATGACTGTGATATTAGCTGATATTGCCTTCATTACTGGGACTTCACCAACAAGTACATATGGAATTGAACTCCCTATTTTTCACCATGTTAAAGAACATAACCAGTGTTTATCAACTTTTCGCCAAATTGCTAGTCCTTTTGCTAGTGCTAGCAAATGTGGCTTTCAGAATTTGTTGATTTCTTTATTAATAAGGATACTAGTGAGGAAGTTACTTCTCAAGATGAAGTACTTTTTCTCACTTTTGCTTTCTCCAAATTAATGATGTCTAGAGGTGGAGGAGTAGTAACATTATGGCTATCTTTAGCTGTTAACATCTCTTCTACTTCTGAAGAAGTAGCTTTGGCTCCTGTTCTATTGGGACAACTTTATAGATGTCTTTTCAGGAGTAGAGAATCCTTCAAAGGTTTTGGAATTCATACCTCTGAGTATCCCATATTCTCTACTGACAAGGGATTTTGACCCCTATGGCTCTTGACTTGTCGGGGCCATATGTATCTACCTTGTCTTATCGTTCTCAATCCCTCATATGCTTTTAAAGCACCCAAGGGTTCAGAGGAGGAAGATCTTTCTTTTGATCCCCTTTTGTTCCTCTCGAGTCTTGATGATTGTAGCTATTATGGTGAAGTCAGCTTCAATCTTGTATCTCCAGACGAGGTTTGGCATCCAAGTTTGATTCTTGTGTACTTCTTGGCTTCTAAGTCCAATCCTGGTGTCTGGAACATTCTCCCAGGTAAGATGGTTGTTTATATTGAAAATAAAACTTGGCGCTATCAAGCTGTACCTGCTTGGCTATAATCCTAGAACATCCACTCTAGTTCCTTAGGGTGTGGAAACTTTTGGAGCAGTGTTCTTAGGTCTAGGGATTTGATAGTTGTTGAGCCTGAATACTTTAGCTTTGAGGCTTATAATCCACAGTTGGTAGCTAGACAATTTGGATTGGTCCAAACACTAGACATTCCTTACTTCTTGATCCACAATGATCCTTGGACTTCAATGGGTTGTTTTGAGGAAGGTAAAGCTCTTCAGAGTAGAACTCTTAGCCTTACTTCCATGTCCATCTCTCCTTGGAAATGGATCACTAAAGCTGTTCGAGGCTTCCATCTGTGGTGATCATGTGTTCCCAAATAACTCAATATGTTCTGAGGCTTTGGCGAACTTTGAGGATCAACTCTTCTTAGGATGTAAGTAATTTCTATCCTTAGTTATTTTATAACTTTTTGTTGCGATAAATATTACTAAATCTTCTTTGTGCTTTACTTTTGACAATTTAGCACAAGCTGGCAAGGAGGAGCAAAGAGTAACTGATGGTATGACAGCAGATTCTAGATTTGAACAGTTCTATTGGAATACCATAGACAAAAGGGTTCCACTTCATACCTCTTCGGAGGATGAAGATGATGCTGCTTATGATCAAGGGGCTTCCTATAGAGAGGTCCAAACTGTGGAGGACATTCAAACCATGGGGCCACTGGAGCAGATTGACCATTTTAAAAGAGCTGCAAGGAAAAGAGATTACAATTGTCTCTCTGCTTCCAAGGGGTTAGTGGAGCAATCTGAGCCTTTTAAGAAGGCTACAAAGAAGAGAGATTATGGCTGTATTTCTGCCTCCAAACCTCTAAGGCATTCCAGTAGGAAATGTCCTAAGTTAGAGGTTTCTTCAGAGATACCACAGTATATCATCTCCTCTGATGAAGATGATGACAATACCATATCTCAAATTTTCAAAAGGAAACTCCCAGGAGTCAAAGCAAGTATGAATTTCACTTTTACTCTTTTAATGAAAAGTTTCACTTTTTGGAATACTGATTATTTTATTCCAGGTTCCTCTGGTGCTGATGACATTGAGCCTAAGATTGTCAGTGATTCTTCTTCTAAGAAGTTATCACCTCTTGGCTCTACCAGCCATCTTTCGGGAGATGCTTCCAAGATAGCCGATCCAGAGTTAGGTTCAAAGGGTGGTCCTGTTGATGAGTCTGTCATCAATCATCCAACTTCAAGTGGTGCTGCCCCCCAGTTGGAGAATGTGGCTGCCCCCTCTTTGGAAGGATATGATGCCCCCCAGTTGGAAGAGACTGAGCATTTTCATGTAGAGTCTCTTGATGAGGACTTGCTTCATCAATTTGAAGAAGATCCCTTGGATACAAGTCCTTTAGATATTGAAGTTCCAAGCTCTCATGCTGCTACCACTATTGTTATAGCAATTCCTTTTATTGCTAGAAGTAAAGTTCCAAAAGATGTTATTCCTTTAGAGGTTACACCTTTACGGAACAGCACTGAACTTGTGGTTACCTCTGTTTGCAAAGGTTCTTCATCAACTTCAGGCTCTTCAGCGTCTACTTCAGGTACTGGTCTGCCTTTCTTTCCTCATGAATTCATTTTAGACTTCCTCTATATGAGTCCATGTCCTCATAATACCAGACTTCACTCTCTTGCTAACTTGGCTTCTCTTCTTTGTGATGCAGAGGGAAGCACTCAAGAAGCAAGTGTGATGAAAGAGTCTGATGGAGGGAAAGAGGTTAATCTGCAGACATCAATCATTGGGAGGGATCAACCTACCTCTGCCAACAGTGATCATTCCCGTGATGGATCATCTGAGCACATAAAACAAGAAGATAAAATCTGGGATCTCTGCTTGACCTTAACAAACAACCCTTATGATTAGGCTTCTGCACATGCTCTTAAGCAGATTTTGGAATCCCTGATTTCTCAAGGCTTTGAGTACTGGATACCTTGTCTTGATTATGTTAAGGAAACCCTTCTTCTTCAACAATGTAATGCTGAATCAAGAGTCCAACCTCCAAAATTCTCAGCTCAAAAACTTCAGGAAGAGGAGACTTCTTTGGAAGCTCTAGCTAAATCCTTCAGAAACTTCAGTAAACAGATCCAAGATTCTTTGAGTTGTTTTGATCAAAAGCTGAAACTTCTTTCTGAGGAGAGGTGGTTTTTACAAAATCGCCTGGCTGAGATTAATAAAGAGGAGATCAATATCATTAATGAGAAGTCTTCACTCCAAAGCTCTATTGATACTGAAGAGAAGAAACTAAACCAAGGACGAACAAATCTTGCTCATTTGAGGCAAGAGATGTTCAAATATATGGCTGTACAACAAAGCTTGATTCTCCAAAAAGAGAAACTTTGTAATGCTTAGTCAGCCATTAAACACCTTAGTTTAGCTGTTAGATAATATTGGAATGTCTAAGATGTAACATTATTATCAATGTTGTAATTTTAATGATCCCTTGCTGTTTGAAACAATTCTGCATGTTTTTGTTGAAACACAGGATTATGTTGTTCCCATATAGATGGATGATATTTCTTTAGAAATTTGCCATTTAAAGCTCTATCTTTTATGTTGCCATCTATATCTTTCAATAAGTATGCATTTCTAGACATTTCTTTATGAATGATGAAGGGACCCTGCCACTTAGGTGACCATTTCCCTAGCTGCGGATCTTTGTAAGTTGCCTCTGGCAGGAACATTTTCCACACTTTATCATTCTCCTGGAATTCTTTAGGCACTACTTTTTTGTTGTAGGCCCTAGCAACCCTTTCTTTTTGGATTCTCATTTTAGCTAGGGCTTCCTCCTTAGCTTCTAGAGCATCCATAATTTCAATATTCATCGCATGTGAATAGTCATCTCCTGATAATCCCATTTGTTGGGCTACCCTTGATGATCTTATATTCACTTCAGCTGGGATCACTGGAGTATGTCTATAAACTAAGTTAAAAGGAGTAACTCCTGTTGCTTCCCTTTTAAAGGTCATGTAGGCCCATAGGGCATATCATCCCATTTTCTTAGGTTATTGTCTATAAGTTTTGAGATCCCTTTTACTATGATCTTATTGGTAGCTTCAGCTTGACCATTTGCTTGAGCATAGTAAGGCGTTGAATGCAATTTCGTAATCCCAAACTGGTTAAGATACTCCAGTAAGTCAGGATTTCTAAAGACTGTGACTTGATCAAAGGTTATAGTTTCTGGAATTCCAAATCTTGTAAAGATTTTCTCTTCCAAGAAATTTATGACAACCTAGGTATTGATCTTGTTGAAAGCCTGAGCCTCCACCCATTTGGTGAAGTAATCAGTCACCACTAGGATGTATGAATGCTTCTTAAAGGATGCAGGATTGATTTCTCCTATGGCATCCACTGCCCATCCTCTGAAGGGCCAAGGTTTAAAAATGTACTTAAGTTCTGAAGCTGGTGCCCTGCTGATGGGTCCAAACTTTTGACATCTTTTGCAACCTTTAGCATAATCTATACAATCCTTTTTCATAGTAGGCCAATATAAACCATGTTTGTGCAACAGCCATCTCATTTTTAGGCCATTTTGATGAGCACCACAAAACCCTTGGTGAATTTCTGCCATGAGGGTTAGAGCCTCTCCAGCATCCACACACTTTAAAAGTAATCCTTCAGGATCATTTCTGTGTAATTCACCAAAGTGCATGCAAAACTTAGTTGCTGCCATTTTCACTCTATTTGGCACTTTTGTCCCAGTTGGGTCCTGGAGATAATGAATAATTTCGTCTCTCCAGTCCTTTTCCTCTCTTAATATTGAAATTCTATAGACTTCTAATATATCCTCTGATCTTTCTTGATCAGAGTCAATGAGAGGTTCTAGGATCTTCTCTTGGAGAATAATATCTTCATTTTGTGAAGGTATTTCTTCTCTAGCAGAAGCTATTTGGGACAGCTGATCTGCTACTTTGTTTTCTTCTCTAGGAATGTGTGTGAAAGTGATTTCCTTAAATTGTTTAGAAAATTTTTGTGCTTTCTTACCATACTCCTGAGATACTAGTGATATACTTTTGAATTTCGCATTTATTTGATAAATGACTAATTGAGAATCCCCATATATCTTTGCTTTCTTAGCTCCTATTTCTAGCAGCATCTCCAATCCAATTAATAAAGCTTCATATTCAGCTCTATTGTTGGTGCATGTACCCTTTAGGGTTACTGTTAGTCTAGTTGGAAACCCATCAGGAGATAGAATATATATTCCAGCTTCTGTTGTTTCTCTGGTGTTGGATCCATCAAAGAACAAGACCCATGGAAGGATGTCCTCATCAATGATTCCTAAGTCACAGCAAGGATGGGTTGCTAAGAAATCAGCTAGAGCTTGACCTTTCACTGCCTTTTGTGGCACATCTATTAGGTCAAATTGTAGTAAATGTAAACTCCATTTGCTTAACCTTCCTTTTATAAAAGGCTGGGATATCATATATTTTATGACATCTGTTGGAGATACTACTTCCACTGTAAAGGCCATGAAATAATGTACGATCTTGATTGATGCATCATACAAGCACAAACACCATTTTTCTGCCATGGTATACCTTTTCTCAGTGTCATGCAGGATTCTACTTAGATAGAATATAGCCTGCTCATGTCCTTTCTCATTTTCTTGAGTCAGGAGACTACTAATGGAATCTTCACAAGCAGACAGATATAACCTTAGTGGCTTTCCATTCTGCCTTGGAGGTATCAATACAGGAGGACTTGCCAAATCTTGTTTGATTTGTTCAAAGGCCTTTTGATGCTCCTCGTTCCATCTAATCGTAGCAGAGGCGAAAACTTTTCAGTTTTTCCAGCTAAGTTGGCCATGAATCTTCTAACATAATTGACCTGCCCCAGGAATCTTTGCAATTCCTTCTTATTAGAAGGTGGTTTGGCTGCCAACACTGCTTTTGCCTTGTTTTGGTCAATTTCCATTCCATTTTTGTGAATGAGGAATCCTATGAAGTTATTAGCTTTAACTCCGAATGCACATTTGAGTGGATTCATATTTAGGTTATATTCTCTCATTCTAGTGAATGACTTAACCAAATGCTCTTTATGTCTTAAAAAGTCATTTGATTTTACGAGGATGTCATCCACATATACTTCCATGATCTTACCAATCATGTCTTTAAAGATTACGTCCATTGCTCGTGGGTATGTAGCTCTAGCATTTTTTAACCCAGATGACATGGCCACATATTCAAACAAGCCTAATGATTTTGGACATCTGAAGGCTGTTTTGTTACAGTCTTCATGTGCAATCTTTAATTGGTGGTATCCTGCGTACCCATCCATAGAAGATATGTATTCATATTTTAATGCTGCATCTATTAGGAGATCAGCCACTGGCATGGGGTATTGATCTTTAGGTGTAGCTTTGTTCAAATCCCTAAAGTCAATGCAGATTCGTATCTTGCCATTTTTCTTAACTACTGGAACTATATTGGAGATCCAGTCAGCGTATTGGCAAGGCCTTATGAATTCTGCCTTGAGGAGTTTGTTTATTTCCTCTTGTATAGGCTCTGTCAGTTCAGGCGCTAGTCTTCTAGGACTTTGGGCCACAGGCTTAAATCCTTCCTTGATAGGTAGTTTATGATCTACTATTTTCCTATCAATGCCAGGCATTTCATGATGTTCCCAAGTAAAACAGTCTTTAAATTCTTTTAGAATATTTATGATTTCTTGTTTATCTTGGTTAGTGAGGAGCTTACTTATGCAAGTAACACGTGGATTTTCATTATCCCCTAAATTTATTTCCTCTAGTGGATCATGAACCTCTTGTTTAATATCCTCACTTTTAGCCCATACTTTCTCATCCTCCTCTTCTAAGGATTCAGATTCGTATAAAGTTGAGCAACATGCATTAGAGTTTATAAGAAAATCCTCTTGGTATTTTCTAAAAACTAAATCTTTCATTACTTGATCAACGATAGGGGTAAACCCATTACAGCATTCTTCTTGGTTTATAAACATAATAAGCTTTTATAAGAAAAATACATCCTCACTCTACAAACTAATGAGAGCTAAGGGTTGATCATAGTCTGGTGCCTGTTGAATAAATTCATATTTTGATTAAATGTCTTCAACGTCTGGGACGTCATCGACCTCTTCAATGAGGATTGCACCTGAGTCTTCTACCTCTTGGTGAGTTTGTGACTCAAGTTGTAGAGCAGCCTCAATTTTGATGGTAGGAACTGACTTTAGAGAGTCTTTGCCCTCTCTTCCTTGTCACCTTCATCTGCCCATGATGTGGTATTGGTCTGGAATTCTGGTTGGCCTTCTGACTTTTTGAACTCTGTTGGTAGCATGACCACATTACACTACGCGTTTTGTCCCTCTCCCATCTCTGTTAGAGGCTCGCTCATTAGTGGATTTACATCCAGAATTAAGTCACTGTATGAAACCAATTAGTCCAAATCCTCATATCCACACTCTGAATCATAGTCCTCATTAAAGCCATTTCCTGGTTTCTCTTTCATAAGAGAATCACCACCTTGAGGCTGCTGGCTATCATGCTTTGTAGATGATATACCACATTGCTCCTCTTCCAGAGGTAACAACTTAGTAATACCAGCTTGTAGCGCCTCCTCATCAATTCTGATGTTTGCTATAAGGGACTCCTGCACATTTTGAGTGTTGATCTAAGCCCTTGCTGCAGCAGCTTTTGCACTTAACTCCTTCATCTTGATTGTCCTACTTTTAGGAAAGTTTTGGACATCTTGTAGTGGCCAAGGCCTAACTGTTGACTTGATCTTTGACTTCCCTTGGCCCACATGGGAATTCACCCTTCTTTTGAGATTTTAGGCATATGAGTTTGACTTGGCTCTCTTTCTTTCCCTTTTAAGGAAGGGCCTGAACTGGGACTGTCTTGTTTCCTCGGTCCTTGACTTCTGGATCTTTTCTGGAATGGACGCTGGTAAACAGGCACATATGCAGGATCATTTAGGATGATCTGGGTTCTAACCATTTTCAAAGGTCACCCTGTCTGCACATAGTGAACGCATTCCATTTCTCAGAGCCTTCAACCCTTCTATCGCCCTAGTCTACAATGGGAATTTTTGAGCAGCCTCCTTATAGGTTTTGGCTCTTTCCTCATGCATCACCAAGTTTGGCGTTGGGTTAGATTTATCAGGCGCCTTAGCTTTGGCTAAGTTAGCCTTGTATGCTTCTAGCTCCATGGCATGATGTTCCATTTCTGAGACAACTAGTCTTTTGAGACTTAACTGTCTAGTTAGGAACCCTCTGAAAACTTGGCACTGGTCTGTTGTATGTGACCCATTCATATGCCATCTGCACATATCTTCCAATCCTTCTTCATTGGCTATTTTTGGCATAACTAAGATTCCTTCATCAAGCAATCTGTTGAAGAGTTGGTTACCTATTTCGGTAGCTTGAGATGCCTGCAAGGTAACAGTAAAAACATCATTAGTCTCTACCATACCACAGAATAGTCCAAATGGTTCGTCCATTCATATGCCATCTGCACATATCTTCCAATCCTTCTTCATTGGCTATTTTTGGCATAACCAAGATTGCTTCATCAAGCAATCTGTTGAAGAGTTGGTTACCTATTTCGGTAGCTTGAGATGCCTGCAAGGTAATAGTAAAAACATCATTAGTCTCTACCATACCACAGAATAGTCCAAATGGTTCGTCCATTCCAACTACATTAACATCTTCATCATCAGGAAACATGATATTTTTCTTATCAATTTCATCCTGGATTCTGTTTCTAAAGACAATACATTCAGAAGTATCTTGGGTTACTGCATCATGCCATTTACAATATTTTTTACCCTTAACTTCTTCAGCAGTTCTTGTTTTATGTCTCCCTATAAATTTTATGTTTTTGTTAGATAATAACCAATCAAAGATGGAGTTAGATTTCTTGGCATCAAAAGTATATGTCCTCTTTTATCCTGATTTTATATCCTTTGGTGCTAGAAACTCTTTCTTTTCTAGGGGAGAACACTTATAAGGTGCTCCTTGAATAATTTCTGCCACGTCCACTTCGGATGCAGTCTCAAAGTGGAAGGGCTCTTCATTCTGAGCAAAGAAGTTTTGGTGTCTTACTGCACTTTCAGCTTGTAGGATCCTTTCATATCTCACAGCCAATTCTGCTAATTCAACATAATCGCCAAAGGCATGACCATCAAACCTTTTTCGAAACTGAATTAACATTCCTTCTTGAGCCATTTGTACAAATTCTCTTTCAGGAATGCTAACATGACACCTGATCTTGGCCATTTTGAATCTAGATAGGTAGTCTTCTATAGACTCTCCTAACTTTTGTTGGATTCTGGCCAGATCACTTAAAGTCACTCCTGGTTCAGTGCGTGCAAAATGATTTGTAAATTGCACTTGCATGTCTTGCCATGAGTGAATGGAGTTTGGTGGTAGATTAGTGTACCACCAAAAGGCAGTCTCAGTAAGAGACATGGAAAACATTCTAAGTTTTAAGAAATTATTGTCAGCTGCTTCCCTACACTAACAATTAAACCTAACTAAATGTTCCTCGGCAGAAACTCTGTCATTTCCTGAGAACAAGGTGAAATCAGGTATCTTAAACGTTCTAGGAAATGGATTGGCTCTATCAATCCATTCAGGGTAAGGTTTTTGACCTATTTACCTCTGACTTTTCCTAGAATTATCCCCTACTAGTCTTTGGACTAGTGCCTCAACTTGTGCTGCCAATGGATCCTGATGTGTTCCTGGATAGCCCATATTCCCATTCCCCATGTTTCCTGCTTGATCATATGCAGGATTATGTTTTAGATTGAAAGGTTGATTTTGATAACCTCCCATAGGGATCTCCTGGTGTTGCCTAAAAGCAGGATTGGCTGCACCTTGCGCCATTTGCGGTGGAAATGTGTGTCCATTTGTGGGCATCCTCTGCTGATAAGCACCAGTTGCTTGGGCAAATGGAGCTTGGGGTTGATTATAACCCGGAATATTCCCATAATGAGGCGTACCACCCTTAGTTGGTTGGTTATGAGGCATGTAAACATAGGGTAAAGAAGGAATCCCATCCATATTTAGTTGGCTATGAGGCGCATATGCATGCGGTATACTATTGTTATTTGTACCAAAAGTATCTTACCTCTGTCCTCCTCGTGATGGTCCAGATTGGTGTGTGTTGTCACCAACTTGTCCACCACCCATGGAAAACGAAGGTTGATGATATCCTGACGCCTGGTGCCAACCTGGCTCCACGCCCGCTGCCATTCCATCACTTCTCCTAAGGTTTCCATGATTACCTTCTTCATGGCCCATGGGGATTGCCCTTGTATGATGCTCATGGGAGGAAGTTTGTGGATCGCCTGAAATAAGTGTATCTCTAGTCTTAGGATGGGAGAAAGGTACCCTCGGAGGATAACCTAGTGGAGGAACATCTGCCTCTGTACCAGAATTTCCGCCTGCTCTATTCAACGGGGCCTCTTCTAAGGCCTTAACTAGTTTCTAATTTAACTGATAGTGTTTTTCGACTAGTGGTTCTAGACGAGTAACTACTTCAGTGGCAAGAGATGTTGGCATTGCCGTGAAAGTTGCACTCATAGTATCATTGATATCTACAAGTATCCTATCAATCTGCCTAGAGTTAATCTCTCTATTCTCTTCACTTATCCTTTGGAGGATGTCTGTGAAGACTCTGGCAGACTCATGGGCTAGAATCCTGTATTTAGAATCAAATTGTTGTCTCTGACTCTCTCTGGCTTCTAACAGTAAATTCTTTAATATTTCTGAGAACTTTCCATACATTTGTTGTATAAGTCCACGACCAGTACTACCTCGAGATGAGCCTTCCCTTTGTGGGGTCTCTCCATTTGACTCTCCATGACCATGATGAATTGGTTCACCATTGTTACCATGCACCCTATTTTCTGGAGGGGTTGAAGAACTCGTTTCCATGTTTTGAAAACTTGTTTCCTCCTGAGGAACTTCCTTATTCTTTTTAGAACGTGTATCCGGCATTTTCGTAAAAACAACTTTTTTTATAGTTAGTTTTTCAAAAGTACGAAGAAGAAAGTTAACAATTTGATTATGAATCTTCTTCTCCCACTGTGGTCGCCAAAAAACTTGTTTGTGCTAAATCAATCGGTTGACTTTGCAAACAAGTCACTGCACACCCAATAGTTTGATACTCAATGTCTTAGGAGACTTAGCCCCTGGGGGTTACCGGTTTTAATTAGATAAAACCTTGCTAACGTACTTTGTTGCAATTTAATTTAGGATTAAACTACAACGCCTAATAAATTCAGGCGAAACGCAATAAATAGAGCAATCAATAATTAATCTATTAATTAAAGTACAACATTCCCATACACGCCACAAACTTTAAGAAAGAATTTTACAACACATAGGGGGATAAGACAGGCTGGACAACTAAAGGGAAGACACGAAGGGTATTACCTCCATGGTTCCTTGCTTCAATCGGAGAATTACAGAACTCGTCGCCAGAACATGTTCTACGTCTAAGGAACTAAACTATAACCCCAGAAGGGGGTTGGCTAGGCTAAGGCAAGGCTATGCTAAGAAGAGAGTAAATGCAAGTTGTTGTGTGTTTGTGTGTGTCTTTTGCTTGATGATCATTCTTCTATTTATAGAGAGGCATGATGTGTAACTTCCGTGCTTGCTTGGAGGGCAAACATTTGAATTATCTTTGATTCAAATCTCAACCGTCTTATGGCGCTGAATAACCGTGGCCTTGCACATTCTTCCTTATGTGGATCCGTCTAATGATTGCTCTTTAACCACCTGTACGCTTATCATTCTTGACTTTTATCTCCTGATGGTCTTGACAATCTTTTCTTATTGACTTTTACTTGTGTTAACTTTGTTCAATGGGCTTCATGCTAAGACGAAATTAAACCTTTTGAGGTCTAATACAATGTACCATAATAAATGCTACTGGACATCTAAAAATGGTAGTAACACCATCCATCCCTTATGTCAAATATTTTTCATGAGTGTAACATATATATATATATATACACATAAATAGAGCTTCATTACCAAATTATCCCTTCAGTATCCCTAAATTACCCACACCCATCATCATTACTATTACTCATCACTTAATTGTCATTATACTTATGTTATTGTTGTGTAATCATTATTATTGCTATTATTAATTACTAGCTATTACACAAGGGTTTTTTATAACAATCTATGGACATCAATTTATGAAAAATTATTAAAAATAGATTGTCATTTTAAAAAAAAACAAATGTTAGAAAATTATTCCGTCCCTTGGATAAACACTTTAAGCAAATTCATGTGGTATCAGTAATCATTTTAGCTCATCTACCTCTTTAATCATTCATAGTGGAATATTATGTGCTTCATAACAACCAAAAGACTAACTATATGTTTAACCTTATAGAAGACTTTGCTTCATGTATATATGCAAATTAAAGTAAATAATAAAAAAATGAAAAAGAAACTACTATTATTACCACCAAAAAAAATCATGTTAGATACTTAGGGACTATGATTTTATTAGTTTATATCTCAATATAAAATAGTTGTTCTTAATAGTGTGACAACGAACTGATCAGTCTATTTAATTCATAATATTTGCACTTTCTCATGATAAAGTGGAAAATCATGTGCATTTACATACCATACAACATAAATGGATCCTCAGGATGAGATGTAAAATCATTCATCATATATTGTTAATAATAGTTATTTGGTTTTGCATTTGAAGATAGAGAAAATCAAGAAAAGAACCAAATTTGTGGACTATCAGACAAGAATCATAATATTAGGAATTGTGATTCTTTTCAAGGATGTGTTATAGGCAGGCCCGACCCTGAGAGGTGGCAAGAGGGGCAACCGCCCAGGGCCCGGACTTTGAAAGGGCCCAAAATCGAAAATGTTTAAGTGAAAATATTTTTATGGATAAAGGCTCAAAATATAAAAAGATATTACATACTATGAGTGCTTTAGCCGTGGAACTGAATGCACAGGAGAAAGAAACTGACGCGCGTCAGCTTTCTCTGGGTTCCACTGGCTACGCGACACTTGTCGCTCTTGTGGTGGTGCAAGTAATTTTAACATTACAATTATTGTAAAACATTAATAGTTCAAAAAATATAATTCAGAAAAATATAAAAAAATAATCAAACTTCATAATTTTTCATTTTCTACAAATAGACACCCACTTTGCTATATTTTATTCACATTTTCAGTTTTACCCTTCTTCTATTTTCATTCCTTTCTTTACATAATTTTAAAGTTTAGAGAGAGGCTTTCCCTTTTTTATACTTCTATTATTTTTCACTTAGTACGTTTATTAACACACAAATTTGACCATTGTTTATCAAAGGATTCGTATAAATTCTGAGCTTGAATCACAAAATGCATTTTATATCCACTTTATAAAATTCCAATATTTCCATAGTTTATATTATAACTTCGTCGATTGTTTCGTCAAAAGTCGACCAAAAAATAAGATATCATATTGCCATGTTATTTTATTCGTAATACTATGTACTACGCAAAAATCAAAACTTGTTAATTATACTATTAGAATTAAAGGGCCCCTATGTCTCATCTCGCCCTGGGCCCATAAATTGTCAAGACCGGGCCTGGTTATAGGTATAAGTTAGCAATTGAGATATAATATAGTATTGGTATAAGTATCTAAGCAGATATAATCAACAACTAAGATGAAAGTGATAATTTTGTAACTTTTCAAAACTAGGTGTTGTTTGGTTGATTTAAAAAACATGGGAAGGGAAATTTATTTCTAGGAAGTACAAGAATTATTTTTTAACTAATTTTTCTTGCAAAAAAAAAACTAATATAATTGTATTAGTTTAATATCCTAAACTCAAATTATATATGAAAGTATGAGTGAATTATGAGGTAATTGACATTACAGGATGTCAATAATTATTTCTTATATGCAAATGAAATATAGTATTCCTTGCTAAAATATATGTTACACACTTACTCTTTAAGGGTAAGCAGCGCCATGATTTTCTTATACAATTAATATTGTATAACACTCATTCCGTCAGATGAAACGGGGAATAATATAAGATACAATATATCATCGAAATTGTGGTCATTTCAGGTAGCAACAGGGAATAAGGTATTTAGGCAATAACCTATTTTATCTTACAATTTTCTATAAAGTTATGTTACAATTTGTAAATTGAGAATGTGAATAAACAAGATGAGTTAATTGTCAAGCTTATATGTCAAAAGACGGATTTATAAGTATTCAATTTTAATTGGTTTATAAGATAGTGAAACTGTTTTGAAAAGATCATATAAAATTATTGAATTGGAAAAGTTGTTACTTTGCGTATGCACTTTGTTTTGACAACTTCTTTTTTCTTTTATGTAAAAGATAATATTGAAATGTAAATCATATAGAGAACCTATAAAACACACATACATTATACAAGTAATGCGTATTTATATTTGTTTACTATACAACATTATCATTTTCTAAATTAGTCTTAATGAATATTTAAACTTTTGTTGGCTTAATTAATATATTCTAAAATTGTTTTTAGGAAGAAACTAATGAGTAAGGGTTAATGGTCGACCATTGGAGTCACTTCGGGTAGTCTTTGGGAGGCGAAAACTAAAGTGGAAAACCTTGTATAATACTCATTCCGTCAGATGGAATGGGGAATAAGATATGATACAATATATCATCAAAATTGTGGTCATTTCAAGTAGCAACAGAGAATAAGGTATGTAGACGAAAAGTAAAGTGGCAAAACCCCATATGATACTCATTCCGTCAGATGGAATGGGGACTAAGGTATGTTACAATATATCATCGAAATTGTGGTCATTTCAGGTAACAATGGGGAATAATGTATTTATACTCTGTATGGTACTCATTCCATCAGATGGAACAAAATTTCCTATGAGGTTTCTGAAAAGGCAGTTTTCGTTGGCCGTGTGTTAAAAGTCAAGGACAATCCCTATCGCATGGTGGGGTTGTATCTCCCGAGACCAGTTCTCAGTCATGGCCAATTTTATGTAGCCATTTCTCAGTCACGAGTAAAAATTGCCTAATAGTACTAATTAATGAGAAAGAACATGGGAAGTCTAATACTTTAAGACCCTTTTAAGGAATAAATGAAGAATGTAAGGTGGAGAGGGTTTTTGAGACAATTGACCCCCTTACTAGTCACTGGGATTAAGACCAAGTTCATGCAAATTTTCTCCTTTTTGATGCGGTTGATATCCTTAATTTACCTCTTCCATCTCAACCCTTAGATGATGAAAGCGGGAAAGCATATGATAAAGAGGGAAGCAATGAAACAGTAACCCAGCAACTGATTGAGAATCCTGTGATTATACAAGATGCAACAGCTACTAGTGATTCATTAGAGGAAGCAGCTAGGAAGAAGTGGAAGTTTCACCAATCAAAGTAAAATCTCAGACAAAGGTATGGGTTTAAAATTTGTAGCTCCTACTGTTTTAGAAGGAACCCCTACTACTAGATTGGAGAAACAAGAGGTTGATAGGATGACTGAAATATGGAAAATTCCATTATTGTGTATGTTGTTGGACAAAAACCCGACATTAACCTCTGTAAAATCATATGTGATGGCTCAATGGCAGATGACACTAGTAGAATAATTGCTTATTGCGGCGGCCATAAAGTGGCATATTGCCGCGGTTTTGGCCGCGCAGCAATTAAGGGCGCAACAATAGGTAATTACCTATTGCTGCGGTTTTTAACCGCAAGAACCGCAGCAATAGGGCAACCTATTACTGCGGTTCTTACCCAAAACCGCAGCAATAGGTAGTGTCAATAACAAAAAAGAATTTGAAGAGTAACCTTTTGCTGCTATTGTTGGTAAAAAAGCAACAATAGGTTAGTCTATTGCTGCTGTTTTTACCAAACAACAGCAACAATAGGTTGCTTTTTTTTATAAAAAAAATATTATACATTTCTAATGTCATATACTAGTATACGTCTACACCCATTCAACATTTTCAAAACCACAACCAAATTTGTTGGAATTCATTCAAGCATCAAATTAATTGACAAATTACATAACTACAACATTATAGATTTGACTTTATTAGTTTTATGTGGAAATCAGAAAATACACATATATAAGATCTAAAAAAATATATACAAATGATATCTAAAAAATACAAATTAATTTAATTCACCATAAACCTAAAATACAGATTGTGAGAGTTGAAGGAGATGGTGAGGTGAAGAAACTGGATGATGACTCCAATATAGATCTGACAAAAAAATACAGATCTCTACGAAGGGGATGACAACAAACTATAAGAAATTAATCTTCAACAAATAAAGATTACACCCGTAAAAAAAAACAAATAAAGATTACAAAAAAAAAAATCTATCTCTACAACATCCCTGAAAACCGTAACAAAATCGCGGAGGATGAGGACAAAGAAACCGGATGAGTGAGAGAGATCTTGCGTCTTTCGTTGGCTCAAAATCTTTGCGTCTTTCGCCGGCCGAGATCTCCCGCCACCGCGCCACCACAGTGTGAGAAGGCGACGTTCGTTCGTCGTCGCTGATTCAGAGAAGAGAGAAGATGCGGTTTTTGTTTGTTCGAAAATTCTCCGACGGATGAAGAGAATACGGGGTGACCTTGAAGAGGAAGCCATTGAAATTTATCGTTCGAATTTGAAGAAGATGGAGAAGAATAAGGAAATAGGGTTTTCGATTTCTGCTCTTTTTCGTCGTTGTTTGTTTCAGCCATGTCGAAATTAAAACTCATATTTTGGGGATTCTGTGAATTACAGAGATTTTCGTTTGGGTGGATTTTTAGTGAGAGGAAAAAAGGAGAAAAGAGATGAGTAAGAGAGAATAGAGATGAGTGAGAGAGAGAAGGATTTGTGAGGAAGAGGGAACGTGAAGTGAAGGAAGAAGGATCTGTGAGAAGTGAGTTATGAGGGAATGGGAAACGACGCCCAATAACTAATAAGGCTCAACTATAAAAAAAACCCTAATGACCATATTGCTGCGGTTTCTTCTTGAAACCGCAATAATAGATTAAAATATTATTAAAAAACTTATATTTTAATCTATTGCTGCGGTTTTGGTTGGAAATCGCAGCAATATGTCTATTTTATATTTTACATTTTCTTTTGACGTGGTTTATTGCTGCGTATGGGTAAAACCGCAGCAATTTGACCGCAGCAATAAGCAATTATTCTACTAGTGAGATAGATGAACCAGTAATGTTCAAGCATGAAGAGGGGTATTTTGTAACAAAGCGGGTGAATAGAGAAATTAGGGATTGCATTCTTTTTTCTGGACCTCATTTTTTTTATGGAAAACCCATAATTGTTAAATAGACATCTACTTTTAATTTTCAGGAAGAGGTGCTAAAAGTGGTTCCAATTTGGGTGAAATTGCAAAATTTGCCACTTAACTGTTGGAGTGAAAACTCTTTGAGCATGATTGAAAATTTATTGGGGGTTCCTTTTTATGCAGATGAATGCACTAATAAAGCTTTAAGAGTGTCATTTGCTAGAATTTTAGTTGAAATGGATGTGACAAAAGAAAATGTGAAGGAAGTAAAAATTGATGATCCTAATGGAAATGTATTTACACAAGTTGTGGGGTATGATTGGTTGCCAGCTTTTTGTAAAAAAATGTCAGATGATAGGACATAACTGTGAAATTGAGAAATTACAATCTAAAAGACAAGGCAAGATTACTCATAAGTGGGTGAAGGAGACTACCTTAGATATTGGTCCTAAAGATCAAGTCACTGTAAGTGAACAAATTGTCCTAGTCCCTGGTGATCCCACTCTAGCAGTAGATCCTAGTTTACGTAGTGGTCTTATCTTAGTGGTAGATCCTAGAGCTGAGACTATCCCTGTTGTCACTCCAGTGCATACACCTGATGGCCAGCAACATAAAGAGCAGAAGGAAGAAGGAGTGCGGAAAGTTGTCACAAGGAAATCAAAGGACAAAGGTAAGCAAGTTGCTTACCAAACTGCTAGAGCTGTGACTTACCATTTTCATAGCCCAAGACATGACTCGAAAGACTCGGGGTGGTAAGGGACCAAACCCTTATTTATCCTAACGATACTCACTATTTGGAATGTAAGGGGCATGAATGACCCCTTTAAAATAAATGTAATCAAGGATTTCTTACATCATGAGAAGATTACTGTCTGTGCTTTATTTGAGACTTGAGTTAGAGTCCATAATGTGCCTAAAGTGCAACAAAAGTTTGGGAGTAAGTGGACTTGGTCTTGTAATTACTCCTCTTCTCCAAGAGGAAGTATTTGGCTTGGTTGGCAACATGCGGAAGCAAAGGTTAATCTGGATAAACATACTGAACAATTAATAAAGGCAAATGTGAGTAACTTGTCTGGGTCTGTTAGTTTGTGATTTTTACAGTGCATGGTCTGCCTACTATACATGACAGGAAAAAGTTATGTCAAGATTTACATGAAGCTATTGAAGAGGTCGTTTCTCCTTTCTTAATCATTGGGGATTTCAATGATGTTTACCAATCTATTGACATAATAAATGGTAACATGATCAGTGAAGCTGAGACTCAGGACTTGTCAAACTTTGTTATGGAAGCTAATGTTATTGAACCTCCTAGCACTGGTTTCTTTTATTCTTGGAATAACAAAGGTACATGAACTGAGAGGATTGCAAGTAAAATTGACAAAGCTTTTGTCAACAACGCATGGATTGTGAAGTAATGAGGTTATGGTCAATTATCATGCTAATTAGGTTTCTGATCATACTCCCTTGCTGTTAACATGGAGCCAGAATTAGTGGAGGGTAGTAGACTTTTCAAGTTCATGAATTTTCTTTGTGAACATGAAAATTTTGATATTATTATGAAGGATGCCTGGGAGAGTGTGAATGATAGGTAGAAAATGAAGAGTGTTTGGCTTAAACTTCAAAGAGTTAAGCAAGCTCTTAAAAGAATGCATAATACTCACTACTCTAAAGCTCGTCACAAAATGGAGGATTTTAGAAGGAGGTTAGCAGTTATTCAAGCTCTCCCTGAGCTTACTAGTAGTGTAAGTTTACAGCAGGAAGAAAAACAATGTGCTGAAAGGCTGAGATACTGGTCCAATGTAGATGAAAATGTCTTAAGACAAAAAGCAAGAGTGAATTGACTCTCAGGGAGATGCAAATTCAAAAAATTTCTTCAATGCAATTAAAGTGAGGAAAGCAAGGAACAAAATTGCTTTGCTTGATACTGATACTGGTACTGATAGGATTCTTACCGGACCAGCTGATATTCAAGAAGAAATAGAGGGTTTTTACAAGGGCTTACTTGGCTCATGTACTACTGGAATTCCAGCTTTTGATATGCAATGTTAGAGGTGGAGCTAAATTGAGTAACTATGCTTGTAAGATACTAAATAATCAAGTTACAGAGCAAGAGATTGATCATGCCTTGTTTGGAATTGATGATTCAAAGGCACCAAGGTTAGATGGGTTCAATTATGTCTTCTTTAAGAAGTGTTGGAGTTTCATTAAAGCTAATATATATGCTGTGTGCAAACAAAAATTTCACACCGCTTACATGCATAGACCTGTGAATAACACAGCTATTACTTTGATTCCATAAAAAGAAAATGGTGTGTATCCAAAAGACTTCAGACCAATAGCTTGATGTATAGTTCTGTATAAAATCATCTCAAAAGTGATCACTCATAGGGTGCATCAAGTCATTAGTCAAGTTCTTGGTCCCTCTCAATCGGGTTTTATCCCAAAAAGACATATTGTAGATAATAATCTTTTGGCTACAGAGTTAATCATGGGATATAACTGCGCTTATATTTCTCCAAGATGTGTGTTTAAGGTTGACATCAATAAGGCTTATGATTTAGTGGGATGGCTGTTCTTAGATAACATGTTGCATGAATTAGCATGACCTTCCCAAATCAATGTATAAGGTGGATAATGACTTGTGTTCAGAGTGTTTCATACTCTATTTTGCTAAATGGTACTCCTGCCCCTCCTTTTGCTACAAGAAGAGGTTTGAGACAGGGAGATCCTCTCTCTCCTTTTCTTTTTGGTGAATTGCATCTAAATCCTGATTTTAATTTTCACCCTAAGTGTGAAAAGTTGAAATTAACACACTTGATGTTTGCAAATGATTTGCTACTCTTTGCAAGAGCAGATCATAATTCAGTGAGTAAACTTATGGCTGCTTTTCACAAATTTTCTTAAGCAACAGGGCTTGAAGCAAGTGTGGAGAAGAGTTGCATTTACTTCTCTGGTGTGTCAGAAGATGAAAGTAGGCAACTAGCTGCTAGTATTAACATGCTAGTTAGTAAGTTGTCTTTTAGATATATTGGGGTTCCTTTATCATCTAAAAAGTTGAATTTCTCAAAAAGCAAACCTCTTATTGAGAAGATCACATCAAGAGCTCAAGGCTAGATGGCTCATCTTCTCGCTTATGCTTTTATAATGATAATGTATATAAAGAAATGAGATATGATAATAATATATGAGATAATGATACATGTTGGCTAAATAAATGATGCAGTGACTAATAATGATATCAGTATGTGTAATAGTGATAAGGTACATAAAGATCCTGATTTTAATTTTCACCCTAATAGTGACTAATAATGATATCCATTACTTGATATGCTTCATATTAGACATCAGGGGCAATGTTTAAATTTGGAAACAAGGATAGCTTGTAAGAAAGCTGATAGCAATTCCACACTATCCAGAGTGTATGTGATGATTTTTACAAAAGCAGTTTATGCTATTTGGATGCAATGGAACAACATGCTCTTTAACAAAGAAAGGTTACCTCCTCAAAAGATTGTGAAAGACAACATTTTTAGAGTTGCAACTAGGTGTAAAGATAAGGATAGAATGCTTTGAATAATGCTGTAATGTTTTGTTCCATTTTTTGGGTGTGTGTGGTTGAGGTCTGCTTCTCCTTTTGCTTGTATTGGTGTTTTCACCCATTTTTTTGGTGGGCAATAATAATTTTGAGTTGCCAAAAAAAATTATCATTTGTCAACTCTTTATATATCTTATCATTATTACACGTATTGATATCATTATTACTCACTTTTATATTATTTTTTTAGCAAACTTGTATCATTTTTCCCTATTTCATTGTCATTTGCCAACTCTTTATATACCTTATCACTATTACACATACTGATATCATTATTAGTCACTGCATCATTTATTAGCCAATGTGTATCGTTTTCTCATACTTTATTATCATCTCTCATCTCTTTATATACATTATTATTATTCAACAAACTGATATCATTGATAGGAGAAACAATATCATTAATGCTCACTTTTATGTCATTTTTAAACAAACTTGTATTATTTTCTCTTGTTGCATTATTAATTTTCACCTCTTTATATACTTTATCATTATCTCACAAACTAATACTCCATCTGTTTTCTTTTATTGTTCCTGTATTCCCCATTGGAATATTTAAATATGTTGTTACTATTTTGAATCTTTCCATACATAGTGTAGTTTTATGACTTACATTTCCCATTGGCTTTAAGCTACAAAAAATGTGTTCACACTATTCAATAGTCATGTTTTACTCTTTTACCCGTCAAGGCTAGAACCTTTTTTTAATATAATTTAATTTTATTTAAAATAGTGGAATCTTGCCATTCTTTAAAGTTGCCTTGGTTTCTTCCCCAATTTCAAATAGGAACAACAAAAGAAAACAAAGGGAGTATCATTAATAAGATAAATGATATCATTGTTACTCACTTTTATGTCATTTTGAGCAAATTTGTACCATTTTCAACTCTTTATATACCTTATTATTATTATTATTATTATTATTATTATTATTATTATTATTATTATTATTATTATTATTATTATTATTATCATCATTATTATTATCATTATTATAATTATTATTACTATTATTATTATTATTATTGTTATTATTGTTGTTATTATTATTATTATTATTTTTTTATTATTATTACTTTTACTATTTTTTTTGGCAGTTCAAATGTTTTTTTTATAACGAAAAAAATAATTACAACCAAAGGGAACACCCAAGGTCTAAGGCAAAAGAAGACTAGACTCCCCCACCTTCTAGGAAGGGTTTGGAGCTAACCAACAAACGCCAAGACCAACAACAGGTACACCAAACAAACAGCTCAAAATTTACGTCAAAGACAATACAACTCAAATGATAAGAAGCTGCCTAAGATCATCCGAGCATCTACAAGCAACCTTAAAAAGGATTTGTTTACAAATCTAGATAGCATCCATAGCCCGATCCCCAAACACTATCTCGATTCCTTTGGTACCATATTTGGTACACAGCTTCAAGAAAAACATTAAAAGTAATCTGTCTTGAGGAGCTTTGCTATGACTCTTTGTAGCAAGGAACTTAACTTCATCATCAAACCTCTTGTCTTGATTCACCAGGCCTATTTGCGGTAGGCTCAAAGTCCATACTCTTTGAGTAGCAGGGACACTTAAATAAACGATGTGAAAGTGTTTCACAAGCCCCGGAACAGAAGACACAGCTCTACTGTCAATAAGAACACCCCACTCACTCACTTTTAGTAGCAAGTCTGTCATGCATCACTAACCATGTAATAAATAAGGCTTTAGGACTAGCCTTATTATTGCATATAATTCTCCTCCGAAAACAAGTAGGGTTGTCTCCTCTCATGGCTATATAAAGCTTCTTGATAGAGAAATGGCCAGCAGTAAGTAAACTTTTAGCATTAAAATTAGTAAACACTTGTCTACTGGCTATAATTTTCTTCAAAGCCCAAGAAAGCCTATTAGGAATAGCCATGGTAAAAATATTTTGCTGCTTGAAATAGTAGGCATGGATCCATTTTATCCACAACCTATCCCGCTTCCGAGAGATTTCCCAAAAGTGCTTAGCAACAACAACTCTATTCCGGATAGTGAGATCTTTAAAATTCCATTCACCATAAACCTTCTTCATGCATAAAGTATCCCACACAACTGAAGCTTTTCTCCCTTCACCTTGCCCAGTCCATAAATAGCTTCTATAAATACTTTGGATTTCTTTCATGACTTTTTTAGGCATGATAAAAATTTGACATCAGTAGAGTTAAAAGCCTTGAAGAATAGCAGTAACTAACTGAAGCCTAGCAAAGATAAGACATCTTTTTGATAGACCAAGCCCTCGCTCTAGCAACTGTTTTTTCAATTAGTGGCTTACGCTCCTAGTAAAACAACTTTCTATTTGTGAGAGGCACACCTAGATACTTGAAAGGAAAAATCCCCAAAGGCACAATCACAATTTGCTGCAAAGACATTTTTTTCATCTTCGAAACACCAAGCAATATACAAGTTACTCTTATCAAGGTTATCCTCTAAGCCCGATGCAGCAAAAAAACTTACTAAAAGCTTCAAATAACAACTATAATGAGCTCCGATCTGCTCTTGCAAACATGAGCTGGTGATCGCAAAAACATCAAGTGAGTTATATGCACCCTTTCACACCTTGGATGGAAATTAAAGTATGGAATGTGCTTCAAGTTCCCCATGCATCTAGACAGATACTCCATTCCAATAGCAACCATTCCAATAGTAAAAAGGAAAGGTAACATAGGGTCACCTTGCCTTAGGCCTTTTTTTAACTCTAAAAGGCTTGCAAGGACTTATATTAATAAGAATGGAAAAAGACTTAGTAGAAACACAAGCCATAACCCAATTAAAAAATTTTGTAGGGAACCCCATTTCACTCATCATCGGCCGCGTAAAAGACCAATCAATAGAATCATAGGCTTTTCTCGGATCAACTTTTATCATACACTTAGGAGAAACAGGGCTTAGTAGTATACCCTTTAATAAGCTCACTTTCTAGGATAATATTGTATGTAATGTTCCTTCCAGGCATGAATCCAGACAAAGCAAAATCTACAACTTCACTAATCATGCCGTGCATTCTCCTAGTTAAGATTTTAGCAATAATCTTATAAAGAACAATGCAGCAGGCAATAGGTATGTACTCCTTAATTAGTGTAGGATTGCTCACTTTAGGAACTAAAGTCATAAGAGTACAATTTATAGCAGGTAATAACTCTCCAGTTTCAAAGAATTGAGTGACAACAGCATAAACATCATATTTAACAATTTGCCAATTTTTTTTAAAGAAAAGGCTATTAAAGCCATCTATACCTGGAGCCTTAGCATCATCAATAGCAAGAAGAGCTTCATCAATCTCTCTATGAGTGATAGATTGAACAAGATCAGCAGCAGCTGCCCGGGAGACTCGAGCACCATACCAAACAAGAGAAATATCCACTACGGGAAAGGTAGAAGAGGAAGACCCCAGAAGGCGCTTATAGAACCCCACCACTTCAGCTTGTATATCAAAGCAATCTTAGTCTATTTTTCCCCTCGGCATTAAACAATATATCAATACTATTATTATTACTTTTACTATTATTATTACTTTTACTATTACTATTATTATTGTTGTTGTTATTATTATTATTATTATTATTATTATTATTATTATTATTATTATTATTATTATTATTATTATTATTATTATTATTAATTTTTATTACGTAAACTCATATGTCCTTTTTCAACAATCTTTTATCTATCTCATGATTTTCATTTTCAACTCTTTATATATACATTATCAATTATTACGTAAACTAATCTCTATTCTATATGTGAAGAGGGGTAGGACACAAAAATATTAAAACCCCCATTTCACCCTCATTATATTAAACAAATTACAACAAAACCTTTACAAGAAAAAATGAAATAAAGGAGAAAATCACGGCACAAAGAAATGAAGAATAACTGCACTCTAAGTCTCTAACTCCCACGACAGTTTTCTTCTCACTTCTTCCTCCTCTCCTCTTCCTCTACTCCCTTTCATTCTCTGCATAATATTTCATTCCTTACCTGTAAAATCTTCATAAGAGACCAATATCAGGTAACTACAAAACCATAAAATTTGGTGTCATTCTCAATCCTTATACAATAGAGATTGTATAACTAATACAATTAATTGTTTGGTTTGATTTAATTCATAGGTACTACTCCAACCATGTAATAAAGAAGAGGAAGGCAAAGGGCAGTCTCAAGTTCTCATGGTAATCTCAAGTTCTGAGGGCAATCTCAAGTTTAACTCGCAAAGGGCAATCTCAAGTTCAACTAAGATAATAGACAAAAAAGTAGGTATTTCTATTAAACATAGTAATTGAGCCACATTCAAAATTAAGTCTTTCAATTTCATTGTATTATGATAATCGAAATTCAATCAATTCGAATCAAGACAAAAAAGGTATGACTTTACTCAAAAGTTTTGTAGTAGAAAGCAAAAAGAACAAGAATCCAGAACATATTTCATTTTTAAGTATATAGTACTTCCCGAAATTTACAAAAAAAAAATCAAATTTCGAGAAAAACGATAATGAACACAAAAGTTGTGTGACATTTTCACATCAACTTCTCACAACAATTTGACATTCAAAAAACCATTTTTACATAGTCTTTTTCTTTTAAAAGAACATTTTACTCACAATAACATATACACATCATTTTTACAAAAAAAAGTGTGTAACAATCAATCGTCTCATGGAATAAGAATTCCAAAAAACAAAATTTATTTCCATGAAAGTGTTACAGAGTGTTTTTTTGTAATGTGAAACTCTTCCAAATTCTTTGACAAACTCTCCCAAATTCTAAAATCTTCTCGATTTTATATGCAAATAATAATTTGACATTCAAAAAACCATTTTTACATAGTCTTTTTCTTTTAAAAGAACATTTTACTCACAATAACATATACACATCATTTTTACAAAAAAAAGTGTGTAACAATCAATCTTCTCATGGAATAAGAATTCCAAAAAACAAAATTTATTTCCACGAAAGTGTTACAGAGTGTTTTTTTGTAATGTGAAACTCTTCCAAATTCTTTGACAAACTCTCCCAAATTCTAAAATCTTCTCGATTTTATATGCAAATAATAATTCCAAAACACTAACAATCTCCAATAAATATCAGATTTCAGATTCTCTCACATGCAAAAAAAAAGAAAAAATTTAAAACTCACATTCTCAATTGCATTTCGAAATTTATGAGTTTCTTCTCCAAATTTTTCGACTTCCACCTTCAATAATCTCAGTGCTTTAATTGACTAAAATTGCTCCAATTATTGAGTGAAAATTTCTTCCCCTATCTCCAATTATTAGCTTTCCATTTATAGAGAGAAAAGGGACCGAAGAAAGACGAGATAATGGACGACGGGGAGGGAGAGATAGAGAAAGAAAATATATGGCAAAGGGAAGGGAGGTGAGAGAAGAATATCATCTGGATTTTGTTGTTGTTGTAGTTGTTGTTGTTGGTGTTGAAATGGGTTAATTTGTTTAAGGAAGTAGTTAGGATTTTGCCAATCTAATGCCGATTTAGTTAGGCGATTTTTGTGTGTGTGTCTAAGGCGAGGAAAAGAGGGGTTTTTGAGAGAGAAAGAGGAGGAGATTGTGTGAGAGAGCAGCCGAGCAAAGACTATAGTGGAGAGTAGAAAGGTACGTGCAATGAAAAGAATACGGGGCCATATGTGGTTTGGGGAATTGGGGGCGAATAAATGGAGAGAGAGAGAATAGATGTTTGGAGAGCTATTCTAATATATTTGGAGAGCTAAAAGATGTATAAAAGGATTTGGAATATATGCAAAGTGTGTACATTGTATCTCTATTAGTTAACTCCTTACCCTGGCATGAGCCATAAAATTTTATAGTTTGTCAATGCTTATCATTTTGCCCCTAAGCCTATTTAGATTTGGTATGAGATTTTGGACCACTTTTTCGATCAAGATAACCAAGGTACAAGGAAAGGTCGTCCTTCATCCTTTTTTTAATATCTTCTAGGGTATTTGTGGAGAACTTAATATAGGACTAAAGTTCTCACATCTTGGAAATACACAAATCTGTCACTAGCGGGAAATTATTACTGATAAACTCGGTATTAGTAGCCCAAGCTTATCATATTATGTCAATTTACTTACTGCCAAAAAAGATACTAAAGAAAATCACATCCCTATTACTAAAATTACGGTGGGTCAGGGTCACACGAAAAAAACCTCTATATTGGGTTAAGTATGAAGTTTTGACAAAACACAAGTACGATGGGGGAATAGGCCTCGGGGATGTGTACGCTTTAAATAAGGCATTATTATTTAAACAAGCGTGGAGGATGCATAAAAACCCAAATCTTGTAGTTAGTCGTACACTTAATACAAAATATTCACAATCAGCTATTCTATTGGGTAAGAAAAATGTAATAAAAAATCACACTTCATATGCAATGAGATCACTAATAAAAGTAGCTGTAGAATTCGGAAGTAATATAGGATACAGAGTTGGTACAGGGAAAATTATTAACATAGGGGAGAGGTATTGGCTACATAATGGAACAAAATTTATAGAAGTAAAGGTGAAAAAAGGGAATGAATACATAAAAGACCAGAAAATAAGCACGCTTAGAAGAGAAGATGGATCGTGGAATAAGGAAAAAAATTTCGACCTTTTTGAAGAATCGTCAGCAAAAGAAATGTTGTCTACATATGTACCCATATCAGAAGATCGAGATGAAGAAATATGGATGCCATCCCAAAATGGAGAATATTCCATAAAGTCGGGATACTTGGAGTATAATCACAAAGCAAAACTCGGAAGAAAGTAATATCCGGCGTGAGATTTGGTGTGCGGACATTTTCCCAAAATGGAAATATTTTATGTGGATGCCATTTAAGAGAGCGCTACTACTAATGAATGAATTACAGAGAAGGAAAGTGAATGTGGATCCCAAATGCAAATTATGCAAGAAGGAGGTGGAAACAATGGAACATTTGTTCCGAGATTGCCATATAGCGCAGCATGTTTGGGCGGCATCAAGTTTGGGGCTTAGAGTAGAGACGCAAGGCTTTGTCTTATTGGAGGAATGGATAGCAAATAATATCAAGTATTTACATTTAAAGCGAAATAATGAACAAAACGGGGGGATAATTTTAGTTATAATCTTATGGGCAATTTGGATTCACCGTTGTGAAATCTCAATGGGACAAAGTGTCTGCAATCCTAGAAGAATAATCCAGATCATGCAAGAGTCTATAAGTAGATGGGAGGAAACAAGATGATTTAGCGAATTAGGAAAAACGAAAAACATTGAGATAGGCATGGAAGCACAAACTACAAGAGAAATTATTTGGGAACAAGGAACAATCCAAGGCGAAAACCAAATTCTGGTACGAGTGGATGGATCATGGAAACAAACCAACAAACGCAAGGGCAAGGTAAGAACAAAGGCTGTAATAGGATGGGTGTTAACAAGTACGAATGGAAATCAGATCCAAGCAGGAGAACTAGTGATGGCTAAGTCAGTGTTACAGACGGAATTATTGGCAATCCTTCAAGGGTTGAAAGAAGGAAGTAAGAGAGGGTCATTTGTTATGGTTTTCACGAATTCATCTTCAGCTATACTGAATTTAAAAAACCCAAATTCAGCAGGTACACAAGTGAAAGGAATTGTGTCTGATATTAGATATTGGACACAAAAATGTAAAGGAGTTAAAGTGCGAAGGTAGATAAAGTCGAAGTTCGGGATGCTCATAGGATAGCAAGTAATTTATAGGAAGATGTAGAAAACAAATATTGTACATTATTTTCCTGGTTTTACTCAATGTCAAAAAAAAAAAAAAAAAAAGGAAAGGTCGTCAAGTAGGGATATAAGATAGAAATTATCAAAATCAACTCTTTACATGTTAATGAAAAAATAAATCAAAACATTTTTCATATTTACTTTCACAATTTAAAGATAATGTTTGGCTAAACTCAATCTCCTTTTATAAACCACAAAAAAAAATATCACACAAAGTTTTTGTTATGATATTGTTTAGAGTACCTTACAGACCATCCTTTTTATATTGTTTGTGGCTCTGTTATTGAACAACACTATAATATTTATGTTATTGTATTTTGGTGTCATAATCACATACTATTATTTATGTCAAGAGGTGTAAACCACCGAAAAAAAGAAAAAAAAAGAAAGGGTAACTAACTACTTCAATTAAACAAAAAAAAATATATTTTTTAAAAAAAGTAGGCAGTTACTAGAACACAAATCAGTTTTTAAAACCTCGATAAATCTCTATTATAACTCAAAACAAAGAGAGAAGAAGACCAACGTTCATTCTTCAGCAATTCACAAAATTATTTCATGTTTTTTCTCCCCTGTTTTTTATTTTGGGCATTCTTGGTTTTATTTCTATGTAATCTTTTGCTTTTTTTCATTTTTCTGGAATGCTTTTATTTTTTTAATCTTGGTAATTTAATTATTACTAGATACAATTAGGCAATAAATTATATTCCCTCCGTTTTTTTAGATGTAACATTGGAATTCTCACATTTGCCGAGACACAACTTTGACCGATAATATCTCTAATTGTATAAAAGTAAAAATTATAAAAAATATATATTTGGAAAGTGTATACCGTGACGAATCAAACAAGATCCCACATGACTATATTTTTTCTTATGTATAAATAACAATTAGTGGTCAAATTGTAGTAGATGAATAGTGCCCAAAGTCAATATGTTACATCTAAAAAAAAAACCGAGGGAGTACTTTGATAGCGATTTCGCACGCATAGCGTGCATATAAGGCTAGTATCATTTATAAGAGGAATAATATCATTATTACTCACTTTTATGTCAACTTTCAGCAAAATAATATCAGTTATATTTCATTACTGGAAATTCATAATTGAAAACCTAGATTCTAACTTAGGCTTCATGTCATTTTATATCATTATTAGTGTATTTTATATCATTTGAATTTTGGTTCATGTCATAAAAAACTCCTCACTATCTTTTTCTCCCCTCTAACCATATCTCCACACATCTAAATCCCCCAATTTCTCTCTCCTCCTTCTTTAACAATCACCCCCACCACTTGACCCACCCCACCACAACACCACTTCTCCACCCACCCTTCTTGACGCACCATTTACATCACTACCACACGACCATACCACCACACCACCACTCATAACTAGCGCACCACAACCAGCACCACCACACCAAAGATACCACCACAACACCACACCGGTGATCACGAGTCACGACGCACCAATAGCACTGCCATACCACCACACTACCGCTCACGACGCACCAAAGACACCACCACTGAGTTCTCGGTCTTTTTGCTCTTGCTCGAGCTTTAATCAGCGAAATTGAATTTGTCGCATGGATAATTGAGGAGGTTGGTTGGTGAGAAGAAGGCGAAGATCATGAAGGGCGGAGAAAGAGACAAGTGGTTAATGCTTCCTCTAATTGGAGTTGGAATGAAAGACCTAAGTCGGATTCTAGGGTTTGCGAGTTGTTAATTCTAGTCTTTGCTCTGTTACGGCCTTGATTTCATTGTTTTTGAAGGTGTCGCCATTGTTAGTCGATCGAGGTTTTAGATGTTTTAATGTGTGGTCACTGCAATTTTCACCTCCGTCCGAAATTGGAATTAGATGCCATAGTCCACACGTGTGAATGTTTGTTGTTACATAATAAATTATTGTGTAATACTTACACCTAAGACTTAGTGTATTTCTTATTATACTAACAACCTACTTTTCATGATTTAGATCCCTAAAGAATTCACACTCACTCTTTTGTATATTCTTCTATAATCTTTCCTTCTTTTTATATTTTTATATCATTGTTATTCATATGCGTGCTGATATGCTTATCGTTTTTATCACCGCACATGCTTATTATTGCTAATTACAAGACCTAAATAAATATTCTAACGCTTAATATTGTAATTTGGACAATTGATTTTAGGATCGTTGTAATTTGATCGCATAAATAACGTATCACCAAAAATTAGTCTTTTTTGTTTAATGAACCAACGTAGATTAATTTTTAGATTGCATGAACATATTGCGTGGTTATTTATCTGCATAATCCTAGACATGAATCATATTAAGTAGAAGCCAACTTTGGGTGAATTTGATTCCTGATCATATTCGTATACTCACCCCCGAACTCTATCTTTGGTTCATTAATTAACCAATCATGAAGTCATGACGGAGAAATCTATATTGGACATGTCCCTAAGTTGTCCCTATGGTTTTTCAATATCCAATTAGGTTTATAAGTCTTTTTTCAAATTCTTGTTGACGACTTCTTTTTCAAAATGTATTTCCAAACTAAAAACCTTTACAATGAGTTAGTCAAATTTGCGCTCGTCCCACGTAGGCAATAAAAACATGCCTACAATGTCTAATAAGATAAATTCGACAATCGATCTAGGTACGTATTAATTTTGTGATTTGAACAAAGTGATCATCAAAATTAGATCTTATGTGCACGTTAAAAAACCAACCTTCAACATATTTATCTTTTTATACAATGAATTATGTGCATTTGTTATTACAATTTAAACGTCTCATTGAATGAAGTAAAGATATTCATGTATTATGTATTAACTCCTTTTGTTTAAAGTTAAGTACCGTACATTATCATCAAAAACTTAATTATAACATGAGGTTTTCCTTAAAATTTTACGATTAAATACTGATCAACTCATCGCGTAACAAATTTCAAATGATTAATGTTACTATTTATAACTAAATGATAATCATTAAAAGATTGTTATTGTGCATGACTTACAATGTTCTTAGTATTTAAGATTATACTCCCATATTGTATCTTTAATTTTTTTTTTTTTTGATATTTGTATATTTTTTAAATAAAATTGTAAAATGATAAATATATTATTACCTTAGCCTTTTGGTTTCATAGACTTTCTTTTTTGGGGTTTATTTTTTCGTTCTTCCTACTTTAGTATTCACATCATATAAACTATCCCAAGTGACCATTATGGCATATCATTAATCCTTACTCCTCGGTTTCTTCCCAAAAGCATTGGGAAGAACATAAAATATCACGGCAGTATCTTAAATTATATAAAGTTAGTAAAATATTAATATCCATTAAGACTAATTTAATAAATGATAACATTGTATAGCTAGACAAAAAATAAATATGTAGTACATGTATTATACATTTAAGAGGCGATAATGCTCCTGATTCTCTCCTGGTATTGCTTTAGCGAAATCGTAGAAGCTATTGAGTACTTCGAATTTGATTTATTTCATTTATTAAATTTGTAAACATGTTTTAAAGGGTTATTCTTGTCCAATTTATAAAGAAGACTCTGTCAGATTTTCGAGACAAATTTATTATATAATTTAATAAAATATTTATTCAAGGAGTATGAGAATCAGGCATTTGTGAATAGTTAATTGAAGTAAATTAGAGTTCGGATTTGGGTTCTACACTCTCATATATAGTTTGCTGAGTGAGATGGTAATAGTCTGGGTTAGCTCGGCAAGAGTTTTCTCTTTGTGTTTAATCCTCTGTAAGATGGTTGAGAAAATCCCCTATAATATTTGACAGCTAATTTTGTTGATTCTTCCTCCTCAATCTATCACCATGTTCAAATTGTACTTCTCTTTGGAGTCTATTAGTCATGCGATGTATATATAGTTCATACATCATAATATATATATTTTACATATCATTATATATATTTTGTAGAAAAATCTAAGGTAAATAGTTGACTCCATTTCAATAACAAATTAATCATTACATCGTTACTTAACCTTGATAATTCCAGATATACGTCCTTCGTTTTTTTTAATAAGTGACACGTTTTCCTTTTTGGGAAATGTCACAATAAGTGACACATAGCTCAACGTAGTAAAGAATACTTCTCATTTATTACATCTTTGTCATCATTTAATGGTTTCATCTACTTACTTTATACAATACTCAAATTTAATTAGTTAAATAAGTGGTCCCAACTTTCTCTCTCTAGACTCTTTGGTATTCCCATATTTTCTCTCTGTGTCACTTATTAATGCACGAAGTATAAAATAAGGAATGATGTTTATTTTATGCCCATCACATTTCTCCTATTTTTATCATTTTTTCATAAATGTGGGGTTAACTCTAGCAACAAAGTCAAATTTACTATTAACACCATTATAAAACGTTCTAGTCTAAGAAAATAGACTCTATGTAGCTTTTGAAACTAATTTTTTTTTTATTTTGGAGTACTAAAAACTTAATATCTTAAAAACTATCTCATAATCTACAATCCTGTTAAAAACAAAGAAAAAAGTAGCAAATAACCACCTTATAAAATATTTTAATTGCAAAGAGCTACCTTATGTTGAAAAGTGGACGTTGACTTGTTGACTTTGGAATTGATCGCCAAGTGACTTCATAAAACAACAGAGTAAACCTTTTTGTTCCCCTATTTCCATCCATCTCATTACCTTATTTAATTTTAATTCCCTCCCATTTTTTCATCTCTTACCACCATTTTAACTTCCCTTCCATTTTCGAGAAATACTTTTTTTGGTTTTATGAAGTTACTGAAAGTTACGTGTCGCCAATGTCGAAGACAACGAGTGAACATCCACTTTTCAGCTTATAAGGTAGGTCTTACCAACCACAATTTTATAAGGTGGTTATTTACCACATTTTTGTAAAAGGTTATTTTTATAAAAAATGTGTAAATTTATAAGCTAGAATCTGACAAGTTTTCCAAATATTTGAGCATTGAGCATGATCTATAAAATTTTTAAAATAGGTCGCTAACCACGATTAACCTATGGTACTTGTGTTTTTTATACATTATTTATTTAATATTTGATATTTTATTACACTAACTAAAAAAGATTAAATTCAGTAAATTAAAAAGTAGGTTTTTCATTTCCATCACTCGTTGGGGGGATACAAATCCACTCATGGATCTCTCACTTACAAGAATACTTGGAGAAGAATCAAGGAAAAGAAGACGAAAAGAAGCTTATTTCGACGATAAGGTCAAGCTATTTTTGGGCGTATGTTTTGGGTTAACTTGGCTAGCGAGTTTGCATAATTTCTAATTTTTATTAGTTAAGAAAGTTTCTTATTGTTATAAATAAAATTTTACACTTTAAGGAAAGTTTTAGTGTGAATGAAGTTGTTTCTTGTTTTATTTTATGCGTTAAAATATGATTATTTTAGGCGTGTAATTTTGCTTATATTTTAAGTAAATGTTTAGTCACTTGGAGTAAGATTTTAGTTGGTTTGTTTTAGGAAAGGTCTCCTACTATCTTTAGTTTGTATTGCCTTGATAAAGGCCTCCTTACTTCATGAATAAGATAGATGTTGAGTATTTATGAATTTTGGGATGTGAATTTTTAAAATTTCGACGCATTTTCCCAGATTTTTATTTGAAAGTGAATTTGAAGTCATGATCCTTGAATTAAACGATTGAAGTTTAGTTTAAGATAGTTTGTTTTGTTAGTGAGTAGAGCTACACAAATCATCCTAAAAATCCAACTAATTCGAACCCTTGGTTATTGAAGCCAAGGTATAGAGTTAGAACCCTTAGCTTAGGAAATCATAAGTTAATGAAACTTGTAAGGAACTAAGCTTGATTTCGTTCTCAGAATAAATCAGGGGGGAGGGATCTAAAATCACTTGTTCCATACCACCTGCTTATGTGCTAATACAAACCTAATATTCAACTTACGCATACTCACAATTGCATCCAAATAAATAACCACCTTAGTACCTCACCCAACACCTTCGAAAACCCACCGATATCCAAATTATCCGTCCCCAATTGTCCTCAATCGACCGTTTCGCACCCGAATAGACGAATCAAAAGTCTCTTTATTTGAATATGACTTGTACTCTTATGAACCATACCAATATCAGAAATCTCATCACTTGAATCTGACCCGACCCATGGATCTAAGTGAAACAAATAACATTTGCCACATTTTTTTACCCACCAATTTTAATAATTTTAATTAAATATTAGTCCTTACTGTACCTATCCACTTTTCAATAATTTGACATTAAATTTTCACTATCCTAGGATTTCCACAATCAAGAAAATATTTAGAATGTAATGTAAAATAGACTACACAAGTGTTCGAGGTAGGTTCGTGGGTGTGTAAGTGAGGTAATCTGTTGTAAGTCCCATAACTCTCAACTTATATATAGATGTCCTATAACTCTCAATGTACGCTCTTTATTTCCAACCCACATACCACCCACCACCCTCCAAATGATTACATTCTCTCCCCTTTGTCTTGATGCATATATTTAGTAAAATTACTTTTGTCAAAGTTTAAAAAAATATTTCTTGATACTAGTTTAACCTATCTAAGTTGGCAAACTTAATTTACAAGATTATGATAGATTCTTTTTTCTATATACTAATTACAAACAGAAAATATAATGTTTCTATGGTTATATTTTATGAAATCGAGAATTATTATACACATAGTAATTTTATTTAAGATTAATAATAACATAATGTATACACAAAGTCATGTCTCCCTATTGAGAACCCAATGGTGAAGCATACCGTCATCCTAATTGGCCAGGTCTAAAGGAAGAGCGATCTGAAAAGTTAAGCCCAAAATCCTTTTACGAACATTTTTCATTGGTTTAAAATAACTCCGACCCAACTTTTAAGAGCCCAACTAATTATTCATGATAATTAATTGAATTTTTGAGCTTATTTTTTTAAATCCCAATTAAGTATTCCTCATAATTAATTATATTTTCAATAAATATTAATTAATCTTGATAATTAATAAATATTTCCTAAATTCAAAGATATTATGAAAATAAGATTTTTATTTCTAAAGATAGCTGATCTAGGATTTGAAAAGATAAAATTTTATCAAAGATAAAAAGGAATCTTTAAAAGAATGAAAACCGCTCATATCTGTGTTGCGTCAAGCGCACTAGGATGCATTGAGGCAGCACAGAGACAGTTTACAGCACGAAGCAACGCAAAACTAGCCTGAGTCTACACATGGATGTTGCACCAAGCGCATGATGACGCGCCAATCACATGGGGGATGCGTGGGATGCACCATGCTTATGCCTAGCGCAAGCTCTCTTTCTTATCTCCGCGTGATTTTCGATCTTATTACTCCTATAAATAGCCTTGTTTTGACCAGCGTTTTTTATACGCTTTCACACGACTTTAACATACACTTTAAGACGCACTTCACTCATATTAGATATATCCATACTACAAAAACTCATTCAAACACATACATTCAGACCGCATTCAAATTTCAAGCTTCAAGATTGCTCCTCCGCGGATCGTTACATAAGTTCCAGGAGACAAATGTATAATTCCTGAGGGACAATTCTAATTTATTTCTTATTTTACTAACCATCTATTTGTGATCATTGATGTAGATCGTTAAAGGAATAAGCGCTCTCTTGTACTTTCTTCTCTAATCTCTTCTATTTTTATATTTCTTTTATATACATTATATTATTGTTCATATGCATGTCTGTATGCTTTAATCCTTTCATCACCTCAAATGTTTATTTTTGCTAATCAAAGACTTAAATAAATGTCTCAATACTAAATTCAGATAATTTGGACAAATGGATTAGGTACCCAGTAATTTGATTACTTAAATAACTTGTCACCAAAATTAGTCTTTTCCGTGTTTAATGAACTGTAATAAATTAATTTTAGATTGCATAAACATATTGCTTGTTTATTTAATTGCATAACACTCGACATGAATCATATTAAGTAGAGGCTATCAATGGGCGAATTTGATTCCCGATCATATTCGTATCATCACCCCCCGAACTCAATCTTTCGTTCATTGATCAATTATGGAGTCATAACGAGGAAATCTACATTGGAAAAGTCCGTAATTTATCCCTATGGTTTCCCAATATGCAATTAGGTTTATGAGTCTTCCCTTAAAGACTTGTTGGTGACTTCCTCATTTCAAAATGTATTTCAAAACAAAACCTTTATAATGAGGTAGTCAAATACGCGCTCATCCCGCATAGGCAATAAAAACACGCCTACACCTATGTTTTAGGGATCCTTTACTCTTACTCCAGTATGTTATATACCCATCTTTCTTATATTAATGATAAGCAACTTTCTAAACACAATCTAACAATATCATACAAAAATCACATGGCGTAATTTAAAAGAAAATTTCATAACTATACATAATATCTTCCTTATGTCATCGTACTGGTACTACTAAATTATTTATCCGTGTACATAATTAGAACCAAAAGCTAAAAAGAGACGCTAATGTTGCAAGACAAGTAACAAAGATTCTATAATTACATGATTTCATACTCAAAGTTGTAGAATGAAAACGCACCAACCTGTCTAGCAATGACAAATTGCAATTATATTGCGAAGATTATTTTCTCTTACGTTATACTTTGCAGAATATTTATTTAAATTTAGAATATAGCTTAAACAAAATACTTGTATAATAATATTCACATAAGGATAACAATCTCAATATATAAAGTGCTTAAGTTTATTTTTTATATATTATATATTTACAAAGTTATTCATATCAATTATTTAAATTTATTAATTTTTTTGAAAAAGTATAATACAACGACACGTATCAGATTTGTACCTAGTCTCTTATAGTATAGTTTATATAGGGGAAGGGTCCGATGAGAATGAGTCCTTATGTGAGAACATATATATTGTATGTGAGAACAAATTTATGTTCAGAACATGCGCAATACTTTTTAGAACATATGCAACACTTTTAAGAACATATTCAACACTTTTTAGAACAATAACTTTTTAGAACATGAATACATCTTTTTAGAACGTAAGAACCTAATCAATACATATACATATATTGATATATACATGTTCTAAATTTTCAAACTTATGTTCTAAATTATTTCAAGTATGTTCTAAAATATTTTAAGTATGTTTTAAATTATTTCAAGTATATTCTGAATTATTTAAAACATGTTCTAAATTATTTCAAGTATGTTTTGAATGATTACAAGTACGTTCTAAATTATTTTCAGTAAAATCTTAGAACATGTACACCATTTTATAGACTATATACACTAATTTTCAAATCATATAAAATAACATTTATAACATATGCAAGATAACAATAAGAGGCAAACTCATCTTATCCAATCTCAACAAAGCTTTAAATTGCAACTGAGCAATAATTGATCATCATTATCCACCATATCAAATGATGAAAATCATGTATCATCAACTCAACAATAATTTTTTTTAAAAGTAATTTAATCGATTTATTAACAACAGAGAAAAAAAGTTGTGAGGAAAAATGCAGAAAAAGAGAAGACGATAATCAAACTCATAGTTCAGCACTACCTTTGATCGACGCTTTTCACCGGCAGTCGAACGAGTTTCTTCTCCAATCGTTTCTTCTTTGCCAACTTTGTAGAAATTTACCATTAATAGAGGTGAGAAAATTCGCCATGAGGATGGTGATTCAAGGTGTGAATTAAGTTCGCCAGAAGACAATGATGTGGCAGAAGATATAAATCACCGACGCTAGAGATGAGTAAGAAGTGGTCGTGAGGTGGTGATGGAGATTCCGCTATGGACGGTGAAGATGAGACAGCAGGTGAAGATGTAAGAGAATGAGAATGAGAGGATAGAGAGAGAGATTTTGAGAAAAAAAATGAAATGTCATGATTCAAGTGAAGAGAGAGAGAAAGAGAGAATATTTTAATTTGTTTTTTTTTTGGAAAACATTTATGTCGTTGGATGTAAGTTAATCCAATGGACATGAGTTATTATCACATAAGTGAGTGCTTTCACATAAGAGAGGTGTTCTCACAAGAGCCGCCTTGGAAGGCTATCGAGCCAAAAGAGGCACCAGCTCATTTTCAAAAGGTCATTTCTCATCAAAATCGAGTTATTGACCAGGCGTTGGTAAGCTATCAAGCCAAAAAAAATTCTCAGACTTGAATCTTCCAAAGATATTGAGTGTTATGTGAGATATGGCCTTTGAATTTGACCTTGTGTACAAATTCTTATGAACAAATGGAATTACTCTTAAGAGCAAATAGAGTTACTTGTATGAACATGTGGTTACCCTTATCAATAAAAGGGTGTCACCTCTATAAATAATTGTAGTCACTTTTGTAACAAAAGAGAACACTAATGAGTTTACTCTTATGAATGAATGAGGTTACTTGTATGAAGAATTGGAGTTACTTTTGTGAACAATTGGGGTTACTGTATGATTAAACAGGGTTGTCGTATGATTAAATGAGGTTACTCATGTGAACGAATGAGGTTATTACTATTATGATTAAATGAGTTTACTTTTGTGAATAATTGGGGTTACTCATATAAATATAAAAGGGTTGTCATATAATTAAGTGAAGTTACTTGTATGAAGAAATGGGATTACTTTTATGAACAATTGATGTTACTCGTATGATTAAATGGGGTCGTCGAATGATTAAGTGAGGTTACACTACTACAAATTTGGCCAAAGTAACCACGGGTAAGAGACCACCGTAATCCAATAGGTGGTTATTTTATAAAAGAAACCTTATTTCATGAAAATGAGGTCTCTTATAATAGCAGGAAATAGACCTCTTCACACAAAGGTGGTCTCTTATTATTACTTTCTCAATAATGTTTCCTTGTGGGCCCACATAGCCAAATTAAGAAACCTCATTTATATAGAAGTGGTTTCTTAATACTCCTAATTTAAAATTAAAGGTTTATGAAACCCTAAATCCTAATTAGATGTCACTATGTCATTGAGTCAACCGTTTTCTTCTACTCTCTTTCTTCCTTCTCTATTTCTGTGTACTCTTTCTCCCTTCTCTAGTTTATTGACGACTCATTTTTGGCTACTTGTGGTCCTAAGCTTCGTCGGCATATCGTCGGCTCGTCGTCAGCTTGTGCTTCTAAGCTTCGTCAGCTCATCTTTGGCTCGTCATTGGCTCATGCTCATAACCTTCGTCGGCTATCTGTGTAATCCCCCGTAATTTTATGAATTTTATAAATATATTTAAAGTATATTTAAGAATGATTTTAATATTTTATGAGTCGAATTATTTTAATGATTGACTATTTTGAGGAGTTAAAAGAGTTTTATGGTTTTTTATTTCTTAAATTAATTAAATGTTTCATTAAGTGGAACTTTAATTATTTAAAGAGTAGTATTTAAAGTATTTAATTATTAAATTAAGCTTATGGGTTGAGGAGCCCAATTTGTAGCCTTTTGAGCCCATTTGAAAGCTCAAAGGAGTAATTCTTTTCCTAATAAGACTCTTATTTTTACGTACTCCTAATTCTACTAGGATTAGGGAAAGGGAACCTATAAATACTTCATTAAACCTTCCATGATTCATATTTTCAGATTTGGCTTTTGTTTTCCACTAATTCTTCTTTCCTCTTTCCCTCCCTTCACTCGTTTTTCCTCTCACCCGAATCTTATTGTCCAGATTTCTCATAATTCCGTTTATTTTTAGCCAAAAATTCCTTCTGAGAAATTGTAGATCTCGAAAAGTTATTGAACTTACGCTCAAGAATCACTCGATTTCGATTATTATTGTATCAGTTATGGCCTCTGCAAGTTTCGCAATTTTGCTGCCATATTTCACTCGCGATTTTGGTATTTCACTCTTTTTGTCCCTTTTTCTTTTGATTCTTTTCCTCGTTTTCTTATATATTGATTTCATATATATTGATCTAATATTTCAAAGTATTATTTTGCTAAATTATTGTTTAAAGATTGTATCTTTAATTATTTCAGATTATATGTTTCATATTATTAAGCAAAAAAATTTCAGATTTAATATTTTATGTTCAAGGAGAGATTTAAATATTAAAGTATTGATTTTTGAGGTTTTAAAAGCCTATTTTAGTAGTACCATATTTTAGGGTTTGAAATATTTAATCTTTGGTGTCAAAAGAATTTTAGAAAACGTTTTGACACGTTTTTAAGTGAAGTTTTAATGCTGTAAATTTATTGATATATTGATATACCAATGTTTTGTATTTTGTTAGGCGGAGATTATTCCCTAGGCAACTTTTAGAGTAGAAAAGTGGCCTCTCAATTTGTCTACACAAGGTACGTACATACCTGTGTGCTATGTGATTAGTATCATGATTTAAGGAGGAAAAAGTTGTAGTATCATGTATAGGAACTTTATAAGTTCATATGTGATTTCTAGTATGATTGATTTCTACATGTTTTATGCCTGTGAGCAAGCATGTTGATTATGAGATTTATTATGAGTATAGAATTGTCATGTTTGTATGGATTTATTGATGCAAGCATGTGGATGGGAATTTTATTTATTAATTCACATGGGGGAATTAATAAACAAAAAATTTGATTCATGTTATTCATGTGTTCCCTTACAAGTATTATTTTCACTACTTTATGAGGACTGTGGGCCTTATTTGGTAAGTTGATAAGTATGTCTTTTAAAGGTAAGTTTGATTGTTGGCTAGGTTCAACAAATAAGAAAGTTGAGATTAAAAGAAAGTAAGTCTTGGGTTGTAAGTTGTGATCACTTATTAAATCCTATGATAAAAGAAGTTCGAGTTGTGAATGTTTGAATTGTATTTCGTTTTGCTTGTATGTGTGTCATAACAAGTAATAACTTGTAAAGAACGTAAAGTGTAACTAGGATAGTTATAGACTTTAGACCGGTGCACGTCTAGAGTTGGACATTAGGAGTTGGGGTACATGGTGAGCGAGCCATGGCTTTTTATAGGAGATGGATTGATCACCATCCCTTTTTCAGTTAGCAAAGGTTCCTCGATATCGCAGGTCATTTCTGAAATACGTGGTAGCTCCCGTATTTCGTCTTCTTAATGAAGGCATTAGTAGATAAGACAACTCAGGTCCAATAACTATTCCATTAATGTAACAAAAAGATGTTTAGAGTTTAGTTCAGTAAAAGTTGTCTGCAGAAATGTTATATTGTTATATTATTATTTATCCCTGCATGTTATTTATTAGTATCATGTTAGGAATATTTACGTGTTACTATGTAGTACTCAGCTTTGCCGATTACGTGCTTTGTTTGTGGATTGTTGATCATGGCTTTGCCTTATTGATCCTGTGATGACCCAATTTTGGTGAGCAGATTCTCTAGAGCATTGACATTTACAGGTTCGCAGATGTTGCATCATTGGGAATCTGGGAATGGAGAGCTTGTGTAATCTAGTATATCATATTTTCTGCAGTAGTAGGAACGTATTATAATAAGTTTGTTTGAATAGACATATATAGAGTGCTTGATTTTAAAGTACTTCTTTATTTATTTATGATAATAAAGTATGAAGTTTAGTTAGATGTTTTCCGCTGCAAAATTCTGAATAAGCCGATACGTTATCACACGGGCGATAATACTTGGGTAATTCTCTAAGTTTTATATTGAAAAGGTATTTCTGAAAAGAGAGAATTATCGAGGTGTTACAAAGTGGTATCTGGAAGCTTTAGGTTATTTGATACGCTCAAGTTATACGGTGTTTATATTATATTTTGGGTGCTTTTTGCTAAGGGTCTTGATCATAATTGTTAACGTTTGCATTTCGCTCTTAGCGGAAGTTCGGAATTTTGTAAATTAATTATAGTTAAAGTTGTAAGTTCCGAGCTCCTAGAAGCATTAGTGGTTGGAACGACTCAACATCGTTGTACTTGTCAAGCATCGCCGCAAGCCGTAGCCGAGCATAGCACCAAGCCTACCGAGCAACAGAGCATCCAACTCCGCGCGCGGCCAGTAGCAAGCACGCTCGTACCTCGCGACCCAAGCCGCCCGGCCAACAGGCTCGGCGGCGAAAGCCGCCCAAGCACGCACATCGCACCTCGCGAGATTTCTCGCACCTCGCGACCTGCTTGCTCGCACCTCGCGACCTGTACCGCACCTCGCGACCTCCTTGCCCAGCCAAGTTGTGCGGAAGACAGTGTGCTCTTCGCACGGTGCGACCAGACTCGCACCTCCGCGACCCGCTAGGCCAGGTGTATTTGTCAGGCTGATTTTTGAGCTTTAGTATTAATACTAAACTTGATTTTTGGACCTAGGGGCAGCACACTTAAGGAGAGAGAATCTCCAACACTCCATTCTTCTCTTCTTATCTTCTCTTTTTAGTTTTTATTTTCTAGTTTAGTTTTTGGAGATTTCAATTATGGAATTGGCTTATGCTATGCCGATTGTAGCTTGAACTGTTCTTGAAGAAGATTAACATGAAGCTTCAAGCATTATTGTGAGATCTTTCCTCTCTATTTAGTTTCTTTGATTATGGTTTAATTTCTATGATTGTGTAATTAATCTAATGCTAGATTTAAGAATAGAATCGGATTGTTTTATTCTTTTATCAATTTGTAGCAAACTAGGGAGTAACTTAGATGCTGATCATCTTGGTTATTTTTTGGGGAAATTGAATCAACTGTTGAATGTTTATCGCTTGTATGACGTTAGCAGGTCTGTTGGTTCTCTGTGTTTATTGCTGCTATTGGATTGAACTTAGACGCTATCGGACTAGGTTATCCTTTAGTTAGGGTTTTATAGTCACGCTGATCGTGCTATTCAACTAAGAATAAGGAGAATGCGAGATTAATTCTCAACAATAGATAATCATGGAAATAATTAGAGTTGAGGTTCAATGATTGATAATGAATTGAAGTGGATGTTAATCGGATTCAAGATCTTCTCATATTGATTTCTCATTTTATTTATTTGCTAGTTAGTTGTAGTTTATTCATAACTCTCTCGAAAACCCCACTTTTTATTAGGTTACTCGACCCTTAGAGTCATCTAGGTACTAATTCACGCTAAACATAAAACTCGTCCCCTGTTTCCCTCGTGGATACGAACCTTACTTCCCTTCTACATTTAATTGTAAAAGAGAGTAGGAGAATTTTTATCTTTGGTTGGGTGCACACGACAAATCCGCACCCACCATTATTTTCAAAACTTTTAGGCGCCTAACTAACTTACTAGTTATTTGAATAAACTCTTAGAATTGCTCCTACTTGTTCGTTTTGAAAAACTTATAGGAATATATTATTATATGTGTATTTCAGAGGACCGTTTTTTTTTAGGGATCCGATTTTTTTGTTATCATTGTCCGAAAATTTTATTTGCTCGAAATTTTTTGTTATTTCGAATTTTTGTGATAATTCGAAAATTTTAGGATTCCCAAATTTTTTTTTAGAGAAAAAAAAAATTCGAATTGTTTTCCTCTTTCGAATTTTAGAAGTCTCGAATTTTTTTTTTATTTAGTCGAAATTTTTTTAGTTCGACATTTAATTAGTATTATTTTATAAGGATTCCTGCATTATTTTTCATGCCTTCAAAGTTTTAATTGTTGCATTGTGAGAATGGGTAGTATAGGAAGGGCATATAGGATAGAAATATTATATGCCTGCGTTGAATAGTTAGTTCAGCATGATTATTATTTCTTTCCCTGCTAACTATTCATGATTTTTTTTTCTTCCCTGCAAACTGTTTGTATTTTTCTTGCCTGCTAAGTGTTATATTCTTGTGCCTATGATGTTAATGGCAACTTGTGTATTATTATTTTTGGGAATGCTTACAGGGAGAGTACTAAGTATATCCATTGGAATAGGTTTAATTTATTTGTTATAGACCCCTAACCATGTCTGTCAGGCAAGTTAATAGAATTGTCAGGCAAGTTAATAGCGTAGGAAGTCATCATAACCCAATTGTATTGAGTGATGATGAGAATGTTCGATGTCATGAGTCTGGAAGTGATAGCTACACTAGCTTAGAGAGCATTATGCGTTATGTGTTAAAAGTAGGCATCCCTGTTAGCGATATATGAAGTAATTCACGAGTTTGATCGTACTAGAGTGCAAACTTGAAAGGACATCTACAATGTTACTTGGAGACCTTATCTGAGCGATGTTAGTGATTTAGAGATGGATGTAAATGGACATCAACCCAAAAGGATTCGAAGATCTACTAGATCTAGGAATTCAGGTTATTATTATTATTATTATTATTATAGTGAAGACTCTGGAGACTTTGAAGATGAAATGTTTACTCCATAAAAGCATAAAGGAAATAAGGATAGGAATGATAATGTAACTCCATAAGAGTATTTATTTATGCTTTAAGATTAGTTGTTGGAAAGTAGTCAAGCTACAATGGTTTAAATTTCCTTCTTTAGCATCTTTATATTGTTGAGGAATAAGTTGGTTATTTTTGGATTGGAAAATATTCTTGTTATCGTTCGAGGAATAAAAGTTATTATTCAGTTATTTGAGTTGAGTGAGAATATATTTTAGTACGTGAAAAGGGGAAATATTTTATTTATTATGATTGGTTTCATTTGATCCTTATGTGATTATTTATTCATGCGTAAATATATAAGTGTTATGGTTCATAATGTGTGAACTTAGTGTTATAGTAACTTCATGAGAAATTGTTTGTTGATGCGATCTTTATGGTCAAATCAAATGTTGTGTTCGTAGGAAATGGCAAGTAAGTGTGAATTGAAACCAAAGTAGAGTTACATTAAATTTCAGTGGCGAAGTAGAGTGTCAAACAACAATGATGCCTTAACTTCTGCTATTCGCCTATTGGTAGAGAAATTGACTCATGAAAGAACTGAGAGTCCCGATTCTGATGGGGACCTGTTTGAGAGACTAGCTAAGATTAAATCGTTGTACTATAAGGGGCAAGCTGACCCTACCTTCTTAAAGAGTGGATTAGGGAGTTTGAAAACATTTTCGGGGCTATGAACTGTCCTGAAGGTATGAAAGTAGGTCAATTTGTATTGTATCTGAAAGATGAGGCTGACTTATGGTGGAAAGAAAATGGAAGTAGACTTAGTGTTGTGGAAGAGTTTAATTGGGAATCCATTATTGCTGCTTTAAGGGAAAAATTTTACCCTACTTTTATGAGAAAGAAAAGGCTCACGAGTTCATAGACCTTAGGATGGGGAGCATGACCATCTCTGAGTATTATAGCAAATCCATAGCATTGTCTAGGTTTTTAGGTAGTAGCCACTGAGGAGTTAAAGGCTCAGTGATTTGAGCAAGGTATGATTGAGGAAATTCAATTGGGGTTAGTAGATTATGAAGAAATTGACTTGTCTATCGAGATTCCCACTCGGGGAGATCATAAGGTGTACCAAGTCATTTAGAAATTTGCCTTTGAAGATTGGAGACTATGTTTTTCCAATCTGACTTAATAGAATTCAATTTGGGAGACCTAGATGTGATTTTTGGGATGAATTGGTTAAGTCTTTACAAGGCCAATATCGACTGTGAGATTCAGAAGGTAGTGTTAAGAAACCCTTTGGGAAAATAAACCTCCTATAGACGCTTTGGGAAACCTAAGAAGTTTGGAGTTATCTCTGCTATGCAAGTAAGAAAGTTGATGAGAAAGGGGTGTGAGTTATTCTTCCGTAGTGTGCGGGATTTGAGTAAGGAAGTTGAAGTGAAGCTTCGAGGATGTTCCAATTGTTAACGAGTTTATGGATGTGTTTCCAAGTGAGATTTCAGGGTATGCCACCGCGAGAGCCGCCGAGTTCACCATAGACTTAGTTCCCTGAACCGCACCTATATCTAAGGCACCCAATAGAATGACACCTCCTGAGATGAGTGAGCTGAAAATACAATTGCAAGAGCTATTGGATAAAGGTTATATTAGGCCTAGTGCATCACATTGGGGAGCTCCCGTGTTGTTTGTGAAGAAAAAGGATGGAAGCATGAGGCTATGTATTGATTATAGGGACTTGAATAATGTAACCATCAAGAACAAATATCCTTTGCCTAGAATAGATGACCTATTCGACCGCTTGAATGGAGAGAGTGTGTTCTCAAAGATCGACTCACGTTCAAGATATCATCAATTGAGGGTAGCCGATAAGGATGTACCTAAGACTCGCTTTTTAGAACGCGTTATGGTCACTATGAGTTCACCGTAATTTGGGTTAACCAATGCTCCTACTATATTTATGGACTTAATGAATAGGATTTTTCATGAGTTTCTAGATAAGTTTGTGGTAGTTTTCATTGATGACATACCGATATATTCGAGGAATGAGGCCGAGCATGATAAGCACTTAAGGATAATTTTGGAGACATTGAGGAAAAACCAATTGTATGCCAAGTTCTCTAAGTGTGAGTTCTCGTTTGGAGAAAGTAGCGTTTTTGGGTCACTATGTGTCTAAGGAAGGAGTCTCGGGAGATCCTCGCTAAGATTCAAGTTGTGAGTGAGTGGCCAACTCCAAAGAGCGTGTCGATATTAGAAGTTTCTTAGGTCTAGCCGGCTATTATAGGAGATTTGTGAGAGATTTCTCGAAGATAGCAAGACCTATGACCAATTTGATGAAAAAGGAGTTGAAATTTGAGTGGAGTGAAAAGTGTGAAGAAGCCTTTCGCATTTTGAAAGATCGTTTAACCTCTCGCACCTTTTTTGACCCCCGCCCGATGGGAATGAGGGATTTGAGGTATACAAAGGATGCTTCGAAAAATGGTCTAGGATGTGTGCTACACAGAATGGGAAGGTAATTGCGTATGCGTCGCGTTAATGAAACCTTATGAGGCTAATTTCCCTACCCATGACCTAGAGTTAGCCGCCATAGTGTTTGCATTGAAAATTTGGAGACATTACCTCTATGGAGCGACTTAGTAAGATATTCACAGACCATAAAAGCTTCAAGTACATTTTCACTCAAAAGACCTCCGAATATGAGGCAAAGAAGATGGCCGGAGTTGATTAAGGATTATGACCTAGACATCCAAAGATCATGAGGAGAAAGCAAATGTGGTTGCCGATGCCTTGAGCGTAAAATCGAGTCATAGCTTGAGTACCTTGATAGTCCTTGAGGAGTTAGTGGTCGAGATATGCAAAGGCCGAGCCTAGAACTCTTAAATCCCGAGGAAAGTGAGGCAAGACTTAGCGTTCTATCTTTGGGTTTGTCGGTTTCGATGAGATCAAAGAGGGTCAAGTTGGGGATGAGCACCTAGATAAGATCAAGGAGAAAATTAGGCAAGGTAAGGAAACCGACTTTAAGATTCATGATGATGGGAGTTTAAGGTTTAAAGGGAGGTGGTGTGTACCACAAAAATGTAATGACCTTAAGATACGCCTTATGGATGAGGGGCATAATACTCCATATTTTGCGCACCCTGGGGGTGACAAGTTGTATAAGGACCTTAAGGGTATCTATTGGTGGCCAAATATGAAGCGAGAGGTAGCCGAGTATGTGTCTAAGTGCCTAACCCGTCGAAAAGTGAAGATAGATCATAAGAGCCCATGGGGAAGGTTCAATCCTTAGAGGTTCCCTGGATGGAAGTGGGATTCTATTTCTATGGACTTTGTGACTCGCCTTACCTAAAACGAGGAGTGGAAACGACACTATTTGGGGTTATCAGGATAGATTGACCAAATCGGCCGTGTTTATACCCATTAAGGAGACATGGAAAAAGAAGCAACTTGCTAAGACATACATTAGGCATGTGGTGAGACTACATGGAGTTCCAAAGGATATCAATTCTGACCGTGACTCAAGGTTTGTTTCGAAATTTTGGAAAAAGGTCCAATTAAATCTTGGGACAACATCAAGATGAGTACAGACCTTTCACCCCGCGACCGATGGTCGAATGAGAGGACTAACCGGACTATGGAGGATATGTTGAGAGCATGTGCGATTGACTTTCAAGGTAGTTGGTAGGACCAATTAGACCTGATTGAGTTTTCTTATAACAATAGTTATCATGCGAGCATTAAGATTGCACCTTTTGAGGCATTATATGGACGGAAGTGTAGAAGCCCCATTTGTTGGACTGACTTTAGTGAAAATATAGTCTTGGGGACAGAGTTTATTGAGGAAACTATCAATAATGACAGACTAATTCAGGCTAGAATCCAAGCTGCGCAAGATAGGCAGAAGAGTTATGCTGATTTGAAACGACGCGAGAATGAGTTTGCTATAGGTGATAAGGTGTTCTTGAAAGTATCACCCACTAAGGGCGTCATGAGATTTGGGAAAAAGGGCAAGTTAAGTGCTAAGTATGTATGCCCATATGAGATTTTAGAGCGAATTGGGAAAGTAGCCTATAGATTGGCATTGCCAATGGATTTTGAGAAGATGCATGATGTGTTCCATATTTCCCAACTCAAATGCTATATCCCTGATGAGCGTCATGTCCTAGAGCCTGAACGGATTCAGATCGAAAATAGCCTCACATATGAGGAAAGACCTGTCAAGATTCTCGACAGGAAAGTGCGTAGTGCACGCAATAAGGACGTCCACATCGTGAAAGTACTTTGGTCTAACCACGAGTCTGAAGAGGCAACATGGGAAGCCGAAAATGAGATGCAAAAGAAGTATCCAGACTTGTTCCTTGAGGTGAGTTACGAGGACGTAACTCGTTTTCTTTAAGAAGGGTAGAATGCGATAGAATTTCGTGCTTTTGTCGATTTTTATGGTATTTTTTCATATTTTTATGCTTGATTTTGAGTTTTGCATATGTTGGTGCAAAGTTTAGTATCCACTATGTGGCGCAGTCAAGTTATTTTGGGAATAGTGTACACATGTTGTGTCGCAAATATCTCCGAGTTTGCCTACTTTAAAGTTTTGAAAGAGAGTTTTCTTAAAAGTTTTGATTTTCGTGCCCAAGTTTCGGGACGAAACTTCTTTTAAGAGGGATAGACTGTAATCGCCCGTAATTTTATGAATTTTATAAATATATTTAAAGTATATTTATAAATGATTTTAATATTTTATGAGTCGAATTATTTTAATGTTTGACTATTTTGAGGAGTTAAAAGAGTTTTATGGTTTTTTATTTCTTAAATTAATTAAATGTTTCATTAAGTGGAACTTTAATTATTTAAAGAGTAGTATTTAAACTATATTTAATTATTGAATTAAGCTTATGGGTTGAGGAGCCCAATTTGTAGCCTTTTGAGCCCATTTGAAAGCCCAAATGAGTAATTCTTTTCCTAATAAGGCTCTTATTTTTACGTACTCCTAATTCTACTAGGATTAGGGAAAGGGAACCTATAAATACTTCATTAAACCTCCCATGATTCATATTTTCAGATTTGGCTTTTGTTCTCCACTAATTATTCTTTCCTCTTTCCCTCCCTTCACTCGTTTTTTCTCTCACCCGAATCTGATTGTCCAGATTTCTCATAGTTCCGTTTATTTATAGCCAAAAATTCCTTCTGAGAAATTGTAGATCTCGAAATGTTATTGAACTTACGCTCAAGAATCACTCGATTCCGATTATTATTCTATCAGTTATGGCCTCTGCAAGTTTCGCAATTTTTCTGCCATATTTCGCTCGCGATTTCGGTATACTCTTTTTCTCCCTTTTTCTTTTGATTCTTTTCCACGTTTTCTTATATATTGATTTCATATATATTGATCTAATATTTCAAAGTATTATTTTGTTAAATTATTGTTTAAAGATTGTATCTTTAATTATTTTAGATTATATGTTTCATATTATTAAGCAAAAAAATTTCAGATTTAATATTTTATGTTCAAGGAGAGATTTAAAAAATAAAGTCTTGATTTCTGAGGTTTTAAAAGCCTATTTTAGTAGTACCATATTTTAGGGTTTGAAATATTTAATCTTTGGTGTCAAAAGAATTTTAGAAAAGATTTTGACACGTTTTTAAGTGAAGTTTTATTACTGTAAATTTATTGGTATATTGATATACCAATGTTCTGTATTTTGTTAGGCGGAGATTATTCCCTAGGCAACTTTTAGAGTAGAAAAGTGGCCTCTCAATTTGTCTCCGCACAAGGTACGTACATACCGTGTGCTATGTAATTAGTATCATGATTTAAGGAGGAAAAAGTTGTGTAATCATGTATAGGAATTTTATAAGTTCATATGTGATTTCTAGTATGATTGATTTCTACATGTTTTATGCCTGTGAGCAAGCATGTTGATTATGAGATTTATTATGAGTATAGAATTGTCATGTTTGTATGGATTTATTGATGCAAGCATGTGGATGAGAACTTTATTTATTAATTCACATGGGGGAATTAATATGTTATTAAGATTGATTCATGTTATTCATGTGTTCCCTTACAAGTATTATTTTCACTACTTTATGAGGATTGTGGGCCTTATTTGGTAAGTTGATAAGTATGCCTTTTAAAGGTAAGTTTGATTGTTGGCTAGGTTTAACAAATAAGAAAGTTGAGATTAAAAGAAAGTAAGTCTTGGGTTGTAAGTTGTGATCACTTATTAAATCCTAAGATAAAAGAAGTTCAGTTGTGAATGTTTGAATTGTATTTCTGTGTTGCTTGTATGTGTGTCATAACAAGTAATAACTTGTAAAGAACGTAAAGTGTAACGAGCATAGTTATAGACTTTAGACTGGTGCACGTCTAGAGTTGGACATTAGGAGTTGGGGTACATGGTGAGCGAGCCATGGCTTTTTATAGGAGATGGATTGATCACCATCCCCTTTTCAGTTAGCAAAGGTTCCTCGATATCGCAGGTCATTTCTGGAATATGTGGTAGCTCCCGTATTTCGTCTTCTTAATGAAGGCATTAGTAGATAAGACAACTCAGGTCCAATAACTATTCCATTAATGTAATAAAAAGATGTTTAGAGTTTAGTTCAGTAAAAGTTGTCTCGTAAATGTTATATTGTTATATTATTATTTATCCCTGCATGTTATTTATTAGTATCATGTTAGGAATATTTACGTGTTTCTATGTAGTACTCAGCTTTGCTGATTACGTGCTTTGTTTGTGATTGTTGATCATGGCTTTGCCTTATTGATCCTGTGATGACCCAATTTTGGTGAGCATATTCTCTAGAGCATTGACATTTACAGGTTCGCAGATGTTGCATCATTGGGAATCTGGGAATGGAGAGCTTGTGTAATCTAGTATATCATATTTTCTGCATTAGTAGGAACGTATTATAATAAGTTTGTTTGAGTAGACATATATAGAGTGTTTGATTATAAAGTACTTGTTTATTTATTTATGATAATAAAGTATGAAGTTTAGTTAGATGTTTTCCGCTGCAAAATTTTGAATAAGCCGATACGTTATCACACGGGTGATAATACTTGGGTAATTCTCTAAGTTTTATATTGAAAAGGTATTTTTGAAAAGAGAGAATTATCGAGGTGTTACAACTGCTTGTCTTTAGTCGTCTCGTTGGTTTCGTCTTCTCATCGCCTACTAAGAGTCATCATCATCTTAAATACTTTCTCCCCATTTCATTTTTTTAATAATGGATCTCGTAATTATGGCCCAAGCCAATTTATCCTAGAATGCACCATTGATTTCCTGCTTTATCCATTATTTTGCCGGCATTGATATGTTTAGCTTTATGCTTTCATTCTTGTTATAATTGTCATTGATACTAATCTGCTTCTGGATTTGTTGTTTTCTGGTGATTTAGTGGGTGAAAGAATACATAAAGTTTGTTGTTTATAATTGTTCTGCAATTTTGCTCATGAAATCTTTTTTTGTGGTTTTTGTGTTTAGGAATTCCTTTCTCAATTCTCGGGAAGAGTGGAAAAGGGAGGAGGGGGCGGTGGAGGATGGTATAGTGCACAAGGTTGACTCACTTTGCTCTCTTCCATGCTTTATTTCCCCGTGTAATTCTTTCAATTTGGTGTTCAATTTGTAAGCTTGCTCGATTAAGTTTATGTTTTGGCCTTTTTTTTACGAGGTTCTGGCGTTGTTTTTTATTCAATTGGTTGAAATCTATTATATGAATATTATACTATGTTTTTTTTACTCAATCGTTGTAATTAATTATATAAACAATACATGTCCTATGTTGATATTAATTGAAAATATGAATATGATCCAGAGATAGAATTTTACCATGCTTTTGGTGGTACTTCGGCGGAGCTCACATGTACAAGTGTAAAGCAATGGCCAATGGGAAGAATTTGAAGATAGCCTAGATTTTGACTAGGACGTATAAGTAATTATATCCATGTAGTTATAATTTTTTTTATTTACTCGCTTTACTAGGACGTATAATGTACGGATGTATAATGCAATTAGATCTTGAAGCAAGGATATTATAATGTAAATGATTATTTTCAATAAACGAATATTTGGTTTATTATGATACTATGTACTACTAGTCTATATTTAATGAATGGATAAAACATATATATGAAGTATAGCTAGTAATATTTTAAGAGAAATTTCTTTTATTTCAAAAAACGGGAATATACGTAAATTTGAGCAAATAAAAAAAACAGACGTAAATGGCTATTTTAATTACTTTTAGCAAAGAGACCACCTTATAAAGATAAATGGTCTTTCTAGTGGAACCAAAGAGACCACTTATTTGCATAAGTGGTTTCTTGGTAAAATCAAAGATACCACCTAATTTAATTAAGTGGTTTTTTAATCCTTCTTTCCTAGTTCCTCCAACTAGCATTTGAATGACCACTTATTTTAAATAGTGGTCTCTTTCTTTTATTTAAGTGATCACCTTAAAAAAGTGGTCTCTTATACAAAGAGACCAGTGAGCTAGAGACGACCCCTTGGGAGGTCTCTAATGGTACTTTTAGGGGGTCTCTTTATGCTCTTTTGTAGTAGTGTTACTCGTATGAAGAAATGGGGTAACTTTTGTGAACAATTGGGGTAACTCGTATGATTAAATAGGTTCGTCGTATAATTATGTGATGTTACTCGTATAAACAAATGGGGTTATTCGTATAAATAAATGGGGTTACTTTTGTGAACTTGTATAATTAAATGAGGTTACTCTTATGAACAAATGAGGTTACTCGTATGAATAAATAAGGTTACTCATATTGATAAATGAGGGTTGTTTTTGTGAGCAATTTGGAGTTACTAGTATGAATAGATAGGTTACTCGTATTGATAACTGGGGCTTAGTTTTGTAAACAATTGGGAATACTCGTATAAATAAACGAGGTTACTCATAAGACTAAACTAGGTTACTCATATAATTAAAATAGGTTACTCACAGGATTAAACAAGGTTACTCCAAAAACTAAGCGAGGTCACTGTAAAAAATAAATGGTGAGGTTACTCATATAATATTTTCAGATTACGCGTAATAATAGAAGGGGTTGTTGAGTCCCCTAGGTTTTGAATGATGACAAACAGCTGTAGGGAACAGTTTTTATTACAGGTGGTTCTAGGCTGCTGGGAAACAGCTGAGTATCCAACTGTTCCTGACTGTATATGAAAAAGTCAAAAAAATATTTGTTATGCTATGATGTGTTCTTGTGTAGCAAACATGAGCCTTCTCGAAGTTAGTACCGGCTGAGAAGAAAAAGCAAGAGAAGAATAAGAGAAAGATAGGGGGAACCAACACAGATGTTGCTGTGATTGAAAGGTTAGACAACCAGGAGAAGACGTTAAACACAATGTATAAGCTGATTGAGGATATGTCAAAGTCTTATAAGTCTAAGGTCACTAAGTTTGAAAAGAAGCTTGCCGAGACTGAGTTGTTGGTAAGGGTGCTACTGGTTCTGTTGATCCTCGTCTTCCAACTGATTCCCGTCTTCCTGCTGATCCTATGGCTAAGGATCAAGATGATGATGATGAGGAAGTGGAAGAAGGTGTTGGATCCTCACATTCCTCCTCCAACCAAGAAGATGATGATGATGATGCTTCTGAGAGGAATAAGGAGAGGAAGAAGAGGATGACGAGGAGTGATTGCTATTTCTACCCGGTTCCCCCATCTCATTCTGATAAGCTGCTTTTGCATTACTGTTTTCCTCCCTATTACAAAACATTCTCTAATGTAATTTAAGTTCCCATTTAACTTTGCTGGTTTGTATTTGGATAATTTGTGTTTGGTTATGGATTATGAGTTGTGTGACAAACTTGATTTCTTGCAGCATGATAACTTGATTGGTAGTATTTTGAATTAGGTGATAGCTTATGTGCAATGGATTTGTCTATGAGTACTTTTTAATAATGCTAAAAGGGGGAAAATGAGTTTGAAGTTGAAGCGCCTAAGTCAAGTATAGATTGAGTCATTGAGTCAGTCCCAGTATAGTTTCATTTATAGTTTAAAAAAAAGGAGTCTTAGGAAACAGTTGAAATAGATATTTGAGCTTTGGTTCAAGTAATCTGTGTTTACTAACTTATTGGTTGCATGAAACATCAATGAATGTGTCATCATCAAAAAGAAGGAATTTATTGAGTCCCCTAGGTTTTGAATGATGACAAATAGTCATCAGGAACAAATGTTATTACAAGTGGTTCCAGGCTGAAATAGCGGAGTATCCAACTGTTCCTAACTATCTAATGAAACAGTCAAAAGAATATTTGCTATGCTATGATGTGTTATTGTGTAGCAAACATGTTATTCCAAGACTCGAATATAAGAAGCCCTCTCAAAGTTGTTCGAGGAAAACTCAAAGTTCTTCATTGCTGATTCAAGGGAAGGTTCAAGGATTGAAGTGCATGAAGATAGTTTAGGATTCTTTAATTGATTTATCTTAGTTCTTCATGTAATATTTGCGTATGATATTTCTAGTAGAATTGTTTGTGTTGTTCTTAAGTGTGAAACAATATGGTTTTGAATACGGAACCGTTGGTTACTTATTCGGACTAAAACTAAGTTGGGTAATAGGTCCGGGTATCGCTTACTTTACGGTGATTGATTGAGTCGAGTTGTTTTAGAAAATATTTTCGAAAAAATATTTTCTCAAATGCTTTCCATAAGAAATGTCTGCCAGCCTTTAGAATCATAGTTCAATATTTACTTGCCTTAAAGTGTGAGTATATCTTGGATAATATCTTTCCTCCGAGAAAGATATTGTTCAAGATATACTTTCCCTAACTTAGGATTATCATATCTTTGATATCTTGAGTTAGGGCTCGCTCAAAGGTTAGACCCAGGTCTATAAACAAAGAAACGTGATTCTCCTTCACTTTTGATGCTCTCCCGGATTTTATTGAGTTTCGAGAGCTTTCATAAAGAGAACGGCTAAATAATTTCCTAAAATAGAGTACGCATCTCATTGAGCTTTACATTACTCTTTATTTGCTTTGTAAGAAAGCGTGAGTTAATAAAAACTGATTGTACTAAATCTCTAACAAAGGGGTTAGAGATTGTGTAGCGTTTGTGAGTTCATTTGTGATTTCTTGCAAGTTGAAGTGCGAAATAGCACACTAGAGTTAGTGTGGGGTGTGTTGTTTCCCTGGAGTAAAGGAAACAGGAGAGTGCGAGAGTATTCTTGTTTTTCAAAGTTGATTAATAAGAAAACTAGCGTAGGAGACGTAGGCCTTTATTTGGCTGAACCTCGTTAAATTTAGTGTGTTCGTTATTGCTTTCAAGTTCTAGTGTTTGCACTGTTAGGAACCAGCTCAACTGGTTCCCCCTTAAATCAAAAGAATTTGAATTTGTCACCGGATCGTTTAAGTGCTCAATTCACCCCCTCTTGAGTATATTGCAAACCCTCAGGGGTGACTCTTATAAACAAAATGAGGTTACTTATGTGAATAAAATGGGGTTACTCATATGATTAAGTAGGGTTACCGGTATAAATAGATGGGGTTACTCCTTATGATTTATGAACGAGTGAGGTTACTCATATTAATAAATGTGTGTTATTTTTATGAATAATTAGGGTTACTGATATGAATAAATGAGGTTACTCATATGAGTAAATGAGGTTACTCCTAAGATTAAAATAGGTTATTCATGTGATTAATTTATAGGTTATTCATAGGATTGAACTCGATTACTCATATGATTAAAATAGATTACTCATGGGATTAAACAAGGTTACTCCTACAAAAACTTCACGAAGTTACTACAAAAAATAAATGGGGTTACTCATATAATATTGGTTACTAATAGTAACAAATAATGTTTTTCCCTCAAAAAAAAAAAAAAAAATAATGTTACTCATATGAACAAAACAAATTCAAAATACAAAATCAAACATGAATCAAGTATATGTCGACAAAACCATAAACATATTGGGTTGCTAAATAACGCCCTAAAATTTCTTACTAACGCCCTAAATACATATATTTATACCGTATTTTATACTTTCCTATTTCTTCTCCCTCTTCCTTCCTTTTCCCTCACCTTTCCTTCCCCTTTCCCTTCTTCTTTCACCACCACAATAAATTTCACCATTGGAGCCTCCACCACCACCAATTTTCCGGCGACACCATATCTTCCGGCGACCTTGACCATGGACTCCCCACCACAGCTTGACCGGCGACACCACCATCAATTGAAGTTTTTTAAAAAAAAATTATGGTGATGCGTCAACCATGGACGCCCACCACAGCACGGCGCCATGGTAGGCGCCGCACTCGTGGTGGGGCGTCCACCATGGAAGCCCCACCACGAGTGCGGGCGCCTACCATGGACGCATGTGCCTGTGGTGGGGCGTTCATGGTGGATGCCTCACTATAATTTTTTTTTTTTTAAAAATCAATCTTTTTTTCTCATAAACTCAGATCTGAATTTTGTTTTTGTGGGATTTGTTTTGTGGATGTGATTTTTGTTTTGTGGGATTAAGTATAATCTTTACTGAAATTGTGGAGGAGAGTATAAGAATATGATGAGTAATCTTTATTGTGAGTAATCTCTACTGTGAGTCTGTGAGTAATCGGGTGAGTTTTTTTCCTCAATTTTTTGTGAACTCGACTTCACAAAGACCCAAAAACTCCAACAATTCGATTTGACATAAACAGTGACCATTTTCCAATGACCGACCCATCTCGCCCTGCCACCGCGTAGCGGGCCCAACTACAGTCCGCCTGATCTCCTAGCTCGACCCTCGTACTCCGCCCCCGCATCATGTCCTTCACCGTGGGGTTTTGAGTTGAAGTGAGAAAAAAGGAGAGGGGGTTGAGTTGAAGAGAGAGAGAGAATAGGGGGTTTTGTAGAGATTTTGGTATATCCTTGCCAAAGTAGTTGCATATAAGAATTTGTGAAACATTAACGGCCCGTTTGGTTAGTGATCATAAATAGTGGTAATAGTAATGAAATTTAGTATAAATTTGTAAAGAAGTTCTCATGTCAATGACTATGGAAATGAAACTTTATCACAAAATATGGGTTTTCACTTATAAATTTCCATTACCATCCAATACCACCTTCCCAAGTGGTAATGGATAGTATTGAGATTTTAGGAAGAAAATGGATATCTTGTGATGAAGTAGCATTACCATAGGTAATGACATTGGCATTCTAGTACAAATTTACACTATAATGCATTACCATTCCCACCATTTATGGCCACTTACCAAACGGGTCGTAATAGTATCTATGTTAAGGGAGAATTCTTTGTACATGTGGCACAAGATAATTGGCAAGTGTGTGCGTTTGTTTATGAATCCAATGGGCAACAAATGACGGGACGGATTTAAGGGGCCAAGATAGTCGACATGGTGAGCGGTTATAAACCTGCTATATACTTCATCCGTTTAGAAATAGTTGCACCGTTTCTATTTGGCACATTTCTTAAGGAGTTATGGTGGGGTCATGAGAAGGATAAGTTAATGAGAAAGATTAATGACAAAGGATAGTATTTATTGACAACTATTGTGGGGTCAATTGATGGGTTTTCTACTTTGCAAAATCTGATGAGAGTAAAATTCCAAAAAGTACTTTATGAAAAAGCAACTTTTACTTAAAGTTTCACACTACCTCCAAAATCTGGAAAGCTGTACATCAAACACTCCCTCCAAATTACATACAGTAGTGTAAATTTAATCAAAATTTCAAACTTCCCTCCAAAAATTTAAGAGCTTTACAATTACAAAAAAATCTCACTATAAAGTCTACAATAGTTAGTCAGTAACGTTGATGAATCCTTAAAAAAAAACAAGTCTCCCAACAAACAATTCTCACTCACTGCACACACTTCACAGTTAATATTTTTCTTTTTGCACAACACTTCTTTGATGGAGTTGGAGGTTGATGAGTATGACTGATGGCTTGAAGTTTTGATGTCTAATTCTGATGAAGACATAACAGTTGATGAACTCATCCACATTGAAGAGCAGATGAACAACATTGAAGATTCCGATAATGACGAGCAAATGGACAACAACTGGTATGTCACTGATTCTGATGCTTCTGATAATGAAGAAGAAATAAATCATGCTGAAATTAATGAACAAATTAATCTCAGAAAGAAACCAGAATTAGGGAGTAGACAGAAGGCTCACATAGTGACTAGTTTGTTAGAAGTTGCTAAGAATTTAGTTGTACCAAGGGGAAAATTTAAAGAAATTGCAACACGTTTTGGGGTTAATAGAAGCACAATTTATAGAATCTGGACAGAAGCTAAGAAACAAGCAATACAAGGCACTGAAATTAATATGCAGACAAAAAAAAACAGCTGTGGTAGAAAATCAAAGTTCACTGATGATGAAGCATTAAGATCAGTCCCTTTAGAGCAGAACAATGCTCGAGTCTTTTGCATCAGCACTTATGTGCGATCCCGCAACGGTGTATAGGCTGATGAAAAGGGGAATTTTGAGGTCTCATACCAACACAATCAAGCCTAAAGTCACACACATTCACAAAATACAAAGGTTACATTTTGTACTCAGCAAAATCTTACCAAGAACAGTGAGAGAAATCCCTAAATTCTCTTATTTGTATAACATGGTCCACATCGACGAGAAATGGTTTTATATGAGTAGAATCACTCAAAGATTTTATCTTATGTCAGATGAAGAAGACCCATATAGATCTGTCGAATCAAAAAACTACATCATCAAAGTGATGTTCATGGGTGCTATATCAAGACCTATGATTAGTAGTGATGGAGTGATCATATGGGATGGAAAAATTGATATTTTCCCATTTATTGAAGCTGTGGCAGCTCAAAGGTGGAGCGTGAATAGAGATAGAGGGACGTTAGAGAACAAAGCAATACAACACATCACAAAGGAAGTGATCAGGAACATGATCGTCACAAAGTCACTACCAACAATCAGAGCTAAATGGCCATCTTTTGGATGTAAAACTATTTGGATTTAACAAGATAACGCAAGGCCCCACATTCACCCAAATGATCCACAATGTCTAGAGGAAGAAACAAAGGATGGGTTTGATATGCATCTAATTTGTCAGCCCCCTCAATCACCTGATTTTAATTGTTTGGATTTAGGTTTTTTCAAGGCTATACAATCTCTACAACATCAAAAGTTCCCAAAAACTGTAGACAAGTTAGTGGAGAGTGTGAAACACGCATATGAATGTTATGATCCAAGACTCATAAATTACACTTGGTTACAGTTAATGTATGTGATGGTTGAGATTCTGAAGGTGAAGGGTGGAACAACTACAAAAGTCCTCATAAGGGAAAGAAGAAGCTAGATAGATTGGGTCTTCTACAAACTGGAGTCACAATTCCTCTGGAGTTGGTAGATGACACAATCTCATACCTAAATGAGGGCGTAGTTACTATTAGAAGGGAAGTTTGTGAAGATGTAGGTGGTTCAAATTTAGCATCTACAAGTGTTGCCATAACATAAATGGACAGTAAGATTTCACAACATACATGCATATCACAAAATTCTCTAACTTGAGCAAGGTAAGGCTCCCTTATTTCGTTAATCATAAACTTTTGTAACTTGAGCAAGATTGGCTCATTTATTTTGTAAATCATAAACTGTTGTAACTAACTTTAGCAAGATAGGCTCATTTATTTTGTAAATCATAAATGGTTGTAACTAACTTGAGCAAGATAGGCTCATTTATTTTGTAAATCATAAATGGTTTAGGGACTTTTTTATGGATAAAGTAATTAATATCCAAGATGCACAAAACTACCGTGGTGAAGCCGCATCACGCATCCACCAATAACATAGCACACAACTTAGCTTTATAACCAGGGAATCAAAGAAACACTCTTTAACATAAAAAATCAGGGTCAAAATCTAAATTAAATAATCAGGGTCATATGTGTACATAAATTCAGGATTACCAAAGGCAGCTTATTCTTTTCAAACCCAAACCAACATATTTACTGCTAGCATATTTTTATAACCAGCTGCACACTAGTAGTAAACCAAATGAGTCCCTTTATTACCAAAGATATTTTTGTGCATATTGGATTAAGATCAGTCCCTTTATTACCAGCATATTTTTATTACCAACTGCACACTAGTAGTCAAGCAAATCAGTTCTCAACCTTATCACTGTTTTCTGTCAACCCTCTAGAGATCACTAAGCTCAAGCATAGAGCATAATCTTGACACTCTTCATACATTTATGAGAATGAAATGGTAAATAGATATCAACATTCAACAAACAAGAAGAATAGAAAGAGATAGAAGATGAACAATGAGATAAAACACCAAAGAAAAGCATGAAGCCAAATTTACTAGAAAACGTCTAGCAACATTCACATCGATTTTCTCCATATTTTGGGACTCACAAATTACTGTCCCAAAAAATTCTGCTCACAACATTATACAACAACATAAAGTTCCCACAAACCATAGCAAAAACAACCAAAATAATCCCACAAAACCATAGCAAAAACAACCAAAAACAACTTTATACTACTACTGAAAATAATAGATAGATGCTTATCTAGTTGAAGATTCCGCCAATTGTCGTGGGCTTGCGTTTCATCCGAGTCGTATCCAATTGTCGGCGAAGATGGTGGTGGTGGATATTCGATTGGAGAGGGGGGACGAAAATACCTTGTCCTCTTGTTACTAGTGTCTCTTTCATGCTCAGGTGTGTCGGGGGCTACTTCACCCACTTCAATTGGTGGTGTTTTTGGGACACACTCTTCAACTTCGCTGCTACTTTCGTCTTCGACATCAGATCTCCAATTATCACTATAACGACGAAGTCTTTCTCTCAAATCAGAAAAATCATCGTCTTCATGAGCAAGATCAAAGTCGTCCTCCTCTTCAAAGCTAGATCGATGTCGCATAGGGTGCTTCAACTTCATCAATTTTACGTATTCCTCATCACTTTCAGAAGAATAATGATAGTAGTACGGATCCATAGATGAAAACTTGACAGAGAGAAAGAGAGAGAAGATAAAAAAATCAAAGAAATTGCCGAGTTTCTAGGGTTCTTGAAGAGTGAACTGAGTAAATTCTCCATAGATCGGAAGAGAGAAGATCGAAATGGAGAGGATCAAAGTTTTAGGGTTCTTGAAGTTGAAGAACCGGACTAGATGTGTCTAGATTTAGGGATCTAATTTCAATAAATTGGGGGGTTAGGAAAATAGTTCATGTGATTTTCTTTTTAAAAGGTACAGGTAATGGGGAGATATAAGGTGGGTAGATTTAATAATGGTTGGTGAGATTAATAAATTGGAGGGAATGGTTAGTAGGTGAATAATTAATATTAGAAGTTAATAGTAAGGGTAAAAAGGTAATTTCATGCCAAAAAACTTACTAAAAAAGGAAATGGTGCAACTATTATGACATTTCCGAAAAAGGAATACGGTGTAACTATTTCTAAACGGAGGAAGTATTAGGGAATGCGCCGATTTAGGAAGAAGTGGTCAAGAATGAAACTACTTTGGCAAGGATATACCAAAATCCCTAAAAAATATCGAAGTTTAACTAGGTCTCTAACGCCTAGTGGGGAATTAACGGCAAGCATTTGTACTATATAAGTAGCTCTTCAACTTGTTTTGTATCACAACATGACAAGTTTCACTCTAGCTCATTTACTCTCCTATTTTCTCACTCGAAAATTCTCTTGTAATCAAAAGCAAGCTTGCATTTTATTTTGCGTATTCACTTCGCTTAAACATTTCAAGTTAATTGACAGTCTCCTCTACGAGTAAATTCAACCTTGTGTGAATTTGCCTAAAACAATATACATATATTGTTATTCTAGTATGAACACTAGACAACCTACAAGAAAGGGGGTGAATTGTAGTTAAGGGGAAATTTTCGAATTATATTGCAGAATTAATATAAACTTAAAACGAAAAAGACAAACACACGAGATTTTTACAAGGAAAACTTCCTAGGCCCAATAGGAAGAAAAACCTTGACCACGAGGGATTTTGACTCAAACTCTCTTTACCATAATAGGCCAAAAGACTCGATCTTTTTACAACCTATTAAATGACCTTCTCTCGTTCCTCTAGGAACTTGTTCCCGCCTCACCCGCTTCCCCCGAACCGATGACACTCACTTTGACTTCACTCGAAGTCTTCTTTTTCTCTCTTTCTTTCTCTCTCTTGATTACAAGGATATTCTCTAATTTTTCTCTCACCTAAACACTATGAATATTACAATAATAAGTATGTTGAATATGAGAGGAAATTACAAGAAAACTTTCTAAGTAATTCTCAATTTTTCGCTCAAGATAGTAATATTTTTTCTGCAAATAAACTTCCTCTTATATAGCTGCTGCAATTCATTCTTCATCTGGAAATGTAATGCTCCATGTTCTCCTTAATTAGTGTGAGTAGAGTAATGGGGATCATGGCCTGATTTTCGCTGCACTTGCTCCACGTTTATTGTAATGGCAACTAACCACCTTCCACTATCCGTTAGTGGATATGAAGCACGCAGGTAGTTGAGTTTGTTGGAGAACTTCAAGCGGTTTGTTCCACTTTATATGCCACGCTCATTCAACCCATTTTCAAGCCCTAACAACAACATCAAAATATCTAATAACTTGGAGAATCTTTTATTCAAAGATTCTAAGTTACTAGAACATTAAACATACCATATGATAAAAATTCAAAGTGCATAAAATAATATCTTGACTTAGATTAAATAAATAATCTTTCTCCACAAGATATATAAACAAGAATTAACATTATAATATTTTTGGATTTTATATTTTTGCAAAATTAAAAACAATATAAGACAACCTAAGTATTTGGCATCATCAAAACATGGAATAACGTAAGAAGTTTAAAACAAACAAAACTAACAAAATGAACAAAAGACTAAAAATCGAAAGCTAATCAGTTTTGAAGACAAGAGAAAGAAAATCGAAAAGCATCACCTAAAAACTAAGAAGACTAGAATGTGTATTTTATGTGCCACTCTACTTACCCCTTTTGTCATCATCTAAGTACCCAAAGAAGACTCTAAGAGTACAAAGATATACAACAATGTCAATGCTTAGTAGCTCAAACATTCATCTAATAATACTAGCCATCCAAACATTTTAATGAGCAGATTAAGATGAGATCAATGCACTTAGACATAAGAAATGCACAAGCTGAGTTCATGAAAATAAAGGAAAGAAGCAAAGAGGACAAGAATATAATCAAGATAAGAGAATATGAAAAGAGATAAAAGATATAAACAAAAAACAAACTTATCACCAGAAACTGATGTGTGATTCACATCCAAAAGGGTGATAAAAAGATAGTAACAACAATCCACACTATTGTTTAATACAAACCAAAAAAAAATTGCAACATTGTTTCATCAGATTATAGGGAAGGGAAGTATTTAGAGCTTGGAGGGTTTGGGGCGAACAACGTAAGAAGCGACCACATCATCAATCTTCTCACGAACTGCAGATTCTCCTTTCTTCACTCCTGCTAGGATATGCTCCTGTTAAAGATCAACTCTGGCAATCCTGGCTTCAACACCCTTGACCCTTGTGTGCAGGAGGGACACTGACTCCAGAATTGAATGTAGAATCCCATGGAGACCAGTAGTGGAGAGAAGGGGAAAATCAACAGCCTGTGATCCTGAAGGAGCCTGATCCTCCTCCGCATCAATATGAACACCACCCCGACCCCCGTTCCTCGGGTGCCTTGGTCACAACAATCCTTTGACTCTTCCTCATTGACCTAGGTCCTTCAAAGACCGACCTCCTCCTTAAACTTCCGCTTGTTCCCGCCTCTACCTTTCCCTTAGGTTCCCGCAACCTCAAACTCTAACTTTCCACCCCGTACCCTCAGAGACAGCCTGGATAAAGTCTCTTTGGTCAAATAATTATCAGGCTCTAAATCAAAGGAGGTACTAGAAGGGAGTTTGATTTGGTTCTTTTTGAGGATAACAGAAATAAAATTTGCATACCCAACTTTTGTGTTGTGGGAAATGCAAGAGGGAAAGATGAGAGATCATTAAAGCAGAGAAGTTTATTTCTATATTCTTAGCAAGGCAAAACATCAAAAAAAGATCCATGAGGCTCGCTTGAATCCTCTTGGAAGTTCTTGGCAAAATAAAATGCCAAAGTAAGTGAAACAAAAATTTATGGAAAGGAGATAGATCTTTTTGATCAAGGGACAGGTCATAATCCTTACACCCAAAGTAACTCGATTGGTAGAATTAGAAGCACCATTAACATTCGCTTTGCCCTACCCTTTACATAGTCCTTGTACCCTTCGCTTGATACCTCAAACCATTCACCCAAACTATTTTCGGTAAATTTAACCAATTTACCATTAACTACACTAATGCACAGACCCTCAGAATTTTCAAAACTAGCAATGAACTCACTCATCTCACTCTCATTAAGACCCTCATCAAAACTTAACACTTTAACCCATTTTTGAAACTTAACAAGATCAAGAAACTGACCCCACTTAATTTTCTTGCACCAAGAGAAATCAATACAAAACCCTATGATGTATTTGGAAGACTTTGATTTCTTACCCCTTTTTGTAGGAACCAAAACTTCCTTTTCTTGCTCAGTTAAAGATCATCCAAATCATCTTCCTTCTTTGGAGAGATTACTTCATTTTCAGCCAAATTGTCTTGAGAACCCAGGGAATCTTCATTTGACTTGGAGGATTCATTCTCACTTTCGTTGTAATCCACCAGAGGTGAAGATTTTTCTGTCGGGAAATTTTTGGTATCATCGGAGGTTTTTCATTTGGGAGCCATTGAGGGTTTAGGTGAAGAAGATGAAGTTGAGAGTTTTTGGAGACAGAGAGAGAAACGCGGTTTTGTAGAGTTAATGGTTTTGGGTAAAAGAGGTGAATTTGCCGTGTAAATTTTGATTTGATGTGATAGGGTTTTATTTAGGGTAGATTTATGGGGGATGGTGAAATATTAAATGCAGCTTTTCCCTTCCTTCTTTAAATCTGTTGAATGATTTTATTTTTAGGTTTGTACATGAACGCTGGTGAAGCGTTGCCAAAAAATATTTTGTGGGGGATGAATGAAAAAGATAATAAATTTATGGATAGAGAATAAAATAGAATTAAATAAAATGGAGAGAATATTTACGTGGAAAAAATAAAATAAGTTGAGGGTGTGAACTTATGCATGTTACATGTTCAAGCTATATGTACAAAGACCTTACTATATTTGCTCAAGTATATGCATGGACAATAAGGGGAGTATTATGAAGACTAATGTAAGTCCTTTACAATGACTGTGCAATGGATGAATAAATTCACAAGATGTTGCTGGCCACTTAGTGTAATTTTGTGACTAAGGGTTTATTTTGAAGTAGCACACTTAATGAATTCTAATCATCCCTAGCTCTAAGCGAATTTTCTCAGATTTTTCTCTAGGAAGTGATTTAGTCAATATGTCAGCTATTTGATTGTCTGTTGGACAAAATTCGACTTTAACAAGACCTTTTTCTACATTATCCTTAACGAAATGATGCCTAATATGAATATGCTTGACCCTTGAATGATGAACTGGATCCTTAGAAATGCAAATTGCACTAGTATTATCACAATAGATAGGAACACACTTAAACTTAATGCCAAAGTCTCTTACCTGTTGCTTGATCCAAAGGACTCCGGGAACAAAGATGCAGCCAGCTACCACATACTCGCCTCCAGAGGGACAAGGCAACAATATGTTGCTTATTTGAGGTCCAAGAGACCAAGCTTGTTCTAAGGTACTGAACAATCCCTGACGTGCTCTTGCGATTAACCAAGTCTCCAGCATAATCTGCATCCGAATAACTTACTAGCTAAAAAACATCACTTCGAGGATAGAACAAACATAAGTCATCGCTTCCCTTCAAATACATTAGAATTCTCTTAACTGCCGTTAAGTGAGATTTATTGGGATTTGATTGGAATCGAGCACATAAACCAACACTAAATGAAATATCGGGTCTACTTGCTGTTAAGTAAAGTAATGAGTCAATCATACCTCGATATTGCTTCTCGTTTACACACTTACTATTTGAATCTTCATCTAACCTTGTTCCTGTTCCTATGAGAGTGTTGTTGGTTTTTTATTGTTCCATTCCATATTTCTTCAGCAGTTCCTTAACATATTTTTGTTGATGGATCATTGTTCCTCTTTCAATTTGCTTGATTTGCAATCCCAAAATGAAGTTCAACTCTCCCATCATACTCATTTCGAACTCACTATTCATAAGATCAACAAACTCCTTACACAGAAGATCATTAGTAGCACCGAATATTATATCATCAACATAAATCTGGACTACTAATATGTCTGATCTTTTTGATCGAAGGAACAAGGTTCTATCAACTTTGCCTCTTATGAAATCATGTGAAAGCAAGAATTTTGACAACCATTCATACCAAGATCTAGGAGCTTGTTTCAACCCATAAAGAACTTTATCAAGCTTATAGACTTGATTTGGAAGTTCCGGATTTTCAAATCTGGGAGGTTGTTCCACATAGACGTCTTCAAGTAAAAAACCATTTAGAAATGCACATTTTACGTCCATTTGGTACAACTTAAATCCCATGCAGCAAAGGCAATTAAAATTCTAACTGCTTCTATCCTAGCGACAGGAGCAAAGGTTTCATTGAAATCAATACCTTCTTGTTGATTGTATCCTTTGGCTACAAGTCTGGCCTTGTTCCTTACCACTGTTCCATGCTCATCTAGCTTGTTCCTGAAGACCCACTTAAGTCCGATAACTTTCTGGTTCTTTGGCTTAGTCTCCAGATGCCAGACCTTGTTCCTCTGAAACTCATTCAGTTCCTCTTGCATAGCATTTATCCAATCAACCTCTTTGAGTGCTTCCATATGATCCTTAGGTTCTGTCATAGATAAGAAAGCATGAAAAGCACAAAAATTCTTCATTTGGGATCTCGTTTGAGTTCCCTTTTCAATGTCACTTTTTATTAATTTTAAAGGATGAGAATTTTGGTGTTTCCAAGGCTTTGGATGAAATCTCCTGGCCGCATCTTGAGTTTCTTAAGGTGGTTGATTCACTTGATCTTCTTCATGTTCAGGAGCTCCTTCATCTTCCTGAGTTCCTCCTCTTGCTTGTTCCTCGTGAGGATCAGGCACAGGGTTCTCTGGATCAGGAGCTTTTTTCTTCTCTTTTCCTGCAGGGGTTAGTTCCTCATCACAATGATTAAACTCGTTAGGACGAGTCGAACCAATTTCAAAGTTATCATTATGACTATGTTCCTGTAAGGAGTTAGTCTCATCAAATATAACATGGACACTTTCCTCAACACACATTATTCGCTTATTGTAAACACGATAAGACTTACTACTTAAGGCATATCCTAGAAAAATAGCCTCATCACTTGTAGCATCGAATTTTCCTAAGTCAGCCCTTTCCATTATTATGTACAAAGCATTTACATCCAAAAACACGAAAGTAAGCGATATTGGGTTTTCTTCCTCTATGGAGTTCGTAAGGAGTCTTCAAAATGATTGGCCTTAGCATGACACGATTGATGGTGTAGCATGCCGTATTCACTGCTTCAGCCCAAAAATTCTTCGGAAGACCGCTTGCAATTATCATCGTCCTTGCCATATCCTCAAGGGTCCGTTTCTTCCTTTCGACTACACCATTTTGTTGTGGTGTCCTTGGAGCTGAGAAGTTATGATCTAACCCTTCATTGCTGTAAATTCATCAAACTTGGAGTTTTCAAACTCCCAACCATGGTCAGATCTTAAATGCTTTAATTTAAAACCACTTCGTTCTTTGAATCTTTTTAGCAAAGGTTAAAAATTCATCAAACGTCTCATCCTTACTATGAAGAAAAATAACCCATGTGTATCTTGAAAAATCATCTACTATGACTAATAGATATTTCTTACCGGATCGACTTTGGATGCGTACATGGACACATAAGTCCATGTGAAGAAGTTCCAACGGAATTTGTGTGCTTACCATTTTCTTGGATTTGAATGAGGATCTTACTTGCTTGCCTTTAACACATGAATCACAAACACCGTGGTTCAAAGACTTAACTATTGGTAAACCAACTACCAAGTCTTTCCCACTTAGTTTATGAAGTAGGGACAGGCTTGCATGACCGCAACGTTTGTGCCATAGTAGAGGATCAGCTTCAATCATGCTTAAGCATGTGAAATTCTTCCTAGGAACAAGGTTCAGGTCGACCATGTAGGTGTTTCCTTTCCTCGTTCCATCAAGGATCTTGGTTCCTGTACTTTCTTTGCTGACTACACAAGACTCATTAGTAAACTTCACGAATTCCCCTTATAAGCAAAACCGAGATATACTATGCTTTAAACCCTCGACCAAAAATACATTATCTATGGAATGTGACCGAGATTTACCAATCTTACCAACCGCACTATATTACCCGTAAGATTGTCTCCAAAGGTCACAATTCTTCCATTATAGATTGAGAGTGAGAGAAATTTGGATCTATCTCCCGTCATGTGCTTAGAACAACCGCTATCGATGTACCACAAGTTGTTCCCCCTCACTTCAACCTGTACCATAGCAAACTAGTTAGTGGTAGGAACCTAGTCTAGTTTGGGGTTCCTTTGTTGAACTTGAGTCTTTCTTAATTTTCCAAACCTCTTTCACTAGGTACGTGTTCCTCTCAATACGTTCTTCTCTCGGTGGAATAGTCGACATAATGTGACCACTGTTCCCACAGCTTAGAACATATTTTACTACTTGCGTATCAACATATTTTTTCTTTTTGTTCTTCTTCTTGTGATTGAAACCGAGACCATCTCTTCCTTTATTTTGATACTTTTGTATCCATGTGACTGGATCGGAAGCTTGTTCCTCGAGGGTTCCAGCTTTCTTCCTTAATACCGCATTGTCTTGTAAAATATTTCCATAATCATTTTTGAAATTTTCAACATTGATTCCCGTATTAGTTGAAGAGATTGTTCCTTCAGAATAAACAAGCTTTCAATTTTGCCAATTCCAAATTTAAAAGATAATTTTCGTTGATCGCTTTCAAATGCTTCTTGATAAACTCTACTTTTGTCAAAGAGTTCAAAGAATCTTTTTTCAGTATCACTTTTTAATGTGTTAAGCCAATTAGAGTGATTCTTAGTGACTCTCAAGGCATTAGTTAATTGATCTCTATTTGTGCAAACTTCCTTGTAGTCATCTAAGGTTTCTAATAAAAGTTTTAGTAGTTGGCTTTTATTAAGTTCTGTAAGTTCCACTTTAATGGCATTAATACTTACCTTGGGGTTTGATGATTCCACTTTGTCCTCGATATTCGCCATGAGACATAGATGGGTAGTTTCTTCCTCAATCTGTTCCTGCTCCTCCTCTGAGTCAGACTCTCCCCATGCTGCAACCATGGCTCTCTTCATATCATTTCTCGAGAAAGACCTTTGTTGTTCCTTGCCCTTCTCTTTGTACTTCCCTTTTGCTTTCTTGTTATCCCATTGAGGACACTCCTTGATGAAATGATCAAGGCCTCCAAACTTGTGGCAACTTAGCTTCGTTGGTTTCTTTGTGACCTTTCCTTTGTAATTCTTGTTGAAGAATTTCTTGAATCTTCTTACAATCATCGCAACTTCTTCATCATCAGAATCTGAATCTTCTTGTTCCTCTGACTTAAGAGTCAGAGCCTTAGGCTTCGAAGATTCAGTTTCATGAGTTTCTAAATGTAACTCATGGGTCATCAAGGAACCAAAGATGTTGTTCAATGTTCAACGTTGTGAAGTCCTTGGTTTCCAACAATGCCGTTGTCTTAGCCATCCATTTCTGATCTTGTGGTAGACTCCTTATTACCTTACGAACCTGTTCCTCTGGAGAGATTATCTTTCCCAAAGATTCAAGTTCGTTTCTGATGTTTCAGAAGCGAGTGAGCATGTCTTGAATAGGCTCCTTTTGTTTCATGTGAAACAATTCGTACTTATGCATAAGCATATCAATTTTTGATTGTTTCACTTCACTTGTTCCATCATGAGTGATTTGAAGGAGTTCACACATTTGCTTAGCAGTCTTGCATCCCATGACTCGGTTGTGTTCATGGGTACCCAGACCACAATAGAACAGCTTCTTGGCCATGTTGTTCATTTCCATTTTGTCGAAGTCATCTTTGTCAAACTCGACAAAGGGGTTTTGGAATCGGCTCCCTTTCTCGTTCTTCTTTGTGACTTTAAAGTCACCAATTTCAATTACCTTCCATACTTGGTAATTTTCAACTTTGATAAATATCTCCATACGATTCTTCCAAAGATGGATAATGTTGCCATTGAACATAGGTGGGCGTTGAGTTGAATACCCTTCATCAAGCTTTTCTCCCGTAGTGTTCATTTTTCCAGGTACAATCTCCTCAGTGTTAGCTGATTCTGGAGGTATTATGCTCTAATACCAATTCTTATTCTAGTATGAACACTGGACCAACTACAAGAGGGGGGGTGAATTGTAGTTGAGGGGAAATTTTTGAATTATATTACGGAATTAAAATAAACTTAAAACGAAAGAGACAAACACACGAGATTTTTACAAGGAAAACTTCCTAGGCCCAATAGGAAGAAAAACCTTGACCACGAGAGATTTTGACTCAAACTCTTTTTACTATAATAGGCCAAAAGACTCGATCTTTTTACAACCTATTAAAGGACCTTCTCTCGTTCGTCTAGGAACTTGTTCCCGGGCCACCCGGGTCCCCCGAACCGATGACACTCACTTTGACTTCACTCGAAGTCTTCTCTTTTCTCTCTTTCTTTCTCTCTCTTGATTACAAGGATATTCTCTAATTTTTCTCTCACCCAAACAGTATGAATATTACAATAATAAGTATGTTGAATATGAGAGGAAATTACAAGAAAACTTTCTAAGTAATTCTCAATTTTTCGCTCAAGAAAGTTATATTTTTTCTTCAAATAAACTTCCTCTTATATAGCTGCTGCAATTCATTCTTCATCTGGAAATGTAATGCTCCATGTTCTCCTTAATTAGCGTGAGTAGAGTCATGGGGATCATGGCCTGATTTTCGCTGCACTTGCTTCACGTTTATTGCAACGACAACTAACCACCTTCCACTATCCGTTACTGGATATGAAGCACGCATGTAGTTGAGTTTGTTGGAGAACTTCAAGCGGTTTGTTCCACTTTATATGCCATGCTCATTCAACCCATTTTCAAGCACTAACAACAACAACAAAATATCTAATAACTTCGAGGATTTTTTATTCAAAGATTCTAAGTTACTAGAACATTAAACATACCATATGCTAAAAATTCAAAGTGCATAAAATAATATCTTGAGTTAGATTAAATAAATAATCTTTCTCCACAATATATATAAACAAGAATTAACATTACAATATTTTTGTATTTTATATTTTTGCAAAATAAAAACTATATAAAACAACCTAAGTATTTTGCATCATCAAAACATGGAATACAACATATATATTAGATACAAAATTTGTTGCAATTAATATGTACTAGGGCGAGTATAATAAGCTTTTTTAGGGATCTTGAATCAGGGATGGCCCTGAGCAAGTCCAAAATGGGACTCAGAACAGGGCCTCCCTTTTGGAGGGGCCTCAATTTTAAAAAAAAATTAAAACCAATAAAGGCCCAAAAGGCAAAAGTACTAGCTTAGGCATTACCGCTTGAGTGATCGAAATATCGCCCCCAAAAGTTCTCTCTCCCGACTTTCTTTCTCCCTCTCCTCGATTTCGTCCTTGCTTTAAGCCTTTAACTACCGGATCATCACTCTCTCTCCTTACCAAAAATCCAACCCAAAAACTCACCTCTTCCTCTCTCTCGTTCTTACCTCTTACAAGTTACCTTCTACTACTACTTAAAATTCGCATCACCTACCCACCAACTTGCACAGGGGTCATCCGGGTGTTGAAACAACCTTAAGGTTTACAACCAATGATTCTTTAATTTCAATTTTGCAATTGTTGTTTGTGTGGTCTATATCAATTAGGAGGCCCGCCCGAGCAAGTCCAAAATGGGACTCGGAAACAGGGGCCTCCCTTTTGAGGGGCCTCAAATTTAAAAAAAAAAAATTAAAAACCAATAATGGCCCAAAAGGCAAAAGTACTAGCCTAGGCATTACCGCCGAGTGAACGAAATATCAGCCCCATAAGTTCTCTCTCCTGACTTTCTTTCTCCCTCTCCTCGATTTCCTCCTTGCTTTAAGCCTTGAACTACTGGATCTTCACACTCTCTCCTTACCAAAAATCCAGCCCAAAAACTCACCTCTTCCTCTCTCTGTTCTTACCTCTTACATGTTACCTTCTACTACTACTTAAAATTCGCATCACCTACCCACCAACTTGCACAGGGTCTACTGGTGTTGAAACAACCTTAAGGTTTACAACCAGTGATTCTTTAATTTCAATTTTGCAATTGCTGTTTGTGTGGTCTATATCAATTAGCAGGGCCGGCCCTGAGCATGTCCAAAATGGGACTCAGAACAGGGCCTCCCTTTTGGAGGGGCTTCAAATTTTTAAAAAAAAAAATTAAAAACCAATAAAGGCCCAAAAGGCAAAAGTACTAGCCTAGGCATTACCGCTTGAGTGAACGAAATATCAGCCCCAAAAGTTCTCTCTCCTGACTTTCTTTCTCCCTCTCCTCGATTTCCTCCTTGCTTCAAGCCTTTAACTACTGGATCTTCACTCTCTCTCCTTACCAAAAATCCAACTCAAAAACTCACCTCTTCCTCTCTCTGTTCTTACCTCTTATAAGTTACCTTCTACTGCTACTTAAAATTCGCATCACCTACCCACCAACTTGCACAGGGTCTACTGGTGTTGAAACAACCTTAAGGTTTACAACCAGTGATTCTTTAATTTCAATTTTGCAATTGCTGTTTGTGTGGTCTATATCAATTAGTGGGTTTTATTGTTGTAGATTGTGGGTCTCAGAATTTTATTCTAGATGGTCAAATAATGGCAATTACGCACTCTGGGTAGTAGCTTCTACTAAGTAAGTGAATTTATTAACTTTTTTGTCTTATTATATCAATTAATGGCTTGTTCAGTTGTTCCTGATTTTGGTCCTTCGAATGTATGTGAACTCGAGTTTAAATTTTTCTCAAGTTTTCAAGTTCTGTTTGTGGGGATGTTAAAGTGCTTGAACGAATTTTTTAAATGCTATCACTAGTGGAAAAACAAGGAAGGGTTGCGGTCAAAACAGCCCTAAGGGCTGCGTTTTTGGCCAGCAGCCCTTTCCATAGTAGCCCTTCAATAAATAAGAAGGGTTGCGGTTTTAAACCGCAGCCCTTCACAACGAAGGGTCGCGGTTCCAAAAACGCGCCCTTCTAAGCCGGGAAGGGTTGCGCTTTTGGCCCGAACCGCACTCTTCTTCTAATGAAGGGCCCTGGTTTTAAGCCAAAAACGCAGCCCCTATTTAAGTGAAGGGCCGCGGTTTAGGCTTAAAACCGCAGCCTCTCACATTCAATTTTTTTTTTTTAAATAAATTGCACCCCCACCCCCCGCCCACCCCCCGCCCAAAGACCCACACCCCACCCTCGCCCAAGACTCCCCCACCCCCGCCCACCCCCGCCCCCAAAGACACCCCACCCCCCGCGCCTCCAAAGACTCCCCCACCCCCGCCCCCACCCCAAAGACTCCCCACCCCCGCCCACTCCCCGCGCCCCAAAGACACCCCACCCCCCGCCCACCCCCGCCCACCCAAAGACTCCCACCCCCCGCCCACCCTCTCGCACTCCCACCCCCCACCCCCCACCCCCAGCCCCACACCTCCGCACACCCCCGCACTCCCCCGCCCGCCCTCACCCCCGCCCACCCCCTTCACTCCCCCGCACCCCCATCCCAGCCCCCACCCTCTCGCCACCTCCTCCACCCATTGTCCGCCACCACCCCAAAGACCCAACCAACCCCATAGCCCAACCCAGCAGCCCACCATGGCAGCCCCCCACCCCACCCCCCACCCAAAACCTCCCTTCGACACAAAAAAAAAAAAACCGATCAAATTGCAATAATAATATATGACAAGTTTTTGAACGTAATATAATAATTAACTTTAAATATGTATAAATTTAATAATGTAAAAAGTGTACATAGAATTGATACAAACTAGTAGATGTATCATAAGCAATCATCGCAAATGTGGGACGCCAACTTATCCCGAACTTCATGTAATTCGTCTGTGGTGAAGGCCCTCAAACGTGGTGTGTTATTCATATAAACCTTGCAAAACAACCAAGGAATAAACACATAATATAAGAATTCAATCATTTACCGTAGTTAGTAGTTCTAAAAATGACATATACCTTCCCGAAATTCAATCAAAAAACAAATGCAAGCCTAAAAGTAAACTCATGTCGAGATACTCTTTCACTTCGGCTTTGTTTTGTAAGCAATTGTCATCTCGTATTATGTTTGGACATAACCAACCAAACATTGCACTAGATGTTGCAAGCAATTCATTGTATAATAACCCCGAGAAATTATATTGATTATATTAAAAGTAAAACCAACAATTACTTATTATGGATTTGAAAACTACTTAAGGCATATATATGTATATGTATATTTAATTTATATACTTATGTATTACCTCATGAATGTTTGTATCATGGAAACATTCAACTCTACCCCACATAAGAATTCTTTAATATCAACCTTTGAAATGAATGTGCATGAGTCCTCAAGGTAGTGGAATTGTTGCTCCCCCAAAGCAACCTCAATTGCGCTTTCATCGGGTAAATCGCTAGCGCACTCATGTAACCAAAAGCATGGCGTAGTAAGGCTCCGCACCACCTCCGGATCGATAATAAATGGATTTTTTTGTCTTAGAAACATTTCCCCGTCACCACATTTCGTTCACCTTCATCACGTAAACTTGCTTTCTTATAAGGTGAACATGCCTTCTTTCCCTTCCCCGGCATGCGAGGCGCCTTCCCCCAAACCTAGTATTTAGTTAAAAGTAAAGATATTACCGACTATCATAGGAACTATAAAAGAAAACACGCATATATATATATGAATGTTAATCATTGTACCTCATCCGAAAACCGCACCAATGCACGCGGCCACGTAACATAATCGCCAAGGGCATCATTTAGTAACCGTAGACCAACTTCGCGGCTAGCAAGAGAAGAGGTAATTCTTCGAAACCCGACACAATTTTATTGAGGGTGACCACATAGTGATTATGATCCACTAACTGGTTATGCAATCGTACTCGGCCACTAGGGGTTGTGCATGGCCATGAGCTACGAGGATGAAACTATCATAACCATCTCCTCCAACCTAATAGTTCACATGGTGTCTCTTCCCGTAAAAAAAACTCTATTTATAGTTAGTCTATGAAACAACATATATATAGTAAGAATTTCATGCATTTAAGAACGTAACAATAGTTGTTTAACAAAGCAAAGGGATTAAGTGATTACCTTCAACTCGGGTCCTACGGTGGATCAGCCGGGCTAGGTGTAGTATCACTACCCTTCTTGAATGCAACAAAAGCTCGGTAAACCCATTTGCTCCAAAATGGCGTTGAAGTTATGGGTCATCTCCTCCCTTAGCTCCTCCCGACATGCGCCTTTCATAGCCTCCACATCTACCGACGTTGCCGAATTCACACTACTTACACTTGATTTTGTCGCCGTAGTGTATTGATCACCATATACCTTTCTCAAACCGAGGCGGACACCTCCTACGCCCTCACGCGTCCACCGTGGTCCTGGTCCTAAAGTTTCGTGCAATGCATCAATGTGTCCTTTAGAGTGAACTCACCAGCTTGCCTCTTTTTCCTTCAAGCCAATCTACATAAGTATAAGAGAGAAATGCTTGTGAGCGCAAAAGTTATATTATATATACCTTATATAACCATATAATCTGTACTTACAATGGCGTTGGCTATCTGTTGTGTTCCCGGTCGCGAGACTCTTTTTCCCTTTGCATCAACCCCATGCATCGAACACCACCAATCGAGGACTCTATCTCGGTTGCCGAGGCTGTGCAACTGTCGTCATTGAGCCACTCCCCGTTGCCGTTGTCGACCCTATTGTGGGGTAATGGCTGAACATCCACTTCTCTCTCGCCTCATTGTACGAATGAGCACCCAAATGATGATAATACTTCCTAGCTTTTGCACTCGAGCTACTTTTCTCACGACTTGCCTAAAACACACAATTATAAACAAAGGTTAGCTACGTACGGTGCTATACAATAATACTGGATCAAAGTTTATTAAATCTTAATAAAATATTCTTACAATAGCTTGTGGGGTTGTTTTCTTGGCAACAAATGCTTCCCACTCTTCAGGTTTGATAGTTTTCCATATTTGAAATGGTAATTTGGATGGTGCAGATGATGTTTCCGGTGAAGCCTCAGGATCGGCTTGTGTTTCTCCGCCGTAGATGTTCTTCTTCTTTGTACCTACTACTTTCCTCCGCTTAGTGATCCACCCAGACACTAACTTAGCCTTGAAATCTCTGAATCTCTGGGCAACCGCGGATAGAAATACATTCTTCTTGGCTTCATCATCTTCGATATTGAATTGATTCTACAAAAAACGCAGTTCACAAATTAGTTTTCGCAAATGTTGTAATTTATATGCTATAAGTAATATTACACATATATTTAACTAAATAATTAAGAAACTAAACGTTATTGTACTTGAAGCTTACCATGGTATCTTCCCATAGACACCGCTTCAATCCCTCGGGCACCTCTTTCCATGAGTGCAAAATGGAGAGTTTATGCATGCAAATGCCAACTTGCATGCCATACTTTTGACGCCACTTTCCACAAGGTTGACCCATGTTATCGTACTCCAAAGTCATATTTGTGTGTTTCCCTAGTGACTTTGTAGGTCCCCTTCCTTTTCTCTTTTTCGTCGCCAATGACTTCCTAGGCATTTGTGCATTTATCTCTTCACGGCGAAATCGAGACAATTTACCCCGTTCCTTTCTCGCATCGAAAGACTCATCCTCAGTAGTGTGTTCGGCGCCACTTGTGGTGTTATCCGTATGCACATCCGCCATCTCCCTGAAATTGTACAAATAATGCATTAATATAACAAAAAAATTAAAATTAACATTGCCACTAAGGGGGTGGGGTGTGGGGGAGGGGGTTCTGGTGCAAGGGGCAACAAAGGAGGGACGGGGAGGGGCAACGGGCGGGGAGGGAGGGGGAGGGCCGCGGCGGGGAGGGGGAGGGAGGGGACCGTGGCGGGGGGAGGGAGGGGCGTGCGTAGGGGGGGGGGAGGGGCAGCAGGGGGAGGGAGGGGGGTGAGCGTGGTGGGGAGGGGAGGGGCTGTGGCAAGAGGGGGAGGGGAGGGCAAAGCAGGGGGGAGGAGAGAGGGCCTGTGCAGTGGGGGGGAGGGGAGGGTGTGCAGCTGGGGGAGGGGGCAGGGGGGGGGGAGGGGGGGCTGTGCAGTGGGGGAGGGAGGGGAGGGTGGGGGGGGAGGGGAGGGGCAAGCAGGGGGAGGGGGTCAGGGGGCTGGGGGGGGGAGGGGGAGGGGAGAGGGGGGCGAGGGGGGGGGAGGGGAGGGGGCAGGGGGAGGGGGAGAGGGGAGGGGGAGTGGGGTCAGGCAGCTGGGGGGGGGAGGGGCGGCAGAGGGGGAGGGGAGGGGACTGTGCAGTGGGGGGAGTGGAGGGGGGTGCAGTGGGGGGAGGGGAGGGGCTGGCAGGGGGGAGGGGTGAGGGGGGGGAGGGGGGGAAGGGGGAGGGAGGGGCAGGCGGGGAGGGGGGACTGGTGGGGGGAGGGGAGGGGTAGCAGGGGGAGGGGAGGGGGTGCGGTGGGGGGGGAGGGAGGAGTGTGCGGTGGGGGAGGGGAGGGGTGTGGTGGGGGGAGGGGCCGTGCGGGGGGAGGGAAGGGAGGGGGCATGCAGGGGAGGGGGAGGGGGGGACCGTGGCAGTGGGGGGGGGGGAGGGGGTGCAGTGGGGGGGGGGAGGGGGGCATGGGGGGGGGGGGGTCGGCAGGGGGAGGGGGAGGGGAGGGGGGTCCGCGAGTGGGGGGGAGGGGAGGATTTGGAAGCGAAAAGGCTAAAATAGGCCTAAAATGCCCTTTTCGCTCCCAAAATTTAACCTACAACAATTGCAAACCTAAAAATCTACACAATAGTTACATTATACCTCATATAATCATGTTCAAAAAGAATTTGGGGTTAAATGACTCGATAAGTACGAATTGGACGCGAAAAGGCAAAATTTGGCCTAATATGGCCTTTTCGTTCCCGAAATGCAACCAAGAACAAATGCAAGCCTAAAAATCTACACAATAGTTACAATTATATCTCATATAATCATGTTCAAAAAGAATTTGGGGTTAAATGACTCGATAAGTACGATTTGGAAGCGAAAAGGCTAAAATAGGCCTAAAATGCCCTTTTCGTTCCCAAAATTCAACCTACAACAATTGCAAACCTAAAAATCTACACAATTGTTACATTATACCTCATATAATCATGTTCAAAAGAATTTGGGGTTAAATGACTCGGTAAGTACGATTCGGAAGCGAAAAGGCTAAAATAGGCCTAAAATGCCCTTTTCGTTCCCAAAATTCAACCTACAACAATTGCAAACCTAAAAATCTACACAATAGTTACATTATACCTCATATAATCATGTTCAAAAAGAATTTGGGGTTAAATGACTCGATAAGTACGAATTGGACCCGAAAAGGCAAAATGTGGCCTAAAATGACCTTTTCGTTCCCGAAAATGCAACCAAGAACAAATGCAAGCCTAAAAATCTACACAATAGTTACATTATATCTCATATAATCATGTTCAAAAAGAATTTGGGGTTAAATGACTCGATAAGTACGATTTGGAAGCGAAAAGGCTAAAATAGGCCTAAAATGCCCTTTTCGTTCCCAAAATTCAACCTACAACAATTGCAAACCTAAAAATCTACACAATAGTTACATTATACCTCATATAATCATGTTCAAAAAAATTTGGGGTTAAATGACTCCGTAAGTACGATTTGGAAGCGAAAAGGCTAAAATAGGCCTAAAATGACCCGAGAATTGAATCAGTCACATGGCAATGGAATGCCCATCACCGGTAGCGGCGGAGTTGAAACCGTTATAAATGTGGAGAGCACCGTATGGGCTTTCGATTGCCATGTGACCCGACTCTCCACATTTACAATGCCCCACCACCACCGCCACTATTGCCCCCCCACCGCAATCCCTCATTGCCATGTAGGCGTAAAATGACCTTTAATTTTCGTTTCCGAAGCCTAAAAATCTACATAGTTACATTATAAAACAAAAAAGAAAATGAAAGATAGTAGTGATACCAAACATGTGTTACAACTTACAACAATACCTTCACAACAATGCCTCACCCACCCCTATCCACCCTCCCCCGCCCCCTCCCCCACGCCCGTCCAAAGATCCCCCGCCCTCCCCCCCCCATGCCCACTCCTCCCCACCCCTCCCCACCCCCCCTTCCAAAGATCCCCCGCCCTCCCCGACCCCATGCCCACCTCCCCCAGCCTTCCCCACCCCATGCCCACCCTCCCCCACCCCATGCCCACCCTCCCCACCATCCCCACCACCCTTTCCAAAGATCCCCCGCCCCCCCCCACCCCATGCCCAACCTCCCAGGCCCTCCCCACCCCCTTTCCAAAGATCCCCCCGCCCTCCCCCACCCCATGCCCAGCCTCCCCCACCCTCCTCCACCCCCTTTCCAAAGATCCCCCTCCCCACCCTCCCCCACCCCATGCCCAAAGCCTCCCCCCACCCCATGCCATCCCCCTAGCCATCCCCCATCCCTGACCCCCACCCCCCCACCCCTACCCCTCTACAAGCCCTCCCCCACCCCCTACAATCACATTTTACAACACAAAATAGAAGAGAAACTAAATAAAACAAAAGGAAGAGGGGGATTACCGACAATGCAAAAGTGGTGGTGGTGGTGGCGTCAAGGCGCGCCGAGAGAAAAGAAGAAGAAGGAGCTCGTGCAACGCCGAGAGAAGAGAAGAAGAAGTGTCGGTGCTCATGATTGCCGTTAGGGCGGTGCGAGTTAGTGTGAGGGAGAGGAGTGAAGTGTGCGAGTGAGTGTGAGGGGAGAGGGGTGAGCTGAGTGTGCGAGGGAAATTTGCGAGTGAGTGCTACCGTGTGTTGCGCGCAAAACTCGGAGTTGAAATGGGCGGGATAGGAAGGGCCGCGCTTATCCTAGAAAACGCAGCCCTTCGTGTATGAAGGGCTGCGGTTTCTAGGATAAGCGCAGCCCTTCACATAAAGGGCTGCGGTTAGCCTTAAAACCGCAGCCCTTCATTTTTCTTCATGTGCTCCTGGGAAACCCTTCATAAAGAAGGGCTGCGTTTTTAATAAAACGCAGCTCTTCACCCTTCCTTTTTTTTCCCCTAGTGTATATTAATGTTGTTGAATTCAAATGTAAATCTCCGTTATTTTCCTTCACTTTTCTTTCCAATTCCAACTTGTGTGCTTGAAACTCAATCACTGGTGAACTGAAGTGGTATCAATGGCATCCGTGATAATCGATTTTGTTACTTTGATGATGATGGAAGTTCATTGATTAATCTGAAGAAACTTCACCTTTTTCTCCGTGATTCACATTATCCTTTGATGGGGTGCTGTTTTTTAAGTCTTGCCCATTGTTGGAAGATTTACATTTGTGTCTACATGTTAATATATCTTCCCTTAATCTCAAGTGTTTGAGTCTAGAAATGATTGACAGCTTCTCAAATAATAGCAAGTTTCTGATTGATGCCCCTAAGTTGGTACAATTTGAATGAAAATAATGATCTTACTGGTGTTGGTAATAATGTTAATGAAAATGATGATCCTACTCATGATAACAATGGTATAAATGAAAATAATGATCCTATTGATGATAATAATGGTATTTATAGAGGCCTCATTTTCAACTTCAGCACAAGGCCTCCCTATTGTCCGAACCGGGGCTGTCTTGAAGGAGGCCATATCTTACATTACCAAAACATTTAAAATTCTTTGTTCAAAAAGCAAACATGCTTAAAGACATAGGGAACTGAATTGCTAAACAACGCCCTAGAATTTCTTAGTAACGCCATAAATACAGTATTTTTATACCGTATTTATATACTTGCATTTCTTTTCTCTCTCCCCCCTTGACTCACTTCCCTAACCCCTCCTCCTCCAATTTCAAAAGACACCACCACCACCACCATCTTCTTCTCCACGGCACCACCACCACCACCGTACCCGACACCACCACCACCACACACCACCACCACCGACACATCATCACCACCACCCCTCTCTCCTCCTTTTTTTTTTTTTTTTTTTTTGAATTTTTTTTTAAAAAGGGGAGGCGTCCACCATGGACGCCTCCCATTTTTTTTTAAAAAAAAAATTCACCGTAAATGAAAAAAAAACAAAAGAGAGAGGGTGATGGTGGGGTACAACGGTGGTGGTGCATGGTGGTGCGGTGGTGGTTGTGCGGCGGCACACCGTGTCCGGTGGTGAGTGGAAGAAGATGGGAGGGAAAGTGAATGAAGAAGGGGATAAAATCCGAAAATGAGAAAATATTAGGAAGTAGTCAAGGGGAGAGAGAAAGAAATGCAAAGTATGTAATTACCGTATAAAAATACCGTATTTATGGCGTTATTAGAGAAATTCTAGGTTGTTTTAGCAAAACCCAAAAAAAATTGTTAAACAGGAAAAGGGAGACTATTTTGTCCCGTTCTTTTGAAATAAATAGGAGTATTCTTGAAGATAGTTGGTGGTTGAGGGAGGTGGGAATTTTTTTTGAACCCCTCATAAGTACACACATGACATAACAACACTCAAAACTGTCAGACATAAAATCATCCGCTCCATCTGCAGGTACAAACTTAAGGCGGGTATCCTCTCTTTCTCTCTCTTTCCGCATTACATTGTTCAGTTTTATCATTGTAATGTGGGATTTTGCTAGCAAGGAAAATGGTAAGATGCAGGGACAAGAAGCATTGAGAACAGTGGAATGTTTAAGAGGCAGATTACAAGCAGAGAGAGCAGCTTCAAGAGCTGCAGAACAGAATGCTGAGCTTCTTGCCAAAAAGGTTACACACTGTTCACTCTTATTATATCTCTTTTTCTCAAATATGTAGCTCTCGGAAGGTTATTAGTGGTTATTTGGTTGAACATGAGAAATTACATATCATTCTTTGGATTTTTTTTCCGTTTAGTTGCATTTCCATCCAAAGTGCCAAATTTATTTGGTTGATCATTGAACGTAATTCATTTATCTTGTGGGAAGTAGATATTGTAGGGAATTACTTCCAATTTCTACTATGTTTTTGTCAACCAAACAAGCTATTAGTGTCGGACATGGGTATCAATTCAAATGTTGGACTCGCTTATTCGATAAGATGCAGTGTAAGGGTCAATACCCATTCTTAATGTTGCTTAACTTTATGATTCAGATAGAAGAGCTAGAGAAACAGCTCAAGATTGAGAGAAAATCCACAAGAAAAGCTGAAAAGAAGCTCAATTTCCTCAAAAGAAGCTTGAATCTTTGAAATTTCCGTTTAGTATCAATATATCAGAGAAATGTGAGCGATCTATCTCCTCAAATAATTCTGAAAATTCCTGCTTATCATCTATAGCTTCCGCAAGTTTTAATCATCAAGAAGATCTTCTTCCAGAGTTTGAAACCTCAAAATCAAGCTCCACCACTAGTGAAATGGCAGAGGAAGCACAATCAGAGACTAGTGTGGAGAATAAAAGTCGAGATATTAATAAATGTGATGGTAGCCAAACAAATTCCTCTGCTGGGATACAAGAATCAGACCAATTTTGTCACGGGTGAGTGGCATTATGTTGTAAGGTTTTCTTTGAAATTTAAACTTTAATTAGTACTATTACTTTTGTTGTTTTTAGTGAGGTATAGAAAAGCCAAAGTTTGGTGCATGTGAAAACTTTTGAATGATAATAAATCAATGATTCAAAATGAGATCTTCCCAAATTTTTAAGACTGGTTTGTTTCACCATAACAAGTAAAAGATTCTCATGAATTTTGAATACACAAGAACTAGGTTCCTTCATTAAATTTATGGAAATGGAGAAATGTTGTTTGGTTATCATAAGGGGATGTAGTAGAATTTCCCATGAATTTCTACTTATCTAGTGAGCAGTGGCGGATCCAGGATTTTATGAATAGTGGGTCACTACCGACTATTAATCATTTTATAACCAATCCATAATTTTTTTTTAAATACTTCAAAAGTGTCCATTGTCAATTTTTTTCTCAAATAAACAGTGCAATAAATTTAAGTCAAATATAAATGCATATCATTTTCAGAAAGAAAAAGAAAATACATTTGAATTGACCAAGTAAAAGAATGGAACTTAAAAGAGAGGACAGAATATTGGTGAGATTCCGCCTCTCTCATTATAAAACTTAACACTCAACCCATCTAATTTCAATTCACAACTCCATAAAACCAAAAAAGAAAACAATTGTGAAATCAAACCCAAGAATCCAAGACAGAAAAAGAAGAATACAAATTAAATTTATACTTTTATCAAACACAAACCCAGATAACTCTTCTTCTCAATCCCAAACTCCTCTATTAGATAAAAGTAAAAAAGAAGTTCAAGATCACTAATACACTCCTACACTCATGCATCTTCAATTCTTCTCCTTCTCTCTCTTCTCCTTCCCTTCTTGTTCCTTTCTTCCCTCAATTTAATTTTCTTTGTTTTAAGAGCAGCAGAATCGAACCCAATAAAACCAAATAATTTTTTTTACTAAAAAGACCCAAAACCCAGCTCGTGTTTCTGCTTCAAAATCAAACAAATTAAAAGAATAGATCCTACAAAAATGATTTAAGGATCTCCAATTATACGGCAGATAATCATCTAAATTTGACAAACTACTCAAATAGTAATTAAGAGCATGAAGAAATTCAAACATTAAGCAATTATAAGTAATGATAAATCAAAGAAAAGCTTGAAAATTAATGAAACATTGCAGGCCTCTTTCGTGACTTAACAGGCACAACATTTACATTACCAACATCTAAAGAAAAGCTTGAAAATTAAAGAAAATTGCAGGCCTCTTGTAAATGTTGTGTATGTATGCGACCTCCAAGTTGATGAACCACCACATTTGTAACCCATGAAAAGGAGAGAGAAGAGAGACTGAAAAGAGAAGATAGTCAGAGACATTGAAAAGAGAGAACAAAGTCAGAGAGATTGAAAAGAGAGAGGAGAGGGACTGAGAAGAGAGAGACTGAGAGTCTTTATATCGTTTTTTTGTTTTTTTTTATAAAAAGTTTTTCATTTCTTTTTCAAAAAAAAATGGTGGGTCACATGACCCACCATGACACAGTGTAAATCCGCCACTGCTAGTGAGAATAGGTAAACTACTTCGCTTAATTTGTAGAAAGTAGAAGTTTATGGGAAGTTCAAACTTCCCCTATTTTGTAAATTTTTTTGCCAGTCAAACAACAAGCACATCATACACTTCGTGGGAAATAAAAATTCTCATGATTTACTTGGCCAATATAAACAATAATGGTTATTTGCTTCATGAAGATGATTAGCCTAATTTCATGTCGACTGTCAATTTTAGTAAAAGGTCTAATTAACTAAAAAATCTCAAAAGATACTTACCTGCAACTTCTTTCATCCCTCCCCAATTTACTCTTCCTCTTCTCACTTTCTCTCCCCTCTCAACATTTTTCTCGCTTTCTCTCTTCATTCTCTCGTCACTCTCCCTAAGCCACTACTTGACTTTCTCTCTTTTCAACACAATTTCTCTTTCTTGAATGATAAATGTCGAAGCAAATTTAACAAAGAAGGATGATCAAGCATCTAGAATCGAACTTAACAAATTAATAGATAAATCTAACAAAATTGATATTGAAGTATGATCCAAATTCGTGGTAGAATTCTCAGAAAATCTTGTTTGGTTCTAAACCCTAATGCTCGATGCTTCATAATTTCTCTCTTCCTCTTCTCACGCTAAAGTTGATTTATTGTTTGTTTTAAATTTCATTTTGGTGTTAGTGATGGATCTTATTATAAATTCATCGTTAGAATTCTCATAAAATCTTATTTAGTTATGAACCTTTTTTTTTTTTTTCCTTTTTTTTTTTTTTTTTAAATTTTTGTTTTTTTTTTTTTTTTTTCTTTTTTGTTTGTTTATCAAAATTTTTTTTTTTTTTTTAAATAATTTTTTTTGTTTTTAATTAAAATTTTAATTAATTGGTCATCAAAATCGAAAAAAAACCCCCAATCATCCCTTCACGTTACGCCGATAATGCTTGTTTTAGGAGTGGGGGAGAGTAGGGGATTCGACAGGGGTGGGGGGAGGGTGGGGGGATTCGACGAGGGTAGGGGCGAGCCGCGAAAGGGTCGACGGGGAGGGGGGAGCAGCCGAGGAGGGGGGTTCTTGGGCCGGGGGTGGGGGAGGAGGGGGTCATTGGGTGGTGGGGAGGTTAGGGGGTTAGGATTAGGGTTTAGGTTAGGGTTTAGGTTTAGGGTTTAGGGTTTAGGGTTTAGGGGATTAGTTATTAGAGTTAGGGTTAATAATGGCAAAATAGTAAATAAAGCTAACGGAAACTTAACACCGTTAGTCACTAAGGGTATTTTGTGCATTTTATGCAAATGACAAGGGCATCCCGGTGCATTTCCGAAACAACGAGGGTACTGCGTGCATTTCGCGAAACCTCGTAGGTACCTGGTAAAAAACCGTTATATTTTTTATTATTATTAGATACCTTGACCAAAGTTTTGATTATACCTTATGTTTTGTTCCTTTTGTTGGTAATTTGACTCTATCTTAAATGCAATTAGTTGTACTTTTGAAATTTTGTTTTATTTTAAAGTAGTGGCAAATCTGAAAAATTTAAAATGGGGGTGCAAAATTATGTTTCACTTAATATCACAATTACTAAAAGGTTGACTTTTTTTTTTGGGAATCACTACCACCTAACGGAATCTTGCAAAAAACATTAGTTTTGCCGTTAGTTGCACTTGAAATTATGATTTTTCCCTTCCCCAAGACCACCACCACCGCCCCTACCACATGCAACAAGTCAACAACCATGATTGCCACTATTGCCTCCACCATCACCCCTACTCCCACCCACCCAAAAATCGACCCACCCAACACAACATACTAGAAAACCACCACCACCACCTCCACCCAATCAAAAATCATCCCACCCCACCCCACTACCCTAACCAACTACGAAACCACCACCACCTCCACCTCCACCTCCACCCACCAAAAAATCGACCCACCCCACAATACTAACCAACTACGAGACCACCACTACCTCGTAATGGTGGTTAGGAGAGAGAAGGGGATCTCAAGGGTAGTGAGTTTCGTGGGGTTTTGGTGGTGGTGGTGGTGGTGGTGGAGATTAATGGAAGGTAAGAAGGTAATTTCACATGCCACTAACAGAGCAAAACTAACGGTTTTGCGAGGATCTATTAAGTGGTACTGATTCCAAAAGAAATGACAAAAAGTTGGTATTTATATAAAATTTCAAGGAAAAATTGACAACAGAGGTCTCAACTTTGGGCGATAATTTGTAAAAGATCCGAACTATTGATTAACCCGGTGTAGGTCCCAACTTTAGGGGGTCTTAACTTTTAAACGGGCCTTAGTGACTTGAAACCGGCTTAATAGGTCATAACTTGTAAAACTTGGGTCACATTAGAAGGGTTAATTGAGGGAGGGAAGTAGGAACTAGGTGAGATTTTTAAAAAATCGTCAATTTTAAGTCACCAAGGCCCGCTAAAAGTTAAGACCCCTAAAGTTGGGGCCTACACAAGTTAATCAATAGTTCAAACCTTTTAAAAATTATCGCCCAAAGTTCGAGACCTCTATTATCAATTTTTCCAAATTTCAAACAACCTAAGTATTTATTGTAAAAAATTTCCCAAAGTGTGGTATTTATTAACAAAATTTTCAAGTTTAATGTAACTTTAGTAGCATTACGTTTATAGAACATCACAGTTGTAATCTTATATGAAATTTTGATTTATAAATTTTTGGGACCGACTTAACGTAACATTGATGAAACTTTGCCGAAGAGGCGAAGAGGATACGATCAGATGTTTGAAATTGCTTACCAGCCACTTATATTAATGTATAATATATAAACTGTGATGCAATTGTAGACTTAGGGTTTATTTGATTGATATGAGAAAACATGGAAAATAGAAATTCATAGGAATTGAAAATTTGGTGAGTTGTTTGGTTGACAACAAAATAGTTAAATGAAGGAATTAGAAATTCCTAGGAATTTTGAGTTCCCACAAAATGGAGGAAGTTACTTACCTAGGTCCCCTAGGTAAGTAGAAATTCCCATGGGAATTTAATTCCCTCATTGTCAACCAAACAATTTAACCAATTTCCCATGAATTTGATTAAGTGGTTGTTTGGTATACCTGAAATTATGTAGGCAATAGAAATTCCCATGATTTTCTAATTTTGGTAGTTGTTTGGTTGACGAAGTGGGAAAATGGAGGCAATGAAAATTCATAGGAATAAAATGTAAGAATTAATTTCCCTACCCTCCCCGTGGTCACTCACAATTCTTACATAAAGTCCTATGAATTAAAACTTCCCTTGTGATTACCAAACAACAACTAATTCCTAGTAATTTCATAAGGAAATTAAATTCCCACAAATTGTAAATTCGTATACGAAATTAATTCCCATTGCAACCAAACAAGCACTAAGTAATTTATTTCCTATGAATTGCAATTACATGGGAATTTTGACTTCCCATGTAAAACCAAACGACCACTTATTTTAGATGGAGTTTAATTTATTTAAAATGTAAATGCCTTTTTCTATTTTTTCAATTTTTGAATAAAGAATATTTCTTGGCAAAAAAATCTTCCAGATACCAACGGCCAACATTGGAGAAGAAGATGAACGAACACGAAAATGAGGAGAACCAAGATGATCATCATGTTGATAATTCAATGGCGTTAGTTCCAGTGACCTCAATTATAGAATTTAACAATTCTTCAAACGGGGTGATGAAGTTAAAAAGTGGAAATGTTAGTGAAGTCCTTGACACATTAAGGCATATCAGATCAAATCTTCAAAACTCATTGGAGGAAAGGCGCATCATTAATGTTGGTTAATCTGTAGTAAAAGAAAGTCAATACTCCATCCACATGAGTATAGTGTTTGTTTCTCATTTTTTTCACTAGAAATAAGAAATATAAAAAAATATTATTTGTATTATTTAATAATGTACTTGTATTATTAAAGTGAGAATTGGTGGAACTCACCGAGCTTATTAAGAGTAGGAAAGGTTTGAGACAGGGTGACCCTATATCACCGTACTCATTTGTTTTATGCATGGAATACATCAATAGGTGTTTGATGGGTTTGCGACACAAGGATTTCAAGTTCCACTACAGCTGCTAGGCATTTAGCTTTATTGGTGTCAGATGTTTATCTTACGTCAGAAGGTCCTTATGATCATACAAGTTCCTTGTAGGGCGTTTTTGTGAACAGGAAAGTCTGGTGCGAGAGCTCTCGTTGCCTAGGAAACTCTAATTCTTCCTAAGGGTGCTGCTGGGTGGAACATGATCAACATCAAGTTGTAAAACTCTGCTGCCATTGGTAAATTGTTTTGGATCTAGCACACAACAAAAATAGAGCATAGATGAGATAGATTCATGGTTTCTATTTGAAGAACAGAGCCCTTACAACCATGGAAGTACCTTCCCAAGTTTCATGGGTTGTAAGGATTATCCATATCAGGGTGGATTTATTATCAACAGCCTATATTCACTTACCAGCAGTTAAAAGGGACTCATGAGAAGGTGAGACGAAAGAAGCTTGTTTGCACACAATCCCTTCTCCTTCCAAGTGTCTTTATTACTTGGTTGCTCTCAGGACAAAGGTTGTTGACTTGTGAGCATCATTTGCAGAAAATTAGGATGTGTGGTCAAACTTGTATAATGTGCAATATTGAGAATGAGACACTTGAGCATTTGTTCTTTGAGTGGCAGTTCTCTATGCATGTTTAATTGGCAAACTATCTTGTAGTGTTGGGTTATCATAGACGACCTAGTAGATGGTCTACTGATTTTCAGGTATGTATTTGGCATTTTGGCCGTAATTCTGCTCTGTATCAGGTTTATCGAATAAATTTTTCTAGTGCTATCTACTTGATTTGGAGGGGAAGGAATTCTAGAGATTCTAAAGCAAATAACAGCAAGTTGAGGAGATTATTTAGACATATTTAGTTCTTGGTGTGTTTGAAGCAAGAAAAATTGAAGTTCTGATATTTCTTTTGTTTTAATGTTTGTAGCTTTTGTGTTTGGCTTGTATCTTCCTTCTTCTCCAATTTTATTAAAATATTATTATTTACAAAAAAATATAATGTACTTGTATTAGAATGCTAATTGTCTTTTTAATATTTAATAATGCAAATAAGATATATGGCTAAAAATAACCAAAACTATATGGAAACAAACGAGCAGCATCAAATGCTTACTAACGTTAAAGATAGAGTGGAACAAAAGTTTGCTTGAATCCAAACAAAACAAACTTAAATTAACGAATAAGATTACATCAAATATTTCTAACAACTAATATAATTACCGTATGCGTGTTTTTATTACCTACGAGGGATGAGCGCGTATTCGACTACCTCATTGTAAAGGTTTTTGTTTTGAAAATCATTTTGAAATGAAGAAGTAACCAACAAGTCATTAAAGGAAGACTCATAAACCTAATTGGATATTGAGAAATCGCAGGGACAATTTAGGGACTTATCCAATATAGATTTTCCCGTCATGACTCCATAATTGGTCTTTAAACCAAAAAATGAGTTCGGGGGGGTGAGGGTATGAATATGATCAGGAATCACATTCTTCCATTGCTTGCCTCTACTTAATACGATTCATAGCAAGTTTTATGCAATTAAACAACCAAGTAATACGTTAATGCAATCTAAAATTAATCTATGTTGGTTCATTAAACATATAAAGCAAAATTTGCCAAAACAGACCTTGTATATATATCACATTTTCGGAGAAACAACCTTTTAAAAATTTTTATGCCAACTTAAGACCTTAAATGTTAATTTTTGTTGTGAGAAACAACCTTGGTCTATTTTCCGACGTTGACCAGCTGGATTCCGGTGTTGACTCACTTAAGTGAAGAGTGTGACTTGCACATGACTCGTGTTTTACTTAATTTAAGCCTTTTCCCTCCATTTCCCTCCTCCCCCACCCCTGCCCATCTGGACCACCCTAACCCCACCCCTCCCCCACCCCGAAACCACCCCACCTACTTGAACCCACCCGACCCCCACACACAATCTCAATCTATCTTCAAGAAACCCCAAACCCACAAACGTCCACATCACCACCACCAACATCGAAATCCACCGACCACTATATCTCTCTTCACCAAACCCCAAACCAACAACCTTCAACCACAGAACCACCACCAACATCAAAACCCAAACCCATTATCTCTCTCATTTCACTTGGTGGTGGTGGTGGTGCATTTTGGGTGGTTTTGATTGGAATTTGATGGTCGTGGCTATTCGAATTGTGGGTTTGAATTTGATGGTGGTGTGGTGGTATGTTTTGGGGTTCAAATGGCGGTGCTTTTTGTAGCGATAGTGTTTTTAGGGTTCTACTAGTGGTTGTGGTGTCGGTAGTTTTATGGGTTTCGGTGTTTTCTGGATGGAATGGTGGTGGATTGGTGGTTGGCGGTAGGGCATGGCGAAGCAGAACTAGCAGCTAGTTTCACTGGTGGTGCGAGAGTTGAAGATGATGGAGGGTGGTGGTGATGGGTAACAATTAGGGGGAAATGGAGGGAAAAGGCTGAAATTAAGCAAAACACGGATCAACATCGGAATCCGTCTAGTTAACGTCGGAAACAGACCAAGGTTGTTCTCACAAAAAAATTTACATTTAAGGTTTTAAGTTGCCAGAAATTTTTTAAAAGGTTGTTCTCGAAAAATGTTATATATAAAAGGTTTGCTTTGTAAATTCCGCACACATAAAAGACTAAATTTTGGTGACATGTTATTTCAGCAATCAAATTACAGGGAACCTAGTCCAATTGTCCAAATTATCGAAATTTAGCATTAGAAAATTTATTTAGGTCTTTGATTAGCAAAAATGAGGTGATGAAAGAAATAAAGCACACAATCATGCATATAGATATGAATAATATATAGAAAATAAAATAAAAAGAAAGAGTACCTTTGTCGTGTGCGTCTTAGATAACAATCTGTAGGAGGAGCAATCTTGAAGCTTCAATGGTGTTTGAATGTAGATTAATGGGGGAGTTTGATGCGTTTTAATGTATTTGAGGATAACTTGTATGTAGATATGTAGGCAAGTATGCGTTAAGTGTATGAAAGTATATGAAAAGTCGTTTGAAAAGTCGTCGTCGAAACTAAATTAAAGTCTATATAGGAAAATCGTGACCGGTAATCACGCGGCAAGATAAGAAAAAGTCGCGTGCTCTGCGCATGGAGCGTGCGCTCCGGGCACGGGCCTTGCGCCTAGCGTAGGCTTCGTGTGTTGAGCGCATGAGCGTGCATTTGACGCAACCCAGATTTATGGGGTTTTTTTTGTCCATTTTATCTTCATTTTTTGAAATACGAAATTAACTATCTATACGAATAAAAATCTGATTTTTGTAATATCGTTTGGAAAAATAATTATCGAAAATAATTATTAAGAATATAAAAAATACAATTAATTATCAGGAAAAATTAATTGTGCCATTGAAATTGGGCTTCAATTTAATAAATAGACTTTATGTTTTCGAAATGATTTTGCGCTTAGCTCATTCGATTGCTCTTCCTTTGAATCGGACCGATTAGGACGACGATATTTTTCATCATTCAGTACTCAATAGGGAGACACGATTTTGTGTCTACCATTACAAACTTAATTAAGATTTCACGGATTTGAATGTAAATAGTTGTAAGTTGAAATAATATCTAAGTAGGGACAATTTTGTTAGGACATCCCAAAACAAATACATGCACTATATTATGGAACATATGCAGGTTGTACTACTTCTTTTTAAAAAAATTACCAGGAGGTTAAAATGGATCAGAAAACTTTCCTATTTGTAATCGTACTATATGGTTAGATGATTCAAATCTTGTTTGTCTTTTAGTTTTGTTTTTCTGTTTATAATCGTACTTCCTCTATTTTCTTTTAATTATAAGGCATACACAATATTCAAGTATGAACTTTGACCGTTAATAACTTTAGATTTATATTGTTATTATTGTTAGACATAGTTTTTCTGTCATTAGTTCTTGTCAACAGGTTTTGTCAAAAGAATATGTCGCCAATATGCAATTGTTTTATTTACGGAAGACAAAGAAGTATTAGAAATTAAGCACGTTTATTTTATAACGAGAAATATGATCAGAGACTGTTCCTAACAATAAGGAGAGATCATCCCCACTATTTCACCAGCTAGAAAAATGGACCAGAATCGTTCATCGTCAGTCAAATCAGTAGAGACTATGCAGCAATGGAATTGAAGATGATGGTATATGTCGATGTCGCCACCAAACTGATAAAAGAATTTCATCCTTTTTACCATATGATAGATCCCAAGAGAAAGTGGCGTATCCAGGATTTTCAAATCGAAGGAACTGTAACTAATTAAATAAACTTGTTCTCAACATTTAAAAAATCTTCTACGTTAAAAATATTACAATCCAAAACATTGTTCAACATTTAATGTTATAAATCCCAAAATACATAAATACATAAATAAATATTACAAATTCATCCGACGGGTCTTCATTTGTTGGAAACGATCAACTATAGCTTCATTGGGAATTTGTAGAAACACATCTTTCACGATGAATGTCACCAAACAATCATTTAAAAATTGATCACCCATGCGATTCCGCAACTTACTTTTCACATGAGTCATTCCGGAAAACACCCTTTCTACACTTGCCGTAGCAACCGGAAGACTCAACATTAGCTTGATTAGCAAAAAAACTAGTGAATAAGTTCCATGCCGATTTGTTTCAACAAGCTTCATTGAAAGGGAACTAATATCATGCAAATTTTTGAACTCATCATCACTTTGCATATCATCCATGAATATATCAAGTTGACAATCAAGAGTATCCAAATCATTACTTGAAAATTCACAAGGATAAAAAGTAGCAAGTTTAAGTACCTTTTCCTTGTTAAAGGAAGAGAAGCCATCCTTAGGACTTAAGCAAGCCATACATGTAAGCAACTCCGTATTGACTTCATCAAATCGACTATTAAGTTCTTGGAGTAGCAAATCAATTATTCCAATAAAAACTTCAACTCTAAAATGATGAAGGTATGTGGCTTCTTGAACAAAACGCTTAGATCTTCCTTGAGGGATATAATGAGCCTCCATATCCTGAACAACAATGTCATTTTTCATGCAAATTGAGGTGACTTTATTAAAGTGTGTCTCCCATCCACCATCTCTCATTCTTTGCAATGCTCGTTTAGTTAAAACAACAAGTCTCATGGCATTAACAATATCTTGATCTTTTCTTTGCAAAGCAAGACATAAGTCATTAGTGTACCCAAATATTGTCTTCATTAATAGTGCCATAAAAAAAAATCAAATGACTCTCATGAGTACACAATACCTTGGGCTTTTGCCTTATCATCCGCATTGGAGCCATTCTTCCCAATTATCACAAGTACTTTAACAATTGTAGGAAACAAGTTGATAATATTTAGAAGTGTTTTGTAATGTGAACCCCAACGAGTTTCACCGGGCCTTTTCAAACCAAGTTCTTGATTTAACCCCGATCCTGTTACAAGTTCACCCATCTCCAAGGCTTCATCAAGTTTTTGAGCTTGAATTTCTCGAATCATTTCTCTTCTTTTACAAGAAACTCCAACAACATTCAACAAGGTTGCAAGTGTATCAAAAAGCCAAGCACACTCATTATTTTTTTAGCAACGGCGACAAGAGTTAGTTGGAGTTGATGAGCAAAACAATGAACATAATGGGCACTTGGAGTATCATCCTTAATCAAAGTTTTAAGACCATTTATTTCACCCTTCATGTTACTAGCCCCATCATACCCTTGCCCTCGAATCTTCGACGGACTCAATGAATGTTCAACAAGTAAAGTCACAATTGCACCTTTAAGAGACAAAGCGGTTGTATCACCAACATGAACAAGTCCAAGAAATCGCTCCACAACTTTCCCCGTTTTCCTTTCAACATAACGCAAACAAAGAGCTAATTGTTCCTTTTGAGACACATCACTTGACTCATCGGCTAATATAGCAAAGTAGTCATCACCAAGCTCCTCAATGATGCTCTTAGTTGTTTCTTTAGCACAACAATTGATGATCTCTTTTTGAATCGTGGGAGTCGTTAATTGACAATTGCCGGGAGCATTTTCAAAAGTGACCTTTGAAACATCTTCATTATGTGACTTTAGCCATTTTAAAAGTTCAATGAAATTTCCCCTATAAAGAGATTCTTCATTTTCTCTATGCCCACGAAATGCCAACCCTTGTCGTAATAGATAACACAAACAAGAAACTGAAGCTTTCAAGCGTAGTTCATACGCACTTTGAATCACATCATTTACAATATCAAGAGTATTAACAATTGATTTTTTTCCCCTCTTTCAAGTTTACATATTTCTCATAAGCAAGATTATGTGAACTTTTAATTCTACCAACATGCTTCTTAAACCTATCCAATTTATTCCATGACCTAAATCCTCCATTAACAAAGACATCTCCCCCATTATTAACTTCAACATCATTCTTGAACAAGTAATAAACAAAATAAAATGCCGCATCTTTCTCAATACTATATTCAAGCCAATCCCATTTTTCAAACCAAGAAATACTAAATCGACGTGGACCTCCAATGTCTCTTACGGGAAAGTTATGAGTCTTTGGTTGACAAGGTTTTTTAAGAATATATCCGCTCCTAACCGAATTTCTTTGATTTGCCGGATAATCCATTATGTTTATTCTTTTTCCGGGATCATGAGGAAGAAGCTTAACATCATAAACCAATTCTTCCTCCTCTAATGGTGTACTACTAGTACTTAAACCACCCAAATGCATATCATTTTCTTGAGTTTAAGGGGATTCATGAGGAGGCGACACACTAGGCTCACTAGCATTAGGAGAAGGAATTTCACTATCTACCGGAGAAGTAGATGAAGTTTCTTGAGATTTCATTTTCTTGAACATAAATTGTCGAAGATCGGGTTGTTTTCCCTTTGATCTTTTCAATCTAGGTGTCATTTGACTCATTTCCTATATCCAATACACAAATAAACTAATCACTATCTAGTATCTCCTAAATAATCCATATGAAACCAAATTAATAACCAACAATTAATCAATCTTATAAATCAAATTAATAACCAACAATCAATCCATCTTATAAATCAATTAATTCAAACTAATTCATAAACACATTACAATTCACCAAAATCCTATATACTACACTAGTGGAAAAAAGCCTAAGGGCTGCGGTCAAAAGTGGCCTAAGGGCTGCGTTTTTTGACCGCAGCAATTAGAGTAGCAGCCCTTAATATATATGAAGGGCTGCGGTTACGAACCGCAGCCCTTCCATATTTAAGGGCTGCGGTTTTCTCTATTAACCGCAGCCCTTTTGTAATTTTTTTTTTTTTTTTAAATTCAGCTATATAATATTATGATACGCTACGCTTGTTCCCTGTTTCCTTGCTGCTTTGCTTATATATATAGAGTTCCCAATTATATATGTAATAATTATATATATATAATAATAATAATGTTAAAGAGTACATATTAAGGCAAATATTAATTCTAATACAAAAAGCTACATTAACGCAACAACCGAATAGCTTGCCAACTTGTTTCGAACTTCTAGCTAGTTCTTGCAAAATCCTAACCAATGTATCATAGACAATCTTCACAAATGTAGGTTGCCAACTTGTTTCGAACTTCATCCAATTCTTCAATTGTGAATTCATCCAACCTTGGTGCGTCGTTATCCATGTAAACCTTGCAATAATATGAATATAATAAATTAATAAGATCAAGTCAAACATTTACAATATATAATAACAACTAACTCTTGCAATTAATTAGCTAATTAAACAACCAATTTTTGAGTTGATTTTGTCGATTTTTGTGAATTTGAGCTATATTCACTTCCCAAAACTACCTACATGTTATATATAGGAGCAAAACTAACACACACCACTTACTTTATGCATAGTTGAAGTGTTAATGTCATATTTTGGTGCAAAAGATTAGAAGTTCAATTTTTAGGTTCGTTTCGGGGTCGTTTTTTGTGAATTTGAGCTATTTCACTTCCCAAAACTACCTACATGTTACATATAGGAGCAAAACTAACACACACCACTTACTTTATGTATAGTTGAAGTATATAAGTCATATTTAGGTGCAAAAGATTAGAAGTTCAATTTTTAGGTTCGTTTGGGGTCGCTTTTTGTGAATTTGAGCTATTTCACTTCCCAAAACTATAAATCATGTTACATATAGGAGCAAAACTAACACACACCACTTACTTTATGCATAGCTGAAGTGTTAATGTCATATTTTGGTGCAAAAGATTAGAAGATCAATTTTTAGGTTCTTTTCGGGGTCGTTTTTTGTGAATTGGAGCTATTTCACTTCCCAAAACTACCTACATGTTACATATAGGAGCAAAACTAACACACACCACTTACTTTATGCATAGTTGAAGTGTTAATGTCATATTTTGGTGCAAAAGATTAGAAGTTCAATTTTTAGGTTCGTTTCGGGGTCGATATGATTATAGTTAATTTATGCTACAATTTCCAAAATAAACTAATTCTTATCTATCAATTTAATCTAAATTAAATAAACTAATTAGTTACATACCTTTTGAAGATAATCGATGTCGGTACAACGGTTGACTATATCAAACATGTACCGCAAAGACGTAATAGCCACAATCAACCCCATTCTTTTGTTGCGGACATCGAAATTCACCAAATTTAAACATCCAAAAACATTCATGTTAAATTTAAAGTATATGAAAATAAATGGTTAGACATAAGATTCACCAAAGTAGTTACCTCAACTGATATCCAAAGAGGAGCTTTTCCTAATCGAAGTCCAAGTCCATAATGGTGCTTCATCACACTACATCAATACATTATATATAAGATGTTTATTATATATATATATATATATATATATATATATATATATATATATATATATATATATATATATAAATGTGTAATATTAGGTACACATATTGTTCTAGTTAAGTTACCTATTCAATAGTGACTTGACTAGTAAGCTCCGTGGTGGTTGTCGACGAAGAGAATCAAAGTGGTAAACGTGATTATTTGACAAACATATCACAATGAGCGTCCAATGGAGACTATATAAGAAAATAATATAAAGTTACTTATTCAACGATTCGGTGAATTTTGTTATCGATATATATGGAACAAGAAGGCAAGTTATCTAAACAAGGAAATAAAGTTATAGAAAATAAAGTAAAGCATCAAGTTTGGTATAACAAGCTTACGCTTCAATATATGGAACAAGGATGAACTTCTCTTCTAACCGATGTGATTGTTTGAAACTAGTATCGAGATATTCTTTCACATCGGTTTTGTTTTTTAAACAATTGTCATCTCGCATCGTACTTGGACATAACCAACCAATCTTTGTCTCACTCATTTTTTCATTCAATTCAAGACACAATAACCCGAGAAATTAAAGCATATAATAAAAAGTAAACATACTTATCATGTATGGAAGTTGAAAACTATTATAAACTTGTAAAGTAAGATATGTATGTATCACCTCATGAAAGCTTGTCTCATTGTTCCACTCAACATTTCTCCACGTAAGAATTCTTTAACATCGTCTTTGGAAATCCATGTAGATGACTCATCGTAGTAGTTGAATTGTTCCTTCCCCAAAGGAACATGTATTGCAAGTATCATCGAGCAAATCACTAACACACTCATGCAACCAATAACATGCCTTAGTAAGGCCTTGCACCACCAACGGCTCGAGAAGTGGATTGTTTGACATACTAACTTGGTCATCGAACACATTTGGTTCAATTTCAAGCACGTCCAATTGCCTCCTTAGCCATCTTGTTTTGTGAACCGACCTTTTTAGCCTTCTTGTCATGTGAACCAGCCTTCCTTGAAACCTATTAAAAAGTAATAATAAGAATATTACTAATTATTATATATATGACATAGAAAAGTAATATAATCGGAGTTGATTATTACATAAACTAACGCATATATATATGTATGTTTATCGGTGTACCTCATCCGAAAATCGCACCCATGCACGCGGCCACGTAACATAACTACCATGGGCGTCACTCGATGTATGTAGACTAACCTCCCGTTTTGGCATCGGAAGACCTAAGTCTTCAAAACCAGGCTCAATGTAGTCGATGCTCACCACATAGTGATCATTGTTCACTATCCGGTGATGCAATCGTACTCGATCACCGGAGGCCGTGCATGGCCACTAGCTACCACAATCGACTATCGAATCATTTTCTCGAACTAATAGTCGGCATAGGGTCTCCTCCTTTGAATCAAAACAAGTCATTAATAGTTAATTGCGATGAAACAACATATTTAGAATTGCATGCACTTAGGGACAATACATAGTTAATTAATAAAGCACAAGTGATTAAGCGTGATAAATTAAACCAAATACGGTGATTACCTTCAACTCGGGTATTGGTGGATCGAAGTGCGGTATCGTTTGATTATCCGATGTTTGTGGAACACCGATCGGCCGGTTAGATGGAACATCACTACCTTTCTTCAATGGGAAGGTCGGTAAACCCATTTGCTCCATCATAGCATTGAAGTTATGTGTCATCTCCTCTCTAAGCTCCTCCCGAATTGCGTGCATTTGATAGCCTCCACATCTACCGACGCCGAATTCACACTACTTGCACTTGATTTTGACGTTGTAGTGTATTGTTCACCATATACCTTTCGCACGCCGAGGCGGACACCTCCCACGCCCCTCACACGACCACCGTGGTCCTTTCCTAGAGTTTCGTGCAAAGCATCCATGTGTGCGGTAGGAGTGAAATCACCATGTTGCCTCCTTTTCCTTTAATCCGATCTACAAAATAAAACAACAGAAAATTGGACGTTAAAAAATTGCAAAAACAAAACGTACTACCAATAAGTTGCCGGCAGAAGCGAAGTTAGCCAAGAGCCGCTAGTGCGCCGAGCAAGCAAAGCAGCGGCGGGCCGACCGGTTTGCCGCCGCCGCTGCTCGGCTTGGCTGCGTGCTGGCTGGCCCTTGCCGCCCGGGCAATGGGCGTGCAAGCGGGGGCAGGGGGGGGACTGTGGTAGGGGGAAGTGCGGGTGCGGTGTGTGGGGGGTGGGGTTACTTGAATAATGGAAATAAACGAAAAACATATCAAATTAGCAAAATACGCCTAAAATGTTCTTTATTTTCCCGAAATCCGACCAACAACAAAGTAGCACCTATAAATCTACTTAATAGCAATATTTTAGGTTATATTATCATGTTTCACAAGAAATTGAAGCCAAGTGACTCAAACTATTCGAAAATGACATGAAATGGCCGAAATAGGCCTAAAATGATATTTACGTTCCCGAAATCCGACCCATAACAAAGTAGAACCTATAAATCTACTTAATAGCAATATTTTAGGTTATATTATCATGTTTCACAAGAAATTTGAGCCCAGTGACTAAAAGTATTCGAAAATGACATGAAATGGCCGAAATAGGCCTAAAATGATATTTACGTTCCCGAAATCCGACCAATAACAAATTAGAACCTATAAATCTACTTAATAGCAATATTTTAGGTTATATTATCATGTTTCACAAGAAATTGGAGCCCAGTGACTCAAAGTATTCGAAAATGACATGAAATGGCCGAAATAGGCCTAAAATGATATTTACGTTCCCGAAATCCGACCAATAACAAAGTAGAACCTATAAATCTACTTAATAGCAATATTTTAGGTTATATTATCATGTTTCACAAGAAATTGGAGCCAAGTGACTCAAACTATTCGAAAATGACATGAAATGGCCGAAATAGGCCTAAAATGATATTTACGTTCCCGAAATCCGACCAATAACAAAGTAGAACCTATAAATCTACTTAATAGCAATATTTTAGGTTATATTATCATGTTTCACAAGAAATTGGAGCCCAGTGACTCAAACTATTCGAAAATGACATGAAATGGCCGAAATAGGCCTAAAATGATATTTACGTTCCCAAAATCCGACCAATAACAAAGTAGAACCTATAAATCTACTTAATAGCAATATTTTAGGTTATATTATCATGTTTCACAAGAAATTGGAGCCAAGTGACTCAAACTATTCGAAAATGACATGAAATGGCCGAAATAGGCCTAAAATGATATTTACGTTCCCGAAATCCGACCAATAACAAAGTAGAACCTATAAATCTACTTAATAGCAATATTTTAGGTTATATTATCATGTTTCACAAGAAATTGGAGCCCAAGTGACTCAAACTATTCGAAAATGACATGAAATGACCGAAATAGGCCTAAAATGATATGTACTTACAATGGCATTGGCTATCTTTTCTGTAACGGGATCAGGTAACACTCTGTTTCCCTTTGCATCAACCCCATGCATCGAACACCACCAATCAAGGACCCTGTCTGGTTGAGACGAGCCGTGTAACCGATGTGGTTGTAGAGGTAGTTGTCGTTGTCGAATCCCGTGTGGGGTAATGGGCAAACATCCACTTTTTTCTCGCCTCATCGTAGGAATGGGCACCCAAATGATGATAATATTTCCTTGCTTTTGCACTCGTGCTTTTTTTCTCACGTCTTGCCCGAAAAAAACACATAATTACAAACAAAAGATTAGGTGTTATATAAAATCATACTCGAGCTAATTAAGTGTGGTAAATATAATTAAAATCCTTTGCTTACAACAAGCTTCCGGTAGTATTTTTGGCAACAAATGCTTCCCACTCTTCAGTTTGATATTTCTCCATATTTGATATGGTAATGTGGTGGGTTCCTCTCGAATTTTCCAATGCAACCTCGCCTTCGATTTGCTTTTCTCCCCCATAAATTTTCTTCTTCTTTGTACCCGTTCTTTTCCTCCGCTTAGTAATCCAACCTGGACACTAACTTAGCCTTGAAATCTCGAAATCTCCGAGCAAGCGCGGATAAAAATAGATTCTTCTTGGCTTCATCATCTTCGATATTGAAGAGATTCTACAAAAAAACCGAACAAAAATATTAGTTTCCACATTTGTTGTAATAGATAAAATTCTATCATTAGTACTACATACACATACATTTATTAAAATAAGAAACTAATTGGTAGTATGAAACTTACCATAGTGTCATTCCATAGTAATTTCTTCATCCCCTCGGGCACCTCTTGCCATGAATGCAAAATGGAGAGCCTCCCAGGACACAAAGGCCAATATGTTTGGCATACTTAGAACGCCACACACCACAAGGTTGACCCAAGTTATCGTACTCTAAAGTCATATGCAAGTGAGTAGCACTTATTGACTTTGTAGGTCCTCTTCCCTTTCTCTTTTTCATCACATTCGATTTTCTTTGTTGTTGATTTGTTTGTAACTCCCGTTGTTGACCTTCTTTCCTACAAACTTGTTATGCTTTCACAATTGTACCACTTTTTGGATGAAGTTCTTGAAGATCTCGATCTTCGAGATCACCTTTATCTCGGGTCCTTCCTCACATCATAAGATTCATCCTCGGTTGTGTGTTCACTAGTCGTCATCTCATCCATATGTAGTAATTATCCCCGCAATTATAAACACATAGAAATTAATATAAAGGTACAAGTTAAAAAAAATAACAAATTGATTAAGGACCAACAATAATGGAACATCGGAAATCGTGGGCCACTAGCGGCGAAGTAGCCGCCAAAGCGAGAAGCCGAGCCGCAAAGAGCAAGTCGGCCGGGCCGGCAGCGGCCGGCGCCTTGCCGCTGCCGGGCAAATTGCCGCCGCCGTTGCCGTGGGGGGATGTGTAAGGGGGGGCGAAGTAGCTAGGGGTTGGACGGGGGGGAGCGGGGGTCAGGCAGGGGGGGGAAGCGGAGGCTAGAAATATATAAAAAGACATAAATCGGCCGAAATATATAGGCCTAAAATGATATTTATTTTCCCGAAATCCAACCATCAACAAAGTAGCTCGTATAAATCTACTTAATAGCAACATTTTAGGTTATAAGATCATATTTCACAACAAATTGGATTACCATGACTCGAAATACACGAAAATGACATGAAACGTACCGAAATAGGCTTAAAATGACGTTTACTTTCCCGAAATCCAACCATGAACAAAGTAGCACCTATAAACCTACTTCGTAGTCGTATTTTATGCAATATTATTACATTCAACAAGAAATTGGAGTCACATGACTCGAAATAAACGAAAATGACATGAAACGGACGAAATAGGCCTAAAATGACCCTTACTTTCCCAAAATCCAACCAACAACAAAGTAGCACCTATAAACCTACTTAGTAGTCATATTTTATGCAATATTATCACATTCAACAAGAAATTGGAGTCACATGACTCGAAATACACGAAAATGACATGAAACGGCCGAAATAGGCTTAAAATGACGATTGCTTTCCCGAAATCCAACCATGAACAAAGTAGCACCTATAAATCTACTTAGTAGTCGTATTTTATGCAATATTATCACATTCAACAAGAAATTGGAGTCACATGACTCGAAATACACGAAAATGACATGAAACGGCCGAAATAACCTTAAAATGATGTTTACTTTCCCGAAATCCAACCAACAACAAAATAGCACCTATAAATCTACGTAATAGTCGTATTTTTGGCTATATTATCATATTCAACAAGAAAATTGAGTCACATGACTCGAAATATATGAAAATGACATGAAATGGACGAAATAGAGATAAACCTGAGTATATGTCTCATGATTTGTTGACCTTCCGCCGTTTCTTAGGAGTTTCAACATGTATCCCTTCCGTGTGATCAACACGCATATAGTTCTCAGACATATTTACATCATCTTCCTCGCTATTTTCAGGATAGGTAAAAGTTGGGATGTCCTCAAATGCATCATACTCTTCCTCATCCTCAACATCACCGATGCCCAGAATACTCCTTTTGCCAGGTACAACAATTGACCACTTATTATCAGCAGGATCAGTTACATAGAATACTTGTTTAGCTTGTGATGCAAGTACAAATGGCTCTTCGCCTCACGTAGACGACCCATGTCCACAAGAGTGAATCCGCAAGGATCATCTTTTTTTACGCAACGTCGATTATCATCAACCCAATTGCAACAAAAGAGACAAATATGAAAAGCTGAGTAGTCAAGCTCCCATATTTCTTGAATTCGCCCATAATAGTTGGTGGCAAGCAAGAACGGGAGACTTATCTTTCGAGCTTGCGTATTGTGTAGATGACGCCACAAGTGAAACACCACTATTCACGTCGCGATGTCGACTTAAGATCTTGACGTTCACCCAAAACGTATACCCGTTAATATCATAACCCTCATAAGAGTGTACAGATTCACGAGGACCAAATGCTAACCACTGACTCGTTTGTAAAACATTTTCATTTAAATCATCCACTACTCGATGATGAAACCAATCAATGAACGTCTTATTATGCATTTGCGTCAATGCCCTTATTCCTTTTCCGGGTTGCTAACACGTAATTCCTCCATATGCTCATTTAAATAAGGATGGACAACGCCACGTGATGCAACACAAATAAGTGAGCTTGTGTACGCTTGTCGACGAAGGTGAGATCAATATTGAGCCAATCGTACCCTTGCCCTCGAGTCCGCCCTCGTGTCGAGATATCGGAACGCCAATAGGATCAACACCAAAGAACATACTCGCCACAAAATTACCGACCTCTTCACCACAATCCCTTGAATAATGCTACCTTCCGGTTGTGCAAGATTTCGAACTTTATCCTTCAAAGTACCCATATATCTCTCAAAAGGATAGCACCACCTCAAAAATACTGGACCACACAAACTTAATTTCTCGAACTAGATGGACAATGAGATGGACCATAATGTCAAAGAATGCGGGGGAAAAAACATCTCAAATTTGCATAGAGTTTCAACTACTCGCCCGCAAAGAATCGAGGGTCGACGGTTCTAGGACTTTGCTGCATATTGTATGGAAAAATGAACAAAGTTCGGTAATGGTGTGCCTCACATGCTTCGGAAGTATCCCACGAATTGCAATCGGTAAGAATACTTGCATCATGACATGACAATCGTGAGATTTCATACTCGATAACTTCAACTCACCATTTAAGGTAACAAATCGCTTCATATTCGATGAGTACCCAATTGGAACCTTAATACCATACAATGACTCGCAAAAATCCGTTTCTCGCCTTTCGACAACTGTAGCAAGTCAGGGGCAAATAATTCTTCTCCGAATCATCCACCTTTTTTCTTTTCCCAATTTCCTCATCAAGCCCTTCCTCCACTACTTTCTTTTTCCTTCCCGCCCTTTTTTGAGCCCACAACTCCGGCCGAAGCTTATTTTTTTCCAAGTGAAGACGTGACGCTTTAACATCCTTTGTCTTACCCGGAAAATTCATAAGTGTCGCAAGAATTGCATCACAAACATTCTTCTCAATGTGCATGACATCCAAACAATGTCTGACTTTTAAATCTTCCCAATATGGGAGTTTCAAAAAATAGACTCCTTTTTCCATAATCCTGTAGTTCCATCAACGTCATTCGCAGGTTTACCATAGATCGTTTCAATGCCCTTAACCCGATTATAAACTTCAAGCCGGTAATGGTCTACAAGCAACTTCCTCTTCAACCGTCCCATCGAAGGCCTTTTTCTTAAATCGATAGGGATGGTCGCGTCTAAGGAGCCTTCGTGTGCGCATATAGACATGTTTGCGGCCCTTAATGTGTGTAGACTTCATGTCATCTATACAAATCGGGCACGGTTTTTTCCCCTTTGGTCTTATACCCGGATAAGTTCCCATAAGCTGGAAAGTCGTTCATTGTACGTAGAAAAGCATGGCACGCAGAGTGAACATCTCATTAGCATACGCATCAAATACCGACACTCCTTCGTTCCACATCTTCTGTAAATCTTCAATAAGTGGTTGAAGGTATACATCTATGTCATTTCCAGGTTGTTTCGGCCCCGATATGAGAAGCGACAACATGATGTACTTGCGTTTCATGCACAACCAAGGAGGCAAGTTATAAATCACTAAAACTACCGGCCATGTACTATGCCGAGAACTAAGATTGCCAAAGGGATTCATGCCATCCGTACATAATCCAAGCCTCAATATCCTCGTTACCAAACGGCTTATGCACCCTATTGATACTTTTCCACTCGGGGAATCACCTGGATGCTTCAAAGAAACCGTCTTTCTTCCTACGATCCGCATGCCACCGCATATTCTTCGCATCTTTTTTATTGAGAACATGCGCTTAAATCTAGGTATTATGGGAAGATACCACAACACCTTAGCTGGTGGTCCTTCACTACCCCCGCCCCTTCACGCTTGTACCTTGATAATCCACAACGTGGACACTCATCTAAATGCTCATACTCATTACGATAAAGCACACAATCGTTTGGACAAGCATGTATCCTCCGGTACTCTAAACCGAAAGGACACATGAGTTTCTTAGCATAATAGTTCGACTTTGGCGGATCATTTCCATCGGGGAGCATATCGCCTAAAACTTCCAACAACGACGTGAAACCGCAATCCGTCCAACTCCGCTTTCGACTTAATATTGAAGAGTGTTATCACAAATGAAAGTTTGGTGTACTTCGTACAACCTGGATACAATGGCCTTTCAGCGACCTCGACATAGACTCAAACATACGAGGTCGTTTGCAAGACTCGATCTTCAACCTCTTGTATCATCTCGTCTACCCGATCTCTATCATCATCCCCATATTCATCATCACCATACTCACCATCCTCGAAATCATCACCTAATTTATCCTTCTCCTCTTCACATACATCGTTCATTATCCTACAACTTCTTGCATATCTCCCCTCCTCACCATGCCAAACCCATACGTGGTATTGAGGCCTAAACCCACGACGAAAGACATGCTCCCTAAGCAAATGAATACTACTAACCTTGCTCACATTTCCACAATCTAAACAAGGACAATAAAAGTCGATTGCTCCGAAGATGCTTGATATTCTAATGCGATTTACAAAATTCCGAGACCCCATTCACAAACTCAATCGATTCACGGCTACCATACATCCAAGTACGATCCATCTCATTCATGAAAACCTCTAATTAAACACAACCAATTATAAGTATCAATCATTTAAGCACATTCACATGCAAGACAATCACATATTGAAAACACGCACATACAAATGGAGGCTAAGAGAGTCACATGTGCAAATGTATGCATGCATCCGAAGGTCCTTATCACTCCAACCTAACCCATCTTTGGACGTTTAATCTCACTAGTGAATATATGCCAACTCTTCAATTCTAAGGAAAATCCGGCAAAGATTTCCCTACAGTTCTCCAAGTACACAATGTAGATAATTGATTATCTACATATGTACACAGAGAACAATGTAGAGAAACGACAAGCCAAGACTTTCCTTAGAATTGAAAAGAAGACATACATTCACCACCTAAGTGAGATCAAACGTCCAAGGACAGTCCCAAACAGGGGACTATTCAAGACTTACTCCTAGTGAGTAAGTCTTGAACGGGTATCTAGGCATATGATTGATGATATGATGATTCATATAACTTATACATTTCATAGCTTAATTAAATTGTTTTCATCCAATCTCATATCAAGAAATATACATACACATATATAGATTGAATCTACATATACACAATAAATGAAGATATATAATGAATTGTCTTTATCATAAATACATACCAATAACAACTAATATGGAGATCAATCTCTATATATACTCTGCACTATCTCCTAGTTGATTTGCCGCTTCAAATATGCTAATATCTAGGACACATAAAACCGAAAAAATTGTTAGCATATAGTAAATGCAAAAATTATAAGAAATACATTCATATATATAAATTATCATATCTTACCCACATTGAAACACATTACAACTAACTTTTCTCATTTAAACTATTAACAAATTATAAATGAAATTTGTTTGCATTAAACTAAGTTAATAGCTAATGTAGCTAATCAAATAATTCAATTAACATATTTTCGGGTTCCGAAGCACGACCCTTTTGTATAACTTTTCTGCAATTTCAGTCCCACTCAAATGCAACCTTTAATTTCTCTCCCAAACGAATATATAAACATATTAGAAAATAAAAATCAAAATAATTAAAAAGGCAACCTTGAATTTCTTGAACAAATGCGTGAGAGAGGGTGGGCGGCGCGCAGGTGGGTGGCGCGCAGGTGGGTGGCGCACAGGTACGGTGGGTGGCGCGCACCAGTGGCAGGCGCTCAGGTGGCAGGGTGCGCAATCCGGTGGCGTGGGTCTGCGTGGTGCGCTGGGGATGGCGCGTAGAAGGCTGCGTGGCGCGCACAGGACGGTGGACCGGAGCTCAGGGGGTGGTTGAATTCGAAAGCTAGGGCTCAGGGGTGGTTCAATTCGCAAGGGTTGGGCTCTAGGGGTGGTTCGCTGCTGTGCGTGGTGAGATAAATTTTCGCGAGTGATAAATTGGGTGGAGCGAGGGAATTAAATGAGAGCGCGAAATTGGGGGGGAAAAATAAAACAAAGGGCTGCGGTTGTATGGAAAACCGCAGCCCTTCCATTAAGGGCTGCGGTCAGGCCCAAAACCGCAGCCCTTTATTGCACGAAGGGCTGCGGTTTTGGGCCTGACCGCAGCCCTTAATGGAAGGGCTGCGGTTTTCCATACAACCGCAGCCCTTTTACAACAGCAAATGGCTTTTTTTCCTCTAGTGAGCTACTTGCTAGTATCTATACTATATATTAAAAGGTGTTCCTATCAAAGGAACGGTGCCACGTGGCACTATTCACTGTATATGCGCCACGTAGCTTCGCCACGTCATCTTATGTGCCATGTAGATCGTTACGTCATCTTACAAAATAAATTTTGTTTGCCACTAGATTTGAACATGCGACCTCTTGCAAAGAGAACTCTATCCTTACCATCTCAACCAACTTTTTTTAGTGTTTCATAAATCCACATAATGTTATATATTCAATGCAAACATAAAGTAAATTAAATGTTAGATTTTTTTTAAATTAATTTTTACAAGAGTGGAAAAAATACATATCAATTGTGAAGAAGAAAAAAGGTAACACCCGGGGCAACGCTCGGGCCAACACACTAGTTACTAAATTAAAACTGACCCAATTCATTAATTAAAACAATCGATTGAGTACCCCTTAGGCCATTAACCAACATTCAACAATAGCACTTTCAGATTTAAATTCAACAACATTCAACAACATTCAACATTCAACATTCAACAACGGCAGATTTAAATTCAACAATATTCAACAAGCTAAGGGCAGATTTAAATTCAACAACATTCAACAACATTCAACAAGGGCAGAATTAAATTCAACACCATTCAACATTCAACATTCAACAAATTGAAAAAGTACAATCCAGACAAGGATTTAAATTCGGCAGCAGCGAACTAACCAGAATGCTGCGGCAGAATCCGGCAGCAGCAGGCGACGGGCAGCGACGTGACAAGTTTTAAGTGTGGGACTGGGCGGCGTCGGGCGTCGGCACTCGGCAGACTTCTCTTGGCGGCAGAACTCCGGCGGTCGGCGAAGAACTCCGGCAGGAATCAGTGGCAGTCCGGCAGATTTCAGAGAGAAATGATTAAATGAATTGAGAGAGTGAAGAGAGAGAAGTGAAAAAGTGATAGACTGATAGTCAATTAGTCACGCTTTATTCCCTTTTATTTTGGTTGTTTGTCTAATGTTTTTATTAAAAAATAATTTAAATTTTGACAAAAGTAAAAGTTAAAAACTAAAAAGTACAATGTAATAAATGAAAGGAAGGGAAAACTCACCCTTTTGCTTTTGCTGACACTCTTTGCTGGCAGCCTCTCACCCAATTACCCAAATGCAATGGTCAATTAACCCCTTAAAAAAAAGTTTCTTATTTTTTTTTGCTTCGGGGGTACTGCAGTACCCCCAATGAACCATCTACATCCGCCACTGCCAAGAGATAAGAACATGCAAGCAGATGCTTTGGCAAACCTAGGCTCAACAATGAGGACGTCACCATTCAACAACATCCCCTTGGTGAATTTGCAGGCACCAGCCATAGGATTAACAGAGGTGTTGACATCTATTGATGACGTAATGATGACGTCATCAGACGACAGTAGGTTCGCACTCATTATGAAGTATCTAACAGATGACGTGTTAACACTAGATTAGAGCAAAGCCAAAAACATAAGGTCTCAATCATCAAAAGATATGTTATTAGATAACTTCATGTTCCGAAAATCTCCCGGCAAGTCCATACCTATGGTGTCCGAATAAAGATGAGTGTCAACAAGTACCGCAAGACCTTCACGACGGAGAAAGCGACAATCACGTTAGGGTAGAAGCCTCACTAACAAGACACTCATAATGGGATACTACTAGCCGATGTTAAGAGATGACGGCAACAGATACGTCCAAAGGTATGACAGTCGACAATGACATGCAGAGACGTCACATAAGTCTGCTGAAACACTACACTCCATCGTAACCTAACTCCATGGCCTTTTATGAAGTGGGGGATGTACATTGTAGGAAAAATGCCACCACCCTTGGGAAAAAAGTATTCATGTTAGGTAGTAATTAGTACTTCTCCAAGTGGATAGAAGTTGATGCCTTCACATAGGTAAGAGAGCAAGAAGTCATCACTATCCAAAGGGACAGGTTTGGAAAACCCATCTGAAATTATCTGTGATGATAACGGTTCTCATTTATTGGCGACAACACAACAAGTTTTAGCAGAAAGTGGAATATCGAAATAAGTACTTCAACACCAACATATCCACGAGCTAATGGACAAGCCGAGTCTAGCAATAAGACTATCAGCAACAACCTCACGAAGAAGCTAAACAAAAAGAAAAGTAGATTGGGTTGGATAACTGCCGATAGTATAATGGGCCAATAGGACAACACCAAGGAACGCAACTGTGTACTCCCCATTCTCTCTAGTCTACGGATGTAAAGCAGTGATTCCACCAGAAGTCAAAATCCGTACAGCAAGATATGGATTGCCGACACCCGAGATAATGACGCAATTTTGTGTCACGAGTTGGACACCATCAACAAATTAAGGGATGTAAGAGCTCAACAACAAATAGTAGAAGAAAGTTTCAACAAAAATGTCAAAGCTAGAGAATTCAAAGAAGGTGATTGGGTGTTGAGAAAGGTGTTCCAAAATATTGAGGAAGCTAAGGCAGGTAACTTAGCTCTAGAAGAACCATACCTCGTTGATAAAGTAGTAGGCAATTGAGCCTATTGATGTATCATATGTTCATATAGATTTTAGGTGCATGTAGTATGTATTTTAGGAGCATTTAAGTGCAGTGTAGTTCATAATTGCATATAATTACTTAAGTTGTGAAATATTACTCCTTTTGCACGTTCTTGGTGTTCTTTGATGAATTTTAGGTATTGAGAACATAATTGGAGTATTATTGGACAAGCTTGAGGACTTAGGAGAAATTAGAAAGAAGCTACATTGATAAGGATCATTATGAATATCTTTTAGTGCAAATTGTAGCTAAATAAAGTTGGGATTTGATATAAGAATTGTGGAAATTGAGTCATGTTCACTCTTTTATCCATAACATTTTACTCAATAAAGATATCTCAATGAATTCAGCGGCATTGGAAAGTAGAGTTGAAGAGATTTCAAATGATATGTCACACAACCCAAGGCGAGTTATATTTTAGGAGTTATGGGCTTTGCAAGATCGCACTGATTTGCTGGGGCCTGTTGCGCGTACGCGGATTTGTTATTTTCGCCCATTTAATGACTTAAGTGACTTTCCTTATCTTGTAACTTAATTTTCTACTAGTATAAGGAGATACAATTTTATATTAGGAATTTTCTAATTAGGTTAGGATATTCTTTTCATGATTCAAGTTACCCTTCTTCATTTTCCTCTAGAGACGTTATCCAAGGAGAAGGTTTTGAGCTACTTTTCTTGAGAAGATTTATTCAAGACTTAATCTCTCCATCATCAATTCAAGTATTTCTCCTTTATTTTAGAATTTTGGTTATTAGTTATGCTTCCTTTTATATTTTATTTAGTTTATTTAATTAGTATATGTGAGTAGCTTTCTGATCTAGGGTAGTTAAGCAAACCCTAGCCATGATTAATATGTGATGTATTCCTATAAATTCTCTAATTAGTTGTTTATTTGTTTTTTCTGAATTGATTGTGCAATTTCCGATACTAGATTAGGGATAATTAGTATTGCTATCATTCCATTGTCTTGATCACAACGGGAGTTGGGTTTTGACGGATTTAAGTATTTCAATTCAGGATATAAAATTCTCTATGGGAGTAGATAGAATGGATTGTTAGAAAGTTAGAGTGATGTGTTTAACGTCTTTAATTTGCATGATTCCACGGGAATAGGCTTGATTGCATATTAGGTAAGCCATAGATACTCGAGAGAGGTTTATTATGATATTTAATAGGGTGTACTTTTCCTTGTGAACATTTAATTGATTAGTTTGGGGTAGTAATTATTATGGTATTGATTCATGCTATTGGTATACTTAACTCTAGATTCTTTTATTTATATATTAATTAGTATAGTTTATTCGACCATTATTGATATTGATCTTCTTTAGTCTTACTATTATTTAATTACTAATCATAGAACAACTTTCTCTTTGTGGGATCGACCATGACTTACCCTAATACATTATTAGGAGGATTAGTTAGGTTATTTATTTTTGTTAGGTGTGCGACACGCCTATCACTTATCAACTTTAAAATATGGAGGGAAAGTTCATTCCAAGAAGTCGTAATGCTACGCATTTGAAAATTTATCATTTATAAAGTGTCGACAAGTATTGTCGTCATTAAAAAAAAAAGCTACGACTATCACCATTTTAAAAATTAGCCATGCTTCTTAAGTTTTAGTCTGTAGTTTGAAGTTTTAGCAAAAAGTTTTGTTTGTAATTTTTTGCAAATAAAGAAGAGCCATGGTTGCTACCATAGGCCATTGTTGTATGTTTGCTTTTGTAGATCAAACAAAGCTATGAAGTCATCAACTGGCGATCAGGCGATCAAGACATTACAATGCGCCATCATTCTAACATCTACTTTAGGCCCTACATTTTGACGATACAATTTATGGTTAATATTGTTTAGCACGTAAGCTAAAAACTCTGGTCACCACAACAAGTCATACTTAAAGGTACCTCAAAATCACAAACACAAACACAAGCATGCATACAAGTACAACGATAATTAAACACGCACACACACTTCACATTTAAAATAAAAACAGTTATATGATCACTCCCATGAGTGACCCAAAATAAAAAAGTTATCCAACAAATTTAAATATCCAAAATACTTAACAAAAACTACTTATATTGTTATTTCAGAGAACGTAAGTGGAGAACAAGGAAATTCAAACAATGTCTCTATGTCATCACTCATCGCCACCTCCGACAACAAATTAGTGAAATTGCCAACCTCCAAATAAGCGTCCACCTCCTTCTACGGCTCCCATTTGGCGACTTGCCCATTATAAACTCATGCATCAATTTGGCCCTGGTCCTCGTAGTGAAGAGCGCCTCTTCATCTTTCAGCTCCTTAGTCAACAAGAACACCTAGTCCCTAGGATGCTCAATCTCTTCATTCATCTTCTTAGTGGCATTAACGTCCTCTTTCTGTTAGAGAACTTTGTTGAACCAATGCTTAGGGACGTTTTTATACTATCCTTAACGTATAATTAGCCCCCACTATGACAAATTGCTTTTGGGTTATCGCTAAGTTACCCCCAAAAATCTGGAGAAATCTAATAATCTATCTATCTATATATATATATATATATATATATATATATATATATATATATATATATATATATATATATATATATATTAGGAAATTTACTTGCGAGGTTTGACGTAATCCCAAATCGCCCTCATATTTGGAGAATTCCTCAAATACCCCTGAATCTTGACTTTGTGCTCAAAATACCCTTACTATTGACGGAACCCTAACGCTGTTAAGTTTTTTTCTCTCTCTCTCTCCTCTCACCTCATCTCTCTTCCCACCATCCTCCATAAATGACATCCTAAACTTCCAATTTTCTCTCTCTCCTTCCACCTACATGTCTTTCTCTCTCCTCCAATCATCATCTTGTGAATTTTCCCCATTTTTTATGATGGTGAAGTTAATTCTCTCTCCTTGTGAATTACCCCCAAAATTAGTGATTGTTGAGGAGTTGGGTTTTCTGGGTTTGTGCTTGAATAGTGTTATGAGAACAACGAGGAATGAAGTTGAAGGGGTTGTGAAGCTTAGGAGAGAGAAAGGAAGAAGATGGAAAGGAAGGGTTTAAGAGGGGTTGACAAAAGGATTGGTGAGACATTAAAATTTCCATAATTGATTGTCACATGAGCATGGAGAAAGATGAAGAAGATGAAGATGGGGAGGAGAGAGAAAGACATGTAGGTGGAATGAGAGAGAGATAATTGAAGGTTTATGATGTCGTCAATGGAGAATGGTGGAAGGAGAAATGAATAAGATGAAGACGAGAGAAAGACAAAAACCTAACGGTGTTAGGGTTCCGTCGATAGTAAGGGTATTTTGAGCACAAAGTCAAAGTTCAGGGGTATTTGAGGAATTCCCCAAATGTGAGGGGTAATTTGTGAATTATGTCAAACCTCAGGGGTACCTTAGCAAATTTCCCTAGATATTAACTGTCTTTTGCAGTTAAGATATCTGTCAATGTGAAACAACACTATATTAACAAAGTGCTAAGTGCTTTTAATGTAAATATAATATATATTAACTGCAGTTCTTATAGTTTCCCTCCAAATCACATTACAAAGTAGTAAAGTGCACTGCAGTATATAAAATACTTCCTTCCACATTAAATGTCCACTGTTGGACTTTTCCAAATCACCAAAATAAAATACTAACTTTAACAATCCCCCACTAGTCTTTAATTATTGGTGTTTGCTACATTATCAATAGAGTTATACATCAATAATAGGTATCTTACGATTTGGACCTTCACTTAGTGTCCTCCCTCAAAGTTCTAACAAAATTAATGGCGGCTTGCAGCTTTTGAGGCAAAATTCCATATGATAAAATCGGACGAAAGACACATATAACTCCATACAACATAGGTTCATTGATATGGTAGCACTATTAAGGCCATGTGCTCACCCTGGAGTTCATGAACATTAACAAAGTCGATCCAAAGCTTGTGAAGAAGCGGCACCACAATGCTATGTCTAATAACATGTTCGTCAGCCATTTTGCCTCTTTGCTAGCTGCTGCTAAGGCAAAAAATCCAGCCTCCATGGTGGAATGTGTAATGCAGGTTTGCTTCTTTGAATCCCAAGAAACTGCACCACCACCAAGCATAAAAATTCACCCACTAGTGGATTTATTATCACCCGTGTTAGTAATCCAACTAGCATCTGAATAACCCTCAAGAACTGCTGGAAACATATTATAATATAAGCCAAGGTTTTTTGTTCGTTTTAAGTAACCCAAAATTCTCCCTATACATTTCCAATGTTCAATGCTAGGGTTACTTGTAAACTGAGAAAGTTTGCAAACTGCAAATGCAATATCACGTCTAGTACAATGTGACGCATACATTAAACTTCCTATTGCACTCGCATACTCGACTTGAGCTACTGCTCTACCTTCATTCTTATGAAGCTCACAAGCTGGGTCATATGGAGAGTTAGTTTCTTTAAAATTCAAATGCTAAAATATAATAAGCACTTTCTCAATATAATGAGACTGATTCAGACAATAACCCCCACTACTTTTAATAGTCTTGATACCTAAGATAGTATCTACTTCACCCAGATCTTTCATCTTAAAACATGAAGTTAGATATTTTTTAATTTCATCAATTCCTTTCAAATTAGTACCAATGATCAACATGTCATCAACATACAAACATATTATGACACCATAATCTCCAGTAAACTTAGAATAGATGCACCTATCAGCAGAATTATGTGTAAAAGCATGAGATAGAACCATAGAGTCAAATTTCTCATGCCATTACTTAGGTGCTTGTTTCAATCCATATAAGGATTTAACTAACTTGGAAACCTTACTCTCATTACCAGGAAGTACAAAGCCCTCAGGTTGTTTCCAGTGCACTTCTTCTTCTAAATATCCATTAAGAAAAGCTGTTTTTACATCCATTTGATGCACATATAGTCCATAAATAGAGGCTAATGCCATAAGCACTCTAATGGACGTAATTCGAGCCACTGGGGCTTAAGTATCAAAATAATCCATCCCCTCTTTTTGAGTAAAACCTTGTGCAACTAATCTTGCTTTAAAAGAATGTATGGACCCATCTGTATTGTACCTAATCCTAAATACTCATTTACATCAAACTGTTTTGGACCCAAGAGGTAAATCTATTAGATACTAAGTATTGGTAGACATTAAAGAGTCCATCTCGTCATTGATTGCCTCTTTATTTCCAAAAAGCAGAGTTTTGAGAAGCCATTGCTTCTTGAAATGTTTTTGGATCATCTTCTACATTAAGTAGAATAGGTATTTTATTGGTAACAATACACCTATCTCCTTCAACAAGAAAGAGAATAGCTTGAGAGTTGATGAAATTCGGACCCAAATTATTTTCTTTTCTCGCCCTTTCACTTCTTCTAGGCTCAATAGAAGAATTAGGCAAAGTTCGTTTCTCACTAGAACTAGGAGCATAACTTAGAATATTTGGAATAGAAGCTAAAGTGTCGCTGTGAGTGGGTTCTCCACGAAATTTGTTTTCAAAAAATTCAACATCTCGTGATTCTACTATAACATTAGAATCTAGATCCAGAAGTCTATAACATTTTGAATTCTCAGCATATCCCACAAAAACACTTTTCAAAGCCCTTGGTCCTAATTTAGTTCTTTTAGGTTCTAGTACTTTATAATATGCAATACAACCCCAAACTCTAAAATAACCAATATTAGGTTTTCTACCTTTCCATACTTCATATGGAGATATTTTCTTTTTAACAAAAGGTACTCTATTATGCACATGACACACTGTTAATAGAGCTTCCCCCAACAAATTTAGTGGCAAATTTGCATTAAATAATTTAGCATATCTACTAATACACCATTTTTCTTTCCGTCACTCCGTTTTGTTGGGGTCTATATGGAGCACTAACCTGATGTACTATTCCATGTGATTAACAAAAAAAGAGAAATGAATAGGGAAGTATTCTCCTCCTCAATCACTACCCAAATTAAATTTTAATTTTCTTGCCCTTTTGTGTTTCAACCATGGTCTTATAAACTTTAAACATATCAAAGGCTTGGTCTTTTTATTTCATTAAAAAAATATAAGTAAATCTTGAACTATCATTAATAAAAGTTATGAAGTACCTATTACCTCCCCTGGTCAGATTTCCATTTAACTCACAAATATCAGAATGAACAAAGTTCTAATATTTATGTACTCCTTTCAATTTTCGAAAATGGCTTTCTTTTCATTTTTGCTTGAACACATACTTCACATTTATCTTTGTGATCAATGCCATATGAAATTACACCACATTTAGACATGAATTTCATAGTTCTATAATTAATATGGGGTAACCGATTATGCCATAAACTAAAAGATGTACATTCTATATTATGCAATGACATATAAGTAGAACTTTCAACTTCATTGATATTAATAGATAGTTTGAACATACCATCACAAACATAACCCTTCCCAACGAAAGCCCCTGCCTTAGATAGAATCACTTTGTCAGATTCTAATACAGCTTTAAATCCTTTCGTACATAACACAAAACCATAAACTAAATTCCTCCTAATTTGGGGTACATGAAGTATATTAGTAAGGAGCATTTTCTTGCTAGAAGTAAATTGAAGTTCCACTGTACTTGTTCCCTGAACTCTGGAAGAATGATGATCACCAAGTAGCACTTCATGGTCGGGTGAAAAATCTGCATAAGTCTTGAAGAGTGCTTTGTTGTTGCAAACATGAGTAGTTGCTCCAAAATCATACCACCAATTAGAACTTGTGGTAAGTGAAGCCATATGAGCCTCTTGGATCATACCAATTTGCAATTCAGAAATCATTGCAACAATATCATTTTCAACATGTTCAACAACATTGGCAACATCTTCATTCTGCTTCATATTCTGGTTTTTGTTGTTTTTCTTCTTAGGATTTTGGCAATTTCTTTAAAAATGTCCTTTTTCACCACAATTATAACAAGTAAGATCAGACAAATTCTTTTAGGGCCTTTTGTTACTGTTGATTTTGTCCTAGTTATTATTATTCTTTCTCTGCTTTCCCCTTGAACCCTTCTGACTATACTTGACATAATTAACTTTAGAACTACAAGCAACATCATGTTTTTTTCACGAATTCGAGTTTCTTCTTCAATTCGTAAATGCTTTTGAATCTGGTCCAAATTAAAGTCTTTAGAAGTATGTAGAAGTCTTTTCCTATAATCATTCCAACTTGGGGGAAGTTTAGCAATTATTGCCCCCCACTAGTATTGACGATTAACGTCGGATGCGAGGCGCCCATTTTCGTCGGACTTGGGTCCGACAGCACAGCTCTCGATGCAAATCAGGATATAGGATATGCGTCGGACTAGCATGCGACGCAGTTGTCTCGCTCTTTGCGTCGGACCCAGCCTACCACGCGACGCAGATGACTCTTGGGCTGCTGGCTGCTGTGGCCTTGACGCCTTACCATCTGCGTCGCATGCTGCTCTATGTGCGACGCAAATGATCTCCTATCTCGCGTCACACATTGAGCAAAGCATGCGACGCAGAATGGTAAGGCGCCAAGGCCACAGCTAGCCATCGCCCCAAGAGTCATCTCGTGCCGCAAATTGCTAACGTGCGACGCACATAGTTTGTCATCTGCGTCGAATGTTGTGCAAGGTGCGACGCAAATGATGATTTTTGGGGGTTTTTTTTCATATACAAAACCTTAATCTTCAAAACTAAACGAACATTATATTAATAATTATAAGCAGAAATTTTGACACAGTCTCCTTTGTAATTTGGACAACCCAAGAAATCGTTGGGAAAATTTTGCCTATATAACCAAAACCTGTTCCAGTAAATCTCAAAGCAACCAATATTGCAATTAATTGCAATCAAGCAACCAACAAGGTTCAATCAACAAAATATTGTTCAATCTACAAACGATATATATTAGAATCGGAAATAAAATCCTAAATAGAATTATAAAATGTGTATCAAATACAAAACCATAAGAGTTTTACCGGGATCGTTATCCAAGACAATTTTGTTCCTTTATTGGATCCTTCAAGGCGCGTGAAACTTGTATATGCACTAAGTATAGAAATTTTGTAACAATTAATTACTATAAACATTTATAAATTATTTAAAATATCATAAATGCATGTAAAATAATTAACATGTATAACAACTATGAACTTACGTATTCAGCGACATCTTGATAGCCAATTTTCTTTCTCTCTGTAGCGAATCAAATATATATACCGCTTTCTTAGATAGACAAATGACAAGAAGAATCCAATGTTCCCTAAGGCATGAAACAAAATGTGATGCTCATATAACCACAAGTTCATATAGATAAAACAAAGTAATGATTAGTTGAACTAACATACTTTTGAATATACGGACATAGGATGAAACGCATATTTTGATTCGCTTTCATTGAACTTGCCATGTAGTTGATCACGACATCTGGTTGATTACGTATCATGGTCGCCGAAATCATACTTGGACACATGAAACCAATAGTACCCTCTGATTCAGACTCCTCTTCCAAATGCCTACATTTCAAATACTTATACTTAGAAGAAACAATAAAAATAAATATCAATGTTAATTAGTTTAGAGTTTGAGAATTCTCCCATCATAAATATTTGCAAAATGGATACATTAAGCCATGCTCCCGTGAGAAGTTGAAAAACATCTTGTCGGGAGAGAATGATCATCTGATCACTATCATAATTGAAGGTACCCTACATAACTTGCATACTAAAAGGCTCATCTGAGGGCTGGTTGCAAAATAATCGGTGCATATCCTTGACAATATCATCCATATCCTCCAGTGATAAGTCAATAAAAGGATCTATGTACCTATGTGCAGACTCATCGATGCAAAGATCACTACCAACTTTTTTTTCTTCTTCTTCATCGCACCTTCCTCAGGTAAATGTTCCCAATTCAATTCGACTTCTTTTTAATTCATACTATATATGTATATAGATTATTTCATATATCAATCAAGCTTACGTAGTATACAAATCAAGATATTAAACATAAGTTACCTGATTATCTGAGACTACAAATACCAACTCTTTCGGCCATTCTATCAATGATCCCTCAGCTTGACTAAGTTTCACGATGTATGGAGTAGGTAGTGGAACTGAAGCATCTGCGTAGTCCGGAAAAAAATTATCAACACTCACTTTCACGGCCGTAGGATGTGATGATGACTCCAGTTGTGGATGAACGGTACCCTCAGCTACAATGATCGGCCCCCAGACATCCGCTAATGCCAAACGACATGGAACTTGACTCTTAACATCCAATGAGAACACAATGTCATTAATTAAGTGTTTTGGAAGCATAATATCATAATCTTAAAAGATATAAAATAAATAGATACCTGCAAGTTTGATAAGTGGCCTTTAAGGCCGCTTTTATAGCCTCTTTCCACCCTAATTAAGCCCTTGTTTAGTCCATTTTTATGCTTATTTAGTTTAGCTATGTTCAATGTTAGTGATTCTACTAGTTTCATGCATTTCGAGTCTTTTTGGGAGTTATAGGTTGTTTTCTCTTCATGTGAAGAATGAATGTTGTGAACACCCTGTGCTATGACTTGCTCTTAACTTCTTTTAGGTTCCGTAGCGGCCTAATCAAGGTTGTCGAAGCTTGGAATTGGAAAAGGGAACCTTTGGATGAAGAGAGGGAGTTTCAAATTGCAAAAGAGGAGTAGAAGCAGAGCCAAAGCTCGCGCTCCAACCTCATGGAGCGGGAGCTCCAAAATCCCTTGCATACGAGAAGATTTGCCGAGAAGCCAAAGCTCGCGCTCCAACCTCGTGGAGCGGGAGCTCCAAAATCCCTTGCATACGAGAAGGTTTGCCGAGAAATCAAAGCTGGCGCTCCAACCTCGTGGAGCGGGAGCTTCGATCCGCGGCAGAACTCCCAGTAGGCTCAGAGCTGGCGCTCCAACTTCGTGGAGCGGGAGCTTCGATCCGCGGCAGAACTCACATTTGGCTCAGAGCTGGCGCTCCAACCTCGTGGAGCGGGAGCTTCGACCTGCTGTTGAAATCTCTCTCATTAAGTTCAGAGCTCGCGCTCCACGTATGGAGCGGGAGCTCAGAATGGTCGCCTCCGATTTTTTTACTTGTTTGCCCTTACTCTAAGCTGTATTTGTGAGGGGTATAAATACCCTATCTTAAGACACTTGAGGGCAAGCTTTTAATTCCAGAAAAAAGAGGATTCAAAGGAGAGCACACTATTCTAGGTTAATTAGAGAGAGAAAAACACATTCTTAGGAGAGAGAAAGTTGTAACTCAACATTTGTTCTTCATTTTATTCAATCAAAGCATCAATCTTTTGGTAATTTCTAGTCCCTAATCCTTATTTCCTAGCTTATTTTTGGTTATTTGTTTAGTTTTATGCTTGTTTAAATTAGTTTATACTTGCCTTGACTAGTCTTAGTAGTTTATTGCTCAAAGGTTCAATCTTTCTCGTTTTCACTAATCATGCTTAGTAGTTTTAGTATGTTTGCTCCTTTTATTGTTGTTTTTACTAGTCTTACTATGTTCTCCTCCTTCCTAGGCTAGATTTCTAGCTAGGGAAGGGGGATAATGGGACTTTGTGATGATTTTGAATGATATTTGGTTGGCTTTGGTGATTGTTCTTTTGATGCTCGAATCAAGGTATTTTATTGTTAAAGCATGAAACTTGATCACCTTTATGTTAAATCTTGTGCTAATGTTGGGTTATGTGAGAGCAAGCTTGATATTAGTGATGACTTGATGATGGGTAGACCACGACCTCAAAGGCGGGGTTGGGTAGGCGGTGTTGAGGGGTGTGCGAGAGTGACCCCTTGATGTTGGACCAAGACCCTCAATAGATTTGATCCATTGCCCACCAAATGTTGTCGAAATCGTTGTTGTGAGTTCCATGATTCCCCCTCTCCCTAGTGTTTGTCTATTTGATTAATCACTCTTATTTTATCTTCCTTAGGTAGTCTAGTTGATAACTCAAACCCCTTTTCTTTTACTCCCGTCAATTGATTGCATCTCGAACTAAGTGTAAAACTCCTTGCTTCTCCGTGGATACGACCCCTTACTACGCTATACTACCTTATTAGGCTAGTTAGTTAGACTAGGGAGATTTTATTCTTGACCCGGAACCATAGGAAGTAACGACACTTAGGGGACCGATCAAGTTTTGGCGCCGTTGCCGGGGAAGCAACGTGTTGTTTGAACTTAGTTTATTGCCCATCAATTGCTTTTTATTTTCATTTTTGTTATTGTGTTGTCAATTTTAACCGTGTGCTTAGCTTTGTTGAATGATAAGGAGATCTCAAGGTATTCCTACCACTCCTCTTGACCCGGAAATCGACCGTACTTTGAGGCAAGTTCGGAGGTTATTTGAACATCAAACCGAGGAGGAGGAAATATTTTTTGACTCTTCAAGTGAGGCAAGTGAAGCCATGGCCGAAGATGACAACCCTCTATTTCAAGACTTTGGTAATCCGGAAGACTATGAGCTCACCTAGGTGGCATTTTGCTCCCCACCACCAATACGAACTTCACTATTCATCCACAATATACACAAATGGTGCTTAGGGAGCAATTTTCCTGGAGCCGCGCATGAGAATCCCATTGAGCATCTTGATAGATTCCTTGAGTTGTGCGCCATGGTCCAAACGAATCAAGTCACTCAAGAATACATCCGCATGCATCTCTTCCGCAATCCTTAGCGGGAAAAGCTTATAGGTGGCTTAAGAATCTCAAACCAAACTCCTTGACTACTTGGAGGGCGGTGGCCAAAGCCTTCCTAAAGAAGTTTATATCGGAGGAGAAGACCGCGGAAATGAGAAGGAAGATATCCAACTTCCAACAAGAAGCGGATGAGTCTCTAGGTGAAGCTTGGGAACGATTCAACGAGTATGTTAGAGCTTGCCCCCATCATGAGTATAGTGAGCCTCTACTTATTAGATTCTTCTATGATGCTCTTGATCCCATTAGTAGAGCCAATCTTGATGCGGGAGCCGGAGGCCAATTAAGGAAAGTTCCCCAAGCTCAACTTAAAGATACAATTGAGGATGTGGCTCGCAACTATTCATGGGGTGGTAAGAGAAGAAGTCAAGGAAAAGCTAATGGGAAATTCGAGCTTGACCAAGAGTCACTCAAGGCATTCATGGAGCAACTTCTTGACAAGAAGCTAGGGAAAGAACAAGCTTCTTCTTCCTCATCTCGGCAAGTAAACTCATTCTCATGTGAAATTTGTGGGGGTACCAACCACGACACCTCTTATTGTGGTGGTAAGGACCCCGAGCATGTAGCGGCTATGGGTTATCTCAATAATCAAAGAGATCAAAGGGATAATTGGAGAGGCCTTAACTCCAATGTTAATCCGAGGTTCAATGACTATGGTGGACCAACCAATTTCCAAAATCAAGCGAACCAAGGAACTCCCTATCTACATCCAAATGCTAGAAACAACTTCAACAAGCCCCTTCCACAAAATCAATTCTCAAACCAACCCCCAACCACCTTCCCAAACACTTCAAACCCCCAAGGTGGCCCATCTCCGGACACCCTTCTTATCCTAGACAACATCAAGAATATTTCTCAACAATTTGAACAAAAGTTGAGTAACCTTGATCGAAAGGTTGACCAAAAATTCCAAGAAACCACTTCTCACCAAAAGATCCTTGACAATCAAGTTGCCCAACTAGCCGAGAGAGTTTCTCAACTCTCAAATGAGAAGCTTCCCGGTCAACCTACTCCGAACCCCGCAAATTCCCACCATGTGAAGGCCATCTCCCTAAGATCCGGAAGATCTTACCAAGTACCTAAAGCGGTGCAACAAGAGGATGATAAGGAGAAAGAAGAACAAGTGGGTGAAAAAGGAGAAAATGAAACCGAAGAGGGTGTTGAGAAGGATAAAGAGGTTGAGGTAGAAAAGCAAACATCAACAAATGTCCAACCATCAAGATTCGATCCTCCCCCACCATTTCCGAAAAGGATAGTTGAGAGAAAGTTGAATGACAAGTACAACAAGTTCATGAGTATGTTGAAGGGTCTTGAAATCAACATTCCCTTCCTTGAGGCCATGTCACAAATGCCATCATATGCAAAGTTCCTCAAAGAACTTCTCTCCAACAAGAAAAAGCTCAATGAACAATGCATCACTCTTCCACATCAAGTGAGTGCACTTGTGCAACGCCAAATGCCGCCCAAGCAACGAGATCCGGGTAGTTTCACTCTCCCGGTGAAATTGGGAGATCTTGAGACCAAGGGAGCATTGGCCGACTTGGGTGCAAGTGTGAGCTTGATGCCCTTGTCCATTGCAAAGTTGCTCAAGTTTGAGATGGTGCCTTCAAGGAAAACAATTCAATTGGCCGACCGCTCGATTAAGCTACCTTGTGGAGAACTTGAAGATATACCAATTCGAGTTGGTAATATCTTTGTGCCTTGTGATTTTGTTGTAATGGATATGGAGGAGGACCCTCATACTCCTCTTATCCTTGGTAGAGAGGCTCTTAAAACAATGGGAGCCGTGATTAATTGCAAGAACAACACGATCACTTGTGAGGTGGCCGATGAAAGAGTTGTGTTTGAGTTTTCGAAAACCTTGAAGCAACCCATGGTGGAGAAGGTGTGGCGAGTAGACTTGGTGGAGTCGGACATAGCTATTTATGAGAGGGTACAAAGCATGAGACATGATACGCTTTATGAGGCCCTCCAAGATAATGAGGGGATGGAAAAATCTAGAGAAGCCATGGAGATTGAGGCCCAACTTAATGAAGCTCATACGGATGCCCAGGAAAGCAAAGATGAGCTCCCATTGATCCAAACCGTGGCCAAGGGGGAGAGTTCTAAGCCTCCTCCCAAGGTAGACTTGAAACCCCTTCCCCCTCTCTCAAATATGCTTTTCTTGAGAATGATAGCGAATATCCTTTCATTGTCAATGCTAACCTTGATGACATCTCCTTGCAAAAATTGATTGAGTTGTTGAGAAAATATAAGGGTGTCATAGGATATAGTATTGATGATATCAAGGGTATTAGCCCTAGCTTGTGTATGCATCGCATCCACCTTGAGGATGATCATGCCACCTCTATTGAGCCTCAAAGGCGGTTGAATCCGACTTTGAAGGAAGTTGTGAAACAAGAGGTTCTTAAGCTCCGTGAAGCGGGAATCATCTATGCTATCTCGGATAGCAAATGGGTGAGTCCGGTTCATGTGGTGCCTAAGAAAGGTGGCATGACTATCGTCAAGGATGACAAGGGAAATGACATCTCCACCCGTACCGTGACGGGGTGGAGGATGTGCATTGACTATAGGCGGCTAAACAAAGCCACTAGGAAGGATCATTTCCCTTTGCCATTCATTGACCAAATGTTGGAGAGGTTGGTAAAGCATTCTCATTATTGTTTTCTTGATGGTTACTCCGGATTCTTCCAAATTCCTATTCATCCGGATGACCAACATAAAACAACCTTTACATGCCCTTATGGAACATTTGCATACCGAAGAATGCCCTTCGGTTTATGCAATGCTCCATCTACCTTCCAAAGGTGCATGACCTCCACCTTTTCCGACATGCTTGAAGATGTCATTGAAGTTTTCATGGATGATTTTAGTGTTTGCGGTTCGTCTTTTGACAAGTGTTTAAAAAATCTCGAGAAGGTCTTAAAAAGATGTCAAGAGACGAACCTTGTATTGAATTGGGAAAAGTGACATTTTATGGTTGAGGAGGGCATTGTCCTTGGCCATAAGATTTCAAAGAATGGAATTGAAGTTGACCCGGCAAAGGTCGCGGTGATTGAAAAGCTACCTCCACCCACTTCGGTGACCGGGGTGCGTGCCTTCTTGGGCCATGCCGGCTTTTATCGCCGTTTCATCAAAGATTTTTCACAAATTGCAAGACCTTTGACGAGGTTACTTCAAAAAGAAGTGGAGTTCCGATTTGATGAAGCTTGCACAAATGCATTTGAGACCTTGAAAAATGCTTTAGTGAATGCACCCATTGTGCAAGCTCCGGATTGGGAGCTCCCATTTGAACTAATGTGTGATGCGAGTGACTATGCAGTTGGTGTTGTGCTTGGACAAAGGAAGGATAAGAAATTAAATGTGCTCTCATATGCAAGCCGCACTCTCGATGATGCACAAAAGAATTACTCGACCACGGAGAAAGAGATGTTGGCGGTGGTGTTTGCATTTGACAAATTTCGGCCCTATCTCGTTTGCAACAAGGCCATCGTCTACACCGATCATGCCGCGGTCAAGTACTTAATGAGCAAGAAAGATGCCAAGCCACGATTAATTCGATGGGTTCTCCTCCTTCAAGAATTCGACATGGAGATTCTTGATAAGAAGGGGAGTGAAAATCTAGTGGCGGACCACCTCTCTCGGTTGCCATTAGACCATCCTTCCTATGGTGAGGCGGAGAAACCAATCAATGATGAGCTTCGTGACGACACTCTCATGGCAATCATTTCCAACACAATCCCTTGGTACGCCGATATTGCTAATTATTTGGCGAGCAAAGTAGTGCCTCATGACTACAATTCCCATCAAAGAAAAAGGTTTTTCAAGGAGGTCAAGAGGTATTTTTGGGATGATCCGCATTTGTACAAGAGGTGTAGTGATAGTGTATTTCGAAAATGTGTGCCTACTCACGAGATTGAAGGAGTTTTGGAGCATTGTCACTCACTTGCATGTGGAGGCCATGGTGGTGTTGGTAAAACAGTGGCAAAGATCCTAGATTGTCTCCTTTGGTGGCCAACATTGCATAAAGACGCTCACACATTCATCCTTCGTTGTGATCGATGCCAAAGAATGGGAGGAATAACCAAACGAAATGAAATGCCCCAACAATTTATTCTTGAAGTTGAGCCTTTTGACGTATGGGGTGTGGACTTTATGGGTCCTTTCGTTTCTTCTTGTGGAAACCAATATATTTTGGTGGCCGTGGACTATGTGACCAAGTGGATAGAAGCCATCCCTTCACCTACCAATGACCATAAGATAGTGATGAAGTTGCTCAAAAAGATCATCTTTCCTCGATTTGGAGTGCCACGATGTCTCATTAGTGATGGAGGGTCTCATTTCGCTAAGAAGCAATTTGAAGCTCTCTTGAAAAAGTATGATGTGCACCATAAGGTCGGTTTGCCCTACCATCCTCAAACTCAATGGCAAGTGGAAGTTTCAAATCGCGAAATCAAGAATTTGCTCGAAAGGATGGTAAATAAATCAAGGAAAGATTGGTCTCTTCGTTTGGATGACACTCTTTGGGCTCTAAGGACCGCTTACAAGACTCCGATTGGCACTACTCCTTATCGACTTGTGTACGGAAAGGGGTGTCATCTACCGGTTGAGCTTGAATACAAAGCATGGTGGGCGGTGAAAATGCTCAATATGGACCTCGACTTGGCCGGGAAGAAGAGGTTGCTCAAACTTAATGAGTTGGAAGAACTAAGGTTCGATGCATATGAGAGCTCTAGGCTTTACAAAGAGCAAACCAAGAAGTGGCATGACAAAAGAATCAAAGATCGTGATTTCAAGATCGGTGACAAAGTTCTCCTATTCAACTCACGGCTCCGTCTTTTCCCCGGAAAGTTGAAGTCTAAGTGGTCCGGTCCATTCTCTACCACCAAGGTCACTCCCTATGGCTCGTTTGAATTGGAAGGTGAGGATGGAGCTAGGTTCATGGTTAATGGCCAAAGAATCAAGAAGTATTTCGATAAGGAACAAATTGGAAAACTTGGTTGTTTGATGCTCGAGTCGGTCCCAACCGACTCATCTCCCGAAGCCATTTGAGAAGGATGAAGAGGTCTAGCTTAAGACCATAAATCAAGCACCTTTGTATATATTGTTTATATTTTGTTATTGTTGAACTTTGATTTTGATTTTGTTTTGGTGGATTGTAAAATCCGGAGGATTTTTCCCACGGGAGGGGGTGGATATTAGTTTGATTGAGAAATACGAGGCACGGCTTCTCGGCTCATCTAACTAATAGATGAGTTGAGTTTTAAGCTAAGTCTTACATCTCACTTTGGGCTACTTTAAACCCCCATAGGGTGTGGTTTGTTGTGTATGTGTGCAGGAAAAGAGAAAAGAGAAATCAGCTAAGTAGTGGGATCAGAGCTCCCGCTCCAATATTCTGGAGCGCCCGCTCTAAATGATGAAGAATGCCGAAATTTTAGAGCTCCCGCTCCAAGATGTTGGAGCGCCCGCTCCATCGGAAAGAAAAACAAAATGGTTAAGGGGTGGATTCAGAGCTCCCGCTCCAAACATTTGGAGCGCCCGCTCAGATATTGCACATAAAATGCCGAGAATTTAGAGCTCCCGCTCCAAACCTTGGAGCGTCCGCTCTATCGGAAAAAAAAAAAAGTGTTCAAGTGTGGGATTCAGAGCTCCCGCTCCAAATATTGGAGCGCCCGCTCTGAATAGTGGAGGCAAATGCCGAGGTTTTGAAGCCCCCGCTCTAAGCACTGGAGCGCCCGCTTTGATGCTAAAGGCAATGCAATTGCCGAGATTTTGAAGCGCCCGCTCCACACAATTGGAGCGCCCGCTCTGGTCAAAGCGCCCGCTCTGAATAGTGGAGCGGGAGCTTCGAGCGACTTTATGAAAAAAAATTACTCAGCGCCTGTCAGAGCGCCCGCTCTGAATGGTGGAGCGGGAGCTTCGAGGGCCAGTTCAAAAAACAAATTTTTTGGAAGCACGCACATGCCCTTCCTATTTCTCCCATTCAAACCCTCAAACCCTCACTCTCCCCTCAAACCACTCTCACTCCTCCCAAACCCTCCACAAATCGCCCTCATTCATCTCAAAAACACCCAAAACACTCCCCATTTTCACTTCTATTCCAAATTTCCCACTCCAAACTCAACTCTTAGCATCAATCCGGGGTTTTTGCTCGGTTCACTTTGGATTTCACTCGGGTTTACTCCCCTTTGCACAGCAAGAAGAAGGATTTGGTTCTAACTGTGGTAAAATCTCTCTTAATCAAGTTCATTTTGCTTATCTTTGAGAATTTGTGCTTGATTTTGTTAGGGTTTCCTTTGGAATTTTTGTGTTTAGATGAAATTAGGTGTTTTGGCTTGATTTTGTGCTTGAAGTTGATTAATTGGTGATTGTGGTGGTGTTATTGTTGATTATTTGGGCAAATTTTTGGAGCCATTGTGGAGTTTTTGTGGTTGTTAAGGAAAATCCTTGGATTCTACAGCCCTTGAGTATTGTTGGTCATTTTTGTTGGTTGACTTTGTTGTTGTTGGTGATTCTTGTTGTTGACTATTGTGTTTTATACCGGTGTAATGGGTTCAAAAAGACCTCGCACTAGCTCCTCACCTTCCTACAAAGGTGAACCTTACCAAACCCGAACACAAAGCCAAGTTTCGTGAGCTTGAGAAGAGGGAGGTGAAACAAACCCTTTTCTATGATCATATAACTTGTTTCCACCTCGGGATTGATGACAAAGTGTGCGACCTTGCCCGTACACTCGGTTTTGCCCCGTTCCTTAAAAACCAAATCCCAAATGATTGGATCACCACAGATAAGACCTACAACCACCCCACACAACCTCCCCTCACCTACCGCACTCTAACTCTAGAATTCTTAGCTAGCTTTGAATTCAAGAGAACATCTACGGAGGTGGGGATGTCTTTGAGATTAAATTCGGGTTGTTCAACCACCAACACACCATGAGCCTCGCAGAGTTTAATGAGTGTTTTTGTTGGGATTCAAGAGCAGAGGTGTATGATTGTTCTGGGGATGGTATTGAAGGATATGATATGCAAGCCTGGTGGAAGAGGATAACTGATGGGTCTAGAGACTTCCTCTCTAACTCATCAAAAGCCTCGAAAATCCATCATGGTGCATTGAGGTATTTCCATAGGATGTTGGTGTATTGTTTCTTCTCCCTAAGAAGATCTTGGCAAAATGAGCGATCAAGAACTTCATTTGCTATGGAGAGCAAGTGAAGGAAGAAGGTTGCTAGATCAAAATAACCCGGCCGATAAAGTCAACTTGGGTTTCTTGCTTGCCACGAGGATGCTCACCATCAAGCAAGACACAAGAATGAAAGGGCCCATCCAATTGGGAGGGATGGTGACATGGATTGCTTATAGGCTCGGGTACAAAGAGCAACTTGTCAAGATGGAGCCGGAGTGCTATGGGTCGGCTCTAAACTTTGATCACCTAAAGAACATGAAATTCACAAAAGAAACATCAAAAGCTAACTTTTGGTTGATCAAGGGAGCAATATGGTGCAAGATCCTAAATAGATTCATGACCGAACCCCCAGCAAACACCCCAAATCCATGGAGGGTCCCATTTGAGGAGATTGATGCTTCGGAGCTTGATCCGAATGAGATTGAGAGAAGAAACCGAGCAAGGCAGCAACATCAACAACAACATCCACAACAACAACAACGCCAACCAAGGCCGCAACGAGTGGAGCACGAACGTCACCCCTCCCATGAGGAGGGAGGTATGAGCCACTCTCACCCTTCGAGTTTTAACATCGAACATGCTTTTCATAACTTAAGTTTGCAAGTGGGCCAATTGGAGGCCAACAACCAAGGGATGGCGCTCCAAAATTCTTTGCTTTTCAACCACTTTGTGGAGCAAGGGCAAATCGCCCCCGCCGCTTAACCATCCCTATTGGCCTCCACGGCCTAGGGCCGGTGCCAAGTTGGGGAGGGGAGCACATTGATGGCACTCCTCGTGAGCCGGCCTACCCCTATTGGCGGGGTCCATCCTCCCAAGTTAGGGAGCGGCGCACCTTTCCCCCATATGACTATACCCAGCCCGGGGGGTGTGACTATTTCAGCGACCCCGCCTATAGATACATCCCACCGGAACATAGCCATGACCCATCCTTTACGGGGTACTCGGGATTCCCTCCTAACTTTTACGGCGGTTGGGAACCCCATGGTCCCCCCTTGCGTGAGGATGGGACCCCCATCGATCTTGCTTATGATTGGCGCCGCCCCGATGAGGGCGGGCCAAGTGGTTCTTAGATCGCCCCATGATTCGCCCCCCTCACCCCCCTCTTTTACTCTATTCCTTGGTCTCACCGAGGTCGGTTTTCCATTCAAGTTGGGGGGGTGTACTTTGCATTGTTTTTGATGTAGGGGCGCAATTTTAGGGGTCATGGCTCGGGGAATTGCAATCTTAAGGAATTGTTGAGCTATGTGTTAAGCTAGATTTGTTTTTCTTTTCCCTTTGTATATACTTTTGTTGGAACTAATCTTTCTTTTGAGTTGATGACCTTTCATAGCAAGCATCCGGGGATGAAGTCAAGGTGAGAAGAGCATTTGCTTCGGATATTGCATTTGGCCTTTATTGCTTCAATGATGGGTGAGATCGTTCCAACTCCCTTTTAGTTACTTGTTTGCTTAGTTTTAGGATAGTATAGGAAAGATGATGATCGTTCGAGGTTGCTTGGCTTTAATTTTACATTGGTGGTTATGAACACCACCTGGGTTTAAGTGCAAAATTTGATTGATAGTGTTGGTTATGTGCCATTGCCTACTTACTTTCATCTCTTGAAAAAAAAAAAAAAAAAAAAAAAAAAAAAAACAAAAATCAAAAAAATACGTATGAATCAAGGCAAATTTTCTTTTAGTTATTTCTTTTGCTCTTGAGTTGAGAACAATATCATTGAAGCTCCACTCTTTTGAATGCTTTTATTCCTAGACGTTAGAAGCACGCATGCTTAGAGATGTTTATGGTTGATTTTAGTATACGCTATGTTAAGGTAGCGGTTAGAACTTTTTGAGAGCACAAGACCTTAATTCATGGATTGTGGTACGAAGGTGTTGCTCTCTCTAGTGATTTGAAACCTTAAAGGTAGCATTTGCTTGATAACCCCATGTGAGGACTTTCAAAAAAAGCCCCAACATCCATTTTGAGTGCATGGATCCTCGACATCGCATACTTCTATCGAGAACTTGACTCTAATCTATCTTAGATCGCGACCGAGCCACTCTAGGGAAAGATAAAGGCGTTCATTTCGGTGACTATTTTCACTTTTATAGTTTTAGGCTTTTTATTCTTGTTTTTCTTTTCTCTTTTTCTTGGTTTTGTTTTTATTTGCATATGCCCTTCCTCTCAACCCTTTGAGCCTTATCCTTTCTTTGATTACCTCAATACAAGCCAATTGCCTCCTTGTTTTATTTTTCACCCTTGTAGTGAATAGTGAAGTTAGAGCGATTGTCTTGAGTGATATTTGAAGCAAATAAGGGGAAAGGAAAATGATGAGATTCTTGTGGTATAGTGGAAATTTTGTGTATATTCTTGAATGAATGCAATTGCAACTTCGTAAAAAAAGCCACCCAAAGTCAAAGAAGGTGGGAAAAAAAAATCCAAAAAAAAAAAAAAAAAAAAAAAAGAAACAAAAAAAAAAGGGGGAGAAAAAGAAAGAAAATCCAAAATAGTTCTTTTATTGTTATGTTTTCAAATAAGTTTGGGGGAAACTTATCCCTAAATGGTTGAATATGATTTGTGATTCATGGTTATTTAGCTCTTTCGCTCCAACTAAGGCTTCACTATATTAGGATTGAGCACCACTATCCAAATTTATTCACACCCTTTACCCCTAGCCTACGTTTCCACCCTTAAAAAGTCCTTTTGACCTTAGAGGGTTGAGTCATTGTCGGTGGTGGAAGATTGGAATCAAGCCTATTGAGCGAGTGTGCTATGTCGAGATGTCGAGTAACCTTCTCCTATTCTATTTCTTATTACATTTATCGGCTCCATTCTCCGGAGTTTAGAGAAGCTACCTTGAATGGCGAATTTGAAACTAGTTGAGAGAACGCGGTATGTATGGTTGTAGAATTTGAGGAAATGTGCTCTGTGTAGTTCTCTATGCTTAGTGTATGGTATGTTTTAATCAACCTATGGACATCTTTGAGCATGCTTACTTTTAATGTCTAGAAATTCTTGCATCCATTTGCGCTTGCTTCTCGTCAAAATCTCACTTAAGAGCACCATTTTATTTTCTTTGGTTTATTTATTTTTGATTTGCCTTGGATTCTAAGATCTAGAGTTATGGGTCAAACTCTTAGAAAACCCTTACGAGAGCACACTCGTCCTCCTTGGCGACTTTGAGGTTTAAAGGGCTTGTCATTTACGCTAAAATTGACCGTGATTCCTACGAAAGTGAGTTAGTGTACGAGACTTTAATGCTTTCTCTTTATTCGAGGACGAACAAAGGACTTAGTCTGGGGAGTTTGATAAGTGGCCTTTAAGGCCGCTTTTATGGCCTCTTTCCACCCTAATTAAGCCCTTGTTTAGTCCATTTTTATGCTTATTTAGTTTAGCTATGTTCAATGTTAGTGATTCTACTAGTTTCATGCATTTCGAGTCTTTTTGGGAGTTATAGGTTGTTTTCTCTTCATGTGAAGAATGAATGTTGTGAACACCCTGTGCTATGACTTGCTCTTAACTTCATTTAGGTTCCGTAGCGGCCTAATCAAGGTTGTCGAAGCTTGGAATTGGAAAAGGGAACCTTTGGATGAAGAGAGGGAGTTTCAAATTGCAAAAGAGGAGTAGAAGCAGAGCCAAAGCTCGTGCTCCAACCTCATGGAGCGGGAGCTCCAAAATCCCTTGCATACGAGAAGATTTGCCGAGAAGCCAAAGCTCGCGCTCCAACCTCGTGGAGCGGGAGCTCCAAAATCCCTTGCATACGAGAAGGTTTGCCGAGAAATCAAAGGCGGCGCTCCAACCTCGTGGAGCGGGAGCTTCGATCCGCGGCGGAACTCCCGGTAGGCTCGGAGTCGGGCGCTCCAACCCGTGGAGCGGGAGCTTCGATCCACGGCAAAACTCACATTTGGCTCGGAGTCGGGCGCTCCAACCTCGTGGAGCGGGAGCTTCGACTCCTGTTGAAATCTCTCTCATTAAGTTCGAGCTCGCGCTCCACGTATGGAGCGGGAGCTCGAATGGGCCGCCTCCCGATTTTTTTTTCGCTGTTTGCCCTTACTCTAAGCTGTATTTGTGAGGGGTATAAATACCCTATCTTAAGACACTTGAGGGCAAGCTTTTAATTCCAGAAAAAAGAGGATTCAAAGGAGAGCACACTATTCTAGGTTAATTAGAGAGAGAAAAACACATTCTTAGGAGAGAGAAAGTTATAACTCAACATTTGTTCTTCATTTTATTCAATCAAAGCATCAATCTTTTGGTAATTTCTAGTCCCTAATCCTTATTTCCTAGCTTATTTTTTGGTTATTTGTTTAGTTTTATGCTTGTTTAAATTAGTTTATACTTGCCTTGACTAGTCTTAGTAGTTTATTGCTCAAAGGTTCAATCTTTCTCGTTTTCACTAATCATGCTTAGTAGTTTTAGTATGTTTGCTCCTTTTATTGTTGTTTTTACTAGTCTTACTATGTTCTCCTCCTTCCTAGGCTAGATTTCTAGCTAGGGAAGGGGGATAATGGGACTTTGTGATGATTTTGAATGATATTTGGTTGGCTTTGGTGATTGTTCTTTTGATGCTCGAATCAAGGTATTTTATTGTTAAAGCATGAAACTTGATCACCTTTATGTTAAATCTTGTGCTAATGTTGGGTTATGTGAGAGCAAGCTTGATATTAGTGATGACTTGATGATGGGTAGACCACGACCTCAAAGGCGGGGTTGGGTAGGCGGTGTTGAGGGGTGCGAGAGTGACCCCTTGATGTTGGACCAAGACCCTCAATAGATTTGATCCATTGCCCACCAAATGTTGTCGAAATCGTTGTTGTGAGTTCCATGATTCCCCCTCTCCCTAGTGTTTGTCTATTTGATTAATCACTCTTATTTTATCTTCCTTAGGTAGTCTAGTTGATAACTCAAACCCCTTTTCTTTTACTCCCGTCAATTGATTGCATCTCGAACTAAGTGTAAAACTCCTTGCTTCTCCAGTGGATACGACCCCTTACTACGCTATACTACCTTATTAGGCTAGTTAGTTAGACTAGGGAGATTTTATTCTTGACCCGGAACCATAGGAAGTAACGACACCTAGGGGACCGATCAAAGTTCACAAATGGATCATTGCCCCCCGAGTGACAGCTATTAGGATCAACTGGAGTGTGAGGACTTCGGACCGGCGCATCTTCCCTTGTTTGATTTGGTACTTGAAGACCTAATTGCGCCGCAAAAGCCATCAACCTATCTTGAACTATTGCAGCTATCTTCGAGTTCATCTCTTGCATCGTCTGTTCTCTAACTCTTTAGCTCACTCTAGCCTCGAACTCCTGCATCTCCTCATCATCCATGCCTCTCTCATGCTGACCCGCTCTTCCGAGCGCACTAGCGAAACACACTCAACATCCATAAACAACAATTAACTCTTAAATAAATTACTTTGCAAATGGAAACATATCCTTAAATACACCAATAATTAAACTAAATTCCCAAAATGATATACAACGAAATATCAACAACCAATCCTGAATTAGATATCTAACTACAAACTCAATCCTTAATCCACAACGACAGCTTGATCTTGCTCCATTCCAATTATGAGCACTTAACACCAAACCTGCAAATTCAGAGAAGAAATACAAAACAAACAAAATTCCAAAATGAGTGAAAAACTCGTAACCTTTACTTCAGCCCGTTATAAACATTTTATTTGTCAAATCATTTCCTTTCGTTACAACGCTGGCATAGCTCATTCTCTTAAACAAATCAGTGTTAAGTACGGGATTTGGACAAACGCTGCCTCCAAGGTTCATTATGGAGCCCAGCAATACTACCCCCAAGGTTCGTTATGGAGCGTAGCCGACCATATCAGGTCAAAAGAGTAACCATCCTCCACCCATACCTTGCCCACTTTCTATTTTTAGTTCATAAATAAGCCAGCAAAACAATTGCATATTCATAATCAATCAATGTCATTTCATCATCACATTCATATCTATGGCCATAGTACGAACTTATTTATCAAAAACAGAATAAATAGATCCACACACAGAAGGGCATGAGTAAATGATTTTACTGAACATAAAAGTTACCTGAAATGCGATCCAAATTCCAACAATACAATCTTCCTTCACTTTGAACCCCAAATGATACTCCACTCCAAAATCATCCTCAAACAATCACCTCACAACAATAACAAGAATTAATAGATTCATCGCCATACAACAACCAATATAATTAACCACTTCTAAATTTAAAACTATAAATACTTCCACTCCGTAGTCATCCTCCAACAATAACAAATTCTCTAACTAATCTAAACTAGGAAACAGAACCATAACTCATTCTCAATTTAGAAAATCCTCCACTTAACATCTGAAGTTCCTTAATCCTCAATCCATAACAACAACTATGAATTATTGAACTAAATCATCCAAACTCAACTACCAGACTTTACTAAACAAACAAGTAACTAAATTTAATAATATGAAAAGAAGGCAAAACTTAACTATACCTTTATTCGTTAGAAAATTACAACCTGACTTAGGTTGTTTCTTCAACCACGACAACACCACGACGACTTAGAGCAGCAACCACAACACAATAGCAACAACAACGGACAACAACAACAACAAACAATAGCAACAACCCAACAACAACCACCACAATAGAACAAAACCCAACAACCACCCTGCAACAACTAAGAGTAGCAACAACCACAATAACAACAACAAAAATAAACGACAACAACAACGAAAGAAGGTCAAGGTCAGTACCAACTCTGAACCACCAACACACGTCGGTGGCGACGGTAGCACGGCTAGGCGACGACAGCAACAACCGCAAACGAAGAGAGAGAAACGCGCACATAGGAGGGGAATCAGCGGCACAACAACTCCGGGCCCAACAACACCGACCGACGATAAAACACAGTGGTAGCACCACCACCAAGTTGAAAGAAGACGACGACGCAGCGGCACCGTCAAACCGCAGCAACAACATCAACGAGGGGAAGAGGAGAGAACACAACAGAGGCAGCAACAAGAGAAAAACGCCGGGGAAGGTGAGCTGGCGTGGCAGCACCACCGGAGGAAGAGAGAAGGAGGGAGACCGGAGTTTGAGAGAGAATTCACGGGGTGAGAGAAACGGGGGTTTGGGTATTTGGGGATGTTGGGGTTTTAGAAGTGACGAGAAAGATTGAGATGGCTTTTGGGTTCTCCAAATTAGACCGACAAGGGATTAAGTAAATGCAAGGGAATTTGGCTTCCTATTTGGCAAAATTTCACTGAACTAAATTTTAGTACTTAAACTCAAATATATTATAATACGACAAATAAAAATTCATACTCCACATCTCAAATAAAATAAGAATTTTTGGAACATAATTAACTCAATAAATAAAATTAACACTTAATTAACGCCTTTTAAAAATAGGGCTATTACACCTACCCTTTCGAGCAAGTACTACTCCGATCGGGATCTCCCCAAACGAGATGTAATCCCAATGATATGCCCAGCTGTTAACACACGCCCAGGACGGTCTTTCCTCTGTAAAGCACATGATAAAGCATCATCCATCCGACCTGGAACAAACTCTCCTTCATTTTCTTTCCTTTTCCAATCATCTTGCGTCCAATTAAAAAAAATTCATATGATTAGTAGAATACGAGTAATTAGACAAGAAAATATCATAAAATTTGAAAAATGCTTACAATGGACTCTTTTATCTTTTGTGTTTCTTCATTAGGGAAGAAAAGATTTCCTTCCTTATCTTTTTTCGATCTCGCGAGAAGCCATGGGAAAGTTCGATCCGGCAAGGAGGAAAAAACTGAAGATGTGGATGAGTCAACAGATGATGTTGTAGATGATGAAGGGATATACCCTTTTTTCCAAAAAGGAATCATCTCTACATATGACTTTTGACCCAAAAAATAAGGATGAATATTGGCAGCCTGAGACTTTCTTGCTCTTTCACTTTTAGCCTAATATGAAAACAAGTAACTAGTCAATATTCACAACATAAAAAATTGATTATAACATATTATGTGATTGTAACGTACATATTATATACCTTAAGCTCATCAAAGCTACACTTTGTCACAAATTGCTCTGAAATCTCTTCCGTGATGAAAGGATATAGCACGTACGGTTGCTTACCATTGTTAGGCCCCTTCCTCATTTTTGTGATCCATCGACTCACCAATATTGACTTGAAATCTCTCCACCGCTTATCACAAGTAGTCAACACATCTCCTTTCTTCCTCTCATCCTCTTGTATTCCAAACTCTCTCTTCAATATACAAAATAATACACGATTAGTAACTAACAAACAGGATCTCAATTAAATTAAAAGAATGACTTTTAAAATACATGGGTTACTTACTTTAGCATCTTCCCATAAACTATTTTTAAGGCCTAGTGGAATATCATCCCAACTATCGTACAAGATAGACACTTTGCTTCTACTGATTTCACCGCAATGTGTCTTGTACGCACCAACATGCTCCCCAATCGGACGCATACACTGATCCCACTGAAGTACTCTTTGAACCCCGGGTATGGAACAAATCCTTTTCGTAGGACCTCTTGGCTTGCTCACTCTTTTCTTCCTACTACCTCCATCAGTAATCTCGGCCTCAGAACGTGGTTGCCGATCATCTGATGCATCATGCATTATCTCATCTTCCATCACTACACCTGAAACCAAATACAAATACCAACCAAAGACATGTTAGATTCATAAATGAAGTACTACAAAATTATTTTAACAATGCATAAAATATATAATTGAAGATTATAAACAATAGTAGTTGCAATAATATTACATAAATTACCTATTAATCAGTTTTTTCTTTGACAACGTAAAATCCCTCATTATGGTCTCGACGAATGTAATTTGCGTCCAAATCTTGCCCTAATGTACTTGGAATGACTACCGACGAAGCAATAACTTCATTAAATTGTGCATCGTATTCTTCTTCATCATGTACATCATCAATTCCAAGTATTCTCCTTTTTCTTTCAATGACACCAGACCATTTCGAATCGACACGATAAACCATGTAGAAAACTTGTTTTGCTTGTGATGCCAATATGAAAGTATCTTTATGATGCCTCAACCGACTGAAATTGACTAATGTGAAAAAGCCATGTTCATCCTTCTTTAAACCACGACGAATATCAACCCACTTGCATCGGAAAAGCGAAATCTTGAAGTCAACATAGTCAAGTTCTAATATCTCTTCAATGAACCCGTAGTAAGACTTCATTGTCTCAACAATTGTTCTATCCCTTCTACTTGTATACTATGTTGACAAAGCCCCCAACATAACACCACTGTTTTGCATCGTGGATTTGTCATCTTGACGCTTAGTGTAAAATGAATAACCATTGATGTCATACCCTTCATAGGAAAGAACTTGCATCATTGACCCATATGCCAACCATCTCAACGTATCCGATACATTATTTTTTGGGTCAGATAATTGGTTCATAACTCGTTCTTTAAACCAATCAATGAACGAACGATTATGCTCAATCACCAACTCACGTTTATTCTTCAATGGATACTGAACACTAAGAACAGCCATGTGCTCATCTAAATAAGGATGAACTTGTTTCAGATTTTCTAACACTAAATATTCTGCTTTTCTTTTCAACTCTCCATCAAGACACAATATTTTTCTACCAATGGTACCACAACCAGCAAGTCTTCCTTCGTGTCTAGATTTTGGCAATCCAATTGCTTGTGCACGTGCTAAATACCGACTTACATATTCAGATACTTCCTATGCAACTGTTCTATGGACAATACTTGCTTCTGGTCTGGCTGGATTCATCACTTTGCCCTTCAAAGTACTCATATGTCTTTTGAAAGGCCACATATACCTCATACAAACGGGCCCACAAAGTTTAATTTCTCGGACAAGATGAATTATCAAATGAGGCATGATGTCAAAGAACGATGGTGGGAAGTACATTTTAAATCGACACATCGTCTCTATTACATTAGCTTGCAAGTTATATAGAGTGTTAGGATGAATCACCTTGCTAGAGATAGTTCTGAAGAAGAAACACAACTTTGTTATCGTGTATCTTACTTGGGAAGGCAAAATTCCTCGTATTGCAACAGGTAATAAATGCTGCATTAAGATATGACAATCAAGAGATTTCAAACCAACGAGTTTCAAGTCCTTCAGTGAGACAAGGTTTCGAAAATTTGACGAGTATCCAGCAGGGACCTTTAACCTATGCAGAGACTCACAAAAACTCGTTTTCTCCTTCTTAGACAAAGTGTAGCAAGCTGGTGGAAGATAATAGCGTTGTCCCCCGCTCCCGAGGTGCTAGTTCTGGTCTGCCCATTTCAGCCATGTCTTTCGTAGCTTTAATTCCATCCTTTGTCTTCCCGGGTATATTCAACAATGTTCCGACAATGGCATCACAAATATTTTTCTCAATGTGCATTAGAACAAGACAATGTCTGACTTCTAAACATTCCCAATATGAGAGGTCCCAGAACTTAGACCTTTTCTTGTATAAGTTCTTTGAGACACTTTTAAAGGGCTTGCCAAACACTGTTTCAATATCCTTTACCGCCTAGAAACCTATTTTCCACGTAAGGGTACAGGGGCTTCTCTAATCTCCACTTTTCCGTTGAACAACTTTTTCTTCTTACGAAATGGATGATCTAAAGGAAGCCATGTACGATAATGCAGGTATACATTCTTCCCACAATGATGTAACCGCTCATCAATCATATCCTCATCACAAATAGGGCATGCCTTTGCTCCTTCAATTATATACCCGGACAAATTCCCATAAGCCGGGAAATCATTAATCGTGCAAAATATCATGGCACGTAATGTGAATTCAGTTTTCGCATGCGCATCGAACATCGAAGCACCTTCATCCCACAACAATTTCAGATCTTGAATGAGTGGGTCAAGATACACATCTATGTCGTTTCCGGGTTGCTTAGGACCCAAGATAAGAAGCGATAGCATAATAAACTTACGCTTCATACATAACCAGGGGGGCAGATTATAAATGGTCAGTAAAACCGGCCAAGTGCTATGCTGGGTACCTAGGGTGCCAAATGGGTTCATCCCATCTGTACAAAGTCCAAGCCTAAGATTTCGAGGTTCTTTACCAAAACTGAAAAACTTTCGGTCGATATTTCTCCATTGCGGAGAATCGGCCGGATGTCTAAGCATCCCATCTTTCTTCCTCTCATCCGCATGCCACCTTAATAATTTAGCATTATTTTCATCCGAAAATAAACGCCTAAATCTCGGAATGATTGGAAGATACCAAAGAACCTTAGCCGAAGTTTCTTTCTTTCTCACCCTTTCTTCATCGTCTTTTATCTTGTACCGAGACTCTCCACACCTTGGACACTCACCCAAATCCTTGTACTCATTTCGATACAACACATAATCATTTTGACATGCATGTATCTTCTCATATTCCATACCAAATGGACACAATAATTTCTTTGCCTCATAGGTAGAGTTGGGAATTTCATTCCCATCAGGTAGCAATTCTTGTAAAAAAGTGAACAACTCACTTTGACTTTTATCTGTCCAACTATGCTTCGATTTCATATTGACTAATGTAAGGATGCCAGAAAGTTTAGTGAAATTGTTACACCCCGGATACATAGGTTTGTCCGTTGCACTTAAAATATTATCATGCATATTCGGACGATCGGTTCCTTCATCCTCCAAATTGTGCAACATCTCATCTACCCTATCATTCTCATCATCTACCCTATCATTCTCATTATCTACCCTATCATTCTCATCATCTACCCTATCATTCTCATCATCCACCTTATCATTCTCATCATCCACCTTATCATTCTCATCATCTACCCTATCATTATCATTATTATCCTCTCCTTTTTCGATATCAACCTCAATCTCATCATCAATGTGTCAACATGCAAATCATCACACAAGCTAGTGGAGCTCATACCCTGATCATAAAACTCTCCATGCCATGTCCACCTAGTATAGTTACTCTTAAACCCACGACGAATCAAATGATCCTTAATTTGATCCACATCACGATACCCCCTAGAGTTATTGCAATCACAACAAGGACACAAGACTAACTTTGACCCATTCTGTGATTAATGTTCTAACGCAACCCTGATAAATTCATCAACCCCTTGTAGAAATGTCGCCGAAATCCGATTACCATACATCCAGTTTCGGTCCATATTCATAACTAGATACACCAAACAAATAACACAATCGATCACATCATTCAAAGTGTCTTATCAAATGCAGTCATGAACATTTGGGTCCTTATCACTCCAACCTAACCCATACTTGAGTTTCTCATCTTACTAGTGAATGAAGGTTTGGTTTTCAATTCTAAGAAAAATCCGGCAGCACTTCCCTACAGTTCTCCAAGTACACGATGAAGATAGTAGGTAAACTATCAACATATGTACCCAGAGAACGCTTAGGGAAATGAGCTAGATCTTTCTTAGAATCGAAAACCAAACATTCATTCACATCCTAAGTGAGATAAGAAACTCAAAGACAGTCCCAAACCGGGGACTATTCAAGAGTTACTCCTAATGAGTAAGCCTCGAACGGGTATCTAGGCCAATGATGAACACATTGCAATTAAACAGCACAAACCAATCCATTCCTTAGATTTCCCTCCCCACCCCATTAAGGTATGTCCATATAGGTTTGGTCATAATTCAACATATACTTTCCCAATCACATAACCAAACAATTCACATATACTTTCCGAATCACATAACCAAACCATTCCTTAGATTTCCCGAACCTCCCATATAGGTTTGGTCATAATTCAACAGTATAAGGACAAATAAAGCAAATAAACATAAAGCAAAAGGTATAATATATACCTCTGCTCTCAAGGAGCAGCGAAGACAAGCACAACAAGGTGAGCTTGGAGCACCGGCAAGCCGACAAGTAGAAGATGGAATGTGGCAACTGCATTAGGGCATTAACCAACCCACAAATTAGTGATCAAAAGTCATAACTCATAAACATCAACTATCTAATATTAAGACATTAACAAATTAGAGATTAAGAAACAACATTAAGATTAAAGTAGAATTGTTAAGATCAATGGTAAAAAATTCATAAGCACTACAAACTACAAACTACGAACATCCTAAATTCAATCTCAAAATTCATTCCACCATATTTATCATGAGTTGAATTCTAATTTCAACCCCTTAACAAAACTCAGAACTAAAATCAATCAAAGCAACTCCTAAAAAAATTAAGGGAACTTGAAATACATGATTAATGTAAATTAATACAAAAAAAAAACAACAATGACATACATTGCCGGCTGCAGCGGCGGCGAGTAGGTTTGCAGCGGCGGCGGCGAGTCGGACTAAGAGAGAGTGTGTGAGAGAGAAAGAGAGAGTGTGTGTGAGAGATAAAGAGAGATAGAGTGTGTGAGAGAGTGCACCGGAGTGTAGCGGCGGTTCGCCAGCCGCAAAGATTTGCCGGCGAAGTGGGCGGCAGCCGGGAGTGGGAGGTGACCGAAAGCCGAGAATGAGAGCGCACGAAAGAGAGGGAGAGCGCCAAATGTTCTGGGAGAGATAGAGAGGGGTTGAGTGGATCGCCGGTCGCCGGCGCAGGTGAGGGAGCGCCGGAAAGGGTGAGCGAGCGCCGGCAAGGGTAGGTTAGCAATGGCACGAAAGAGAGAGAGAGCGCCAAAGTTTTTGAGAGTGAGTTATGTTTTAGGGCTCGAATTAGTGTGTCGTGTATTAGTGCAGGAGCATTTGCGTCGCGTCCAAAATAAGTGCGACACAGATATCGGCTTGTGTTGATAAAGGGTTGGGCAGGTCATCTGCGTCGGATGCGTTGTACATGCGACGCACATGAGGTATATGCGTTACATGTATGTCACGTTCGACGCGGATAGTGCTGTATGCAACCAGTTTGGGCCTAACAACCATCTGCGTCGGACTAGAGGCCCATCGGACGCATATAGCTGATGCGAGTGGGCTGTCAATCGTTTGCGTCGCATGTTTTTTGGATGCGATGCATATAGCTTCAATGATATGCGTCGGATGGGCCTTGGGTCCGACGCACATCACAGCTTTTGCGTCGTTTGGCCTGAGCATCCGACGCATATGTGCGGCTCCTATTGCTGACCTCAGGGTATTTGCGTCGGACTTTTAATGCTATCTGACGCAAATTGTCAATTTGCGTCATTTCTTCGAGGGTGCGACGCAAATAAGCCGACGCAAATCGTCGATTCTGTACTAGTGCCCATAAGTAATTTATCTGGAATTTCTATAGAAAGACTCTTGAATTTAGAAGCCAATATGAGAATTCATGCACTTGATCTAAGACTGACACATAATCAACCATAGAAAATTCAAAAAAATTCATAGTAATAATCTTATCTGCCCCTTGTTTCTATGTGTCATATTTTTTCTCGAGCGACACCCATATATCCTTAGCCTTCTGAATTGGGGTGCATAAATCATACATGCGATCAGAAAGATGGTTGTAGCCCCTGCACATAACTTTGTATTCTTCGCGCTTCTTACGATCAACCAAGATTTGTTTCGAGTCTTTGTCACTTGGTTCTGAAAATGGTTTCAGATTGTTGTCCAGAACATAGAATATCTTCAAGGCAATTAACTTAAATTTCATCTTACACCATATAAATTCGACGATCAAAAATTTACTCAACTAATCTTACACCAATATTGCCATAGTGACGAGCTCGTTTTAAACTCGCCAAATATAACCTAAACTACCCAATATAGGGTAAGTATAGGGTCGAACCCACAAGGAAGTAACTATTGCAAGGGCTAAATCTATTTTTGGGGTTTTTGAGAGATTAATAACTTTGCAAGGTCTAAAATAAATATGAACTTGACAAAATAATTTAGCAAAGTAAATGAGAAAAAAAACCTAGAATAAAGGAACTAGGGGATTAGGGAATTCACTAACATTCAATCCAAGAATCCAAGAATCCAATCATCAAGCCAAGGGGAAACAAATGGGGATCACAAGGGGAAAATCATGCATATAGGAACTCTAATTACTCCCTCGAGCTAATTAGAGGAGCTTAATTAGTCACTCCTGACCTATTCTCATGGCATGAGCAACCAATCTAGCCAAATCAAGAACAACATGATTAATCAAGCTTCCCTAAACTAGAAAATATCTATTTTCATGGAGATCCTAGTAACCAAACTTAGTCTATTCCTAGCTTCATCTCTCGATCCTTCACTAGGAATTCCAAATATGCAAGTTAAGTGGTGATCAAGCACCCAACAAACCAAATCAAGCAAGTTTAATCAACAAGTTCAACCCCAAATGATAACCCTCTAACTTAGATTTAGGATCCAAAGAGTAAACGAAGGCTACATCCCTTCCCCTAGTAAGAAAACTACTCACACATCATGGAAATAAAGCAAAGCAAATGTTGGAATAACTTCATCACCATAACCATGAAGGAAAGAGAAAAGGGGAAAATAATCAACTAATTAATAAACAAGATTTAAGCAAACAAAACAATAAAATAATCAAGATTAGGGAAAGAGAATATGAAATAAACAAGAAATTCACTACTACAAGATAGGGCTATAGCAACGGCCTAAATGTGTTTGCAAAGACTTATTAAATGTTGCCATAGACCTATAGCAGCAGTTTATATGGCGTTGCCAATAGGTGGCGCTGCTATAACTCTATGTCAACAGTTATAATGCCTTAGGCAACAACTTTATAAAACTGCTGCCATAGACATCATTAGCAACACTTTTCTTAGGCAATGATTTTTAACTTTTGCCAATAGTTTTATTATATATAAGGCGACATTTATTAAGTTTTAGTAACAATGTTTTAGGATTTCAAGCAATATTTTTACTATTGAGGCTAACACTTTTATTATCTATAGCAGCACTACCAACAGTCTATGACAACGTTTATTGCTCTAATATTGCAACACTTTTGCCGTCTATGACAACATTTATTGACTACTGCGACATTTTTATGTGAGTTAATAGCAACATTTCTTGACACAACTATTGTGACACTTTTATGTGAGTCTATAGCAACGTTACATTTCTTGATACAACTATTGCGGCACTTTAATGTGAGCTTATAGCAACAGTTTCATACGCGTTTAATTAGTAGCTCATTAAAATGAAAATATTATACCAAAATATCCAACTACTACAAAAAGAAAATATTTATTTGAAATTAAGTTTTACTGACTATTAAATAAAATATCCATAACAATCATTCGAATAACAAAAACCATTGTTAAAATATAAATACATCAATTCAGAAAACTAATGAATCTCCAAAAAGAACTAATAGTTCTAGCAATCTAGAACTATGTGGTATTTAATTTATTTGTCCAAAATTAGTCCAAAAGAACTTCAGTATATGCCCTTCCCCGCCATCCTTTTATCTACCCATATCCTTCTATTGACCATCCCGTAAAACGAAAAAATAATCGTCCATATAATAGGAAAATGAATGCATGTAATTAAAATGAAATAATATGATCAAGCCTACAAAACAACAACTGAAAACCACACAACACAACCCGCACAGGAAGAACACACCAGCAAGTAGAAGCCACCCTTGCGGACTGGCAGATTCTTGCTAACTGGAAACAACATCCACAAACAACTCAAGCACAATCAACAAATAAGACCTGCCTAACTATGGACTTATTGCCTAATTATATCATAACTTCACAATCATCTAACACCATAATTCCACAATTACCAAACAGCAAAAGCTCACAATCATTGAACACCATAATTTCACAAAGCATCAAACATCATAATTCTAAATCTACATATAACAAAATAAGTAAAGAAGCTTTATAAAACATACCTATATGTAACCATGACCAATAAAAATAGTGGTGTCTAGAAATTATTTATGCATCACTTGAAAGTGTAGACACCAAAACTGCTGCAATCATTTATTAAAATTTATTAAACAAAATTCACTACATATTTGAAAACTTACCTAGTAAACAACGTCACTCAATAATTCCAATCCTTGTCATAATAAGTTGAATCCAAATATAAAATGAGATACTAATAAAATAACTACCTCTTAGTTATCTTCCACAGCTTTGTGTAGCTGGGATCATCGGGTTGGTGTGTTGTAGAAGTCGGTGCTTCAGTGGCAGTAATACAAGTATATGTCACTATGCCCTGTGCCCCCTTCCGTAAACTTGAATTGTTTCACTATCACACATAATTTGAAGGGGCCAACCAAAATCAACTAGATTATAAATGGGCCTTAACACCTCATCCTGTTTCGATAGAATGAAATTGGTAGTATTAAAAGATATGGAAGAATGTCCTCAAAAAAAAAATTCTACCTCATAAACAGAAACTTGTGCAGACATCTTCACTTTCCTAAATTCAAATTATGTTCAGGACCTATCCCCAAAGAAATAGAGCACATTATAATAGCTTCATAAATCAACAACATAATTCAATAAAGATAAGGTCGGGGATTATAAGAATTATCAACAGATAAAAAAAAAGTTGAACACTATGAGGCTCCCAAAGCACCTGCAGCACTTGCTAGTACATGTTACCTGAAGCATACACAATATGCAATCACTACAGCTGAAGATCAATGTGAACACAAACACCATCTAATTGATATTTTCATGTAATTTTATTCATCTGTACCAAGTAACGTATACTTCATATTAGGCTTTCATAATTAGAAATTATCTCAGTTTCTCATTACCATATTTCCTCAAACATGAATGTCTACCATCTTTTCACAATTGTAAAGTGGGGAACGACAGGAATTATCCTGCAACCATAAGCCTTGGAAGTGTAAATCTATGAGTGAAACCTAAGAAGTGTAAAATGAACGATAATGCATTAGCATCTCATAAGGTCTACAAAAATCACAAGCCATGGAACATTTTAATAAAAAATATATAGAAAGTATTAAGTAAAATATATAGTTTAGCATATCAAATACCCTTCCCTCTCCTTTTAATCACGATATGGAACTTCTCTATTAGTCTAGTTAGGAGTTAGGAGTTAAGCTGCATTCAAATGGTCTCTAGAGACTTCCCTAAACATGTGAAAAGCAAGATCCACATTTGGACTTGAGTACTAACAAACACACTGGGTATTATGCTTTTATTCAAAAAGAGAGTTTTATTATAATTGAATACCATAGTGGATAAGAGAAAAATGAGAGAGCAACAAGCCAGGCATAAGAACCTGACATATAAGCTTTGAAGTATCTGCATATGTTCCATTGCTAAACTGAACAATTAGCTTAGAAAAATAGCATGACATGCCAGCCTAAGTAGCAGCTCATTGTCCACAATCACACAAGTCTAAGAGATCTAAGATGAGAAAGGTCTAGTAAAGTTCCTTGCAAATTTAAGCCATGTATGTCATTCATAAAAAAGCAGATGTCTACATACTTTCTCACAGGCATCTGATAGTGCAGTTTCAACAGTAGATTATCAAGGAGTAAAGATTAGATCCAAGTCTAGCATGAAACTGAGGGCATGTAATTGTCTGCCAGAGACTGTCCAAATTCTCACTAATACTACAGGAATATTTTTGAACAATAACAAGTTTCTGATAATCTATATGATGATCTTTGAGTTATTGAATTGGTTGCTCATCTAACCATGTAAAGACAGAAAGAGAAATAATTTATAAATCTTCATATACTTCGAGGGCGGTTAGATCTATACTAGTTTATGCTTCACATACATATTGTTAAGAGCTAAGAACATTGTTCTATTCATGTTCAACTCAAACATACAAGTGCATTTGTGCTTGTTTGCTGACATGGCAATTTTTTAAAAGTCATCCTCAAGCACAATATAAGTAAAAGGGACCTCTAGTTGAATGAACACGTCTCGCAAAAAAAAAAAAGCCACACACTTTACTTTCTTATCTTTATTAGTTCTATTTTCTTTTCTGGTGCAAATAAATAACAGTTTTTAGCCTAGGCACTTGCTGTTAATCACTTACTATTAGTGAAAATGACAAATTTCAACCTTTAGTCACTTATTGTAAGGGATCTTAACTATATTCGTATATCAATTATATTTCTGTTGTATGACTAATCACAAATTTGAAAATCTTCATGATTCTGGTTCAGTAGTCTAACTTTCAAAGGGACTTTAGCTGTTGAGTTCTATTAGCTACCTTAGAAATTATATGCAACTGCCACCATTGAGACACTAAATAGTACTATTTGTTTTCTTTTTAGTTTAGTACTTGAATTTTGCTTTTATTTAGCTCTTTGGTTACACACAATCATTTTTTCATATATGATATTCACCATTAAGGAGAATGATGACTTGTTCAAGCTCTCGATTCTGATTTATGAAGCGAAAAATTATCTTTATAAAGATCAATTAATATAAAAAAAAGTAAATAATGTTTGAGATGGAAAATTTAATTATCGTATCAAATGATTGTAGAATATATTAGCTAATTCTTACAAAATAGAAACGAACTTCTCAAAATCCGTCTCAACAGGTAAACACAAATATGTTTGGAAAAATTGATAGGAACAGTCCCAACTCTGGGCGTTCTACCATTTTCAGTCCCATCTAAGGATTATTTCTGAGCAGTCCCAACTATGCATCATTTTTGCCGAAATTGGTCCCAGCAGGTTAATGACCTGCTACAACAGGTAAAACACATTTTTTTTCACCACAATCTATTCAACACCACCTCACCACCCAACACACCACCCCACCACCCAGCACCTGTTAACTTTTTTTCCTTTGATTCCAACTCTTTCCTCTTCTTCCTCCCCCACTTCTTTCTCACTCCTCCCTCCACTATGTCCTTCTCTCTCCTGCACCCTCCCTCCTCTCTCTCTCCTCATCTTGTCCACCACCTACGTAGCCGAGAAACCAGATCCCCCATCAACCCCACCCAATCCCCCCCCCCCTCAAAATACCATAAAACCCACCCAAAGCACACCCAGTTGCTGAAATCTACCGAAGCCCCGACCAAAACCCCCATCCTCCATACCACTGCGCCACACCGGCTCACCAAATCCGACGTTAATTCTCCGCCGGCACACCACCGACCACACCTTTTTCCCAGCAAAATGCAAATCCCAACTCACGAGTCCATTGTCGTATATCTCTAACATTATAGCTCGTTACTCTCATTTCTCTGAAACAATCAAAATTTTCAGCTTTCTTCTCTCCCCACTTTCTGTCTCTTGAATTGGGTACACCAAAACGATGCCATTCTGATGTAGAATACACTAGCAAAATTGTTGATTAATGGACCCGCAAGTTCTTCTCGTAATTGGTGATTAATCTTTCGTTATTCGCATCAATTTGAATTGGGCTTTCCTTTAATTTTTCTGGGTTTGTATCAACTTGTTGAATTTTGATACTTGTAATGCTCCGTGGATGATGATAGTCAACCCAAATGATGAGGATGCAGGCAATGTTACGATTTTGTGAAATGTTTGCGAAAAATTATAACCTTTTTTATTGAATTGCTTTTTGGGGGGGGGAGGGGTTTTTTTAGGGTGGTAGGTGGAAGAGGAGGGGTGGCAAGGAGGACAGATGGAGAAGAGAGAAAGAGGAGAAAAAGAGGAAGGAGATGAACTCTTCCTATGATGCTCAAGCATAAAGCTCTAGCCGATGCTCGGGGTGATTTCGAGGGGTGGCTAGGGGAGGGTGGGGAGGGGGAGAGGTGGCGAGGGAGGAAGGAGGTAGGAGAGAGAAAAAGGAAGAAGGAAACTGACTTACATAATTTTTTTTTAAAAATTTAACTCCGTTAAACAGTGTCGGTCACTGGGACCAATTTCGGTAAAAATGATGCATAGTTGGGACTTTGCCGAAATAATCCTTAGATGGGATCGAAAATGGCGAAACGCCCATAGTTGGGTCTATTCCTATCAATTTTTCCAATATGTTTATCAAATCAATCCACAAAATCCTCAATTGGGCAGTTTTGTTATCAACATAGCTTGATTGTTATTTGTTCCAATGAAATTAACATAGCTTGATTGTTCCAACGAAATTAACATAGCTTGATTTTCCAACGAAATTAACATAACTTGATTGATTCCAATTTCCAACGAAATAACGTGTTGGCGTTTGGCGCGGTGGAGCAAAGACGTGCCCGTGTTTGGTGGAGCGTTGGAAGTCGATCACTCACACACTATAGGGTTTATAAGTTTAGAGTAGTCTTTTGAAATTTTGGAGTGAACTGATTGATGATAAGGCGCTTCTTCTAAGGGGAGAAGATATTGAAGAATTTTTTTTTTTTGAAAAAAAAATATTGAAGAATTATTCATTTGTAATTTATTATATTTTCTTTTTAAAAAATTTTTTAAACGAAAAACAAAATGGTTGTCTAAGAGAGGTGTTTCATATTGTTTAATTCACACAACGCTTCCATAAGACAAGTGCTCTCTGTATTTGTACAATAAGCTTATTAAAGTTAACCGTTTTATATGTTGTGTTCCCTATATATTCTACTTTTTGTAGTAATGTATCTCCAATCTAGAGCCCCAATAGCCAAGTCAGAAACGTCAAAATACAATCGCCTGCTGCTTTATGAAACGATGATGAAATATTAAAGAAAACGATGAGGAGGGCAAAAGAGAACCCAACACAGAGGCAGGGAGAAAGTGTCTAAAAGGGTTTTGGGTGAACAAAATCGTGAAAAAAGTGGGGAGGAAAAAAAAAAAGCGCTCTATTGATTTTTTAAATAAACTTATTTTTAACTTGTTTTAGATGCTTGACATAAAACACCGTTGCAATATCTCATCAATATTAAAAAACTAAAAACTGTTGCAATAAAATAGTCATAATATATAACCGTTCCAAAGTCAATGTCTACTCAAATTAATAATTATTTAACTGTTGCAATAGCTATGATATAGCCCTACTTTGTATAAATTACCAACTTTTAAGCTTGTATAAATTAGAAAATGGAGTTCAAAAGTTTCAAACCTCAACTTTCTCTCTCCTAGGGTTCTAAAGTTTGAGTGTTAAACAAAATTAAATCTCCCTCTAATTAGAATGTAAATTAGCTTAACCTAAAATAAGAGGAGTTTCTATTATATAGTCTTAAAATAAAACAAAGTTAATTACAACAAAGCCCCCGTACAAAAATCGCAAAGGACAGAAAGAAATTTCGGAAAACCCAGCGACCCGGGTGGGTCACATAAACATCCTGGGGGGGTCGTTCCATCAGGGAAGAATATGGTTGGATCAAAGACCTGCCCGGGTGGATCAAGTCAACCCAAGCCCTCGGGTCAGATGACCTAGGCGGGTCGTTCTATCAAGTGGAAATTCTGGGATTTCTTGACTGACCCGGGCGGGTCAGGTAACCCGGGCCCTCGGGTTAGCCCTTGGTCTTCCTCTTTTCCTCTTTTGAGCTTCCTTGAAGCTTCATTCCTTGTTTCTTGGCCCCGGGTTTGTGCAAGTGCCCTCCAATCGTGCTGCTATGTCCTGAAATAAAACCAAACACTTAAAGAAAGATCACAAAAGAGGAATATTGAACAATTTGAAGGAATAATAATAACAAGAAATTTAACCTAAACTAGCCTAAAAACAATCATAAAAACTATTAATCCAAGTATAAAAACCAATCATCAAACTTCCCCAAGCTCGATCTTTGCTTGTCCTCAAGCAACATAGAATAAAATATAATTAGGAGAATGAAAATTTATTTTAAAAAAATGAAGAAGAAAGAAGGAAGAAAAAGGAAAAAGGAAAAAGGAGGAAGGATAAAGAATTTACACTAACTCATTTTCGTAGGAATCACGATTGCATTTAGCACATGCAACAAGCTCTTTAAACCCCTAGATCGCTCTAGAGGGCGAGTGGGATCTCGCGAGGGTTTCCAAGGAGTTTTCAAACTCACAACTCTAGTTTTTCATCAAGAATTTATTCAACACATTCAAGATTTATGCCCAAGTCAACTAGTAATGAAATGGTTCACAAGCAAAGATAAAGAGCAACTTTCAAGACAACTAATTTCCAAGTGGTGGGAAATTGGGAGGCTGTGATGCATAAGGGTAAGTTTAGTATAAAAAAGCCTACTCTTAAATCCAACGAAATGTGCAGAAAGTGGAGTGGAGAAGACTGATTTGCAACAATAAAGCAAGTCCTAAAAGCAAGTTTATGCTTTGTTAGCAATCCAAAATCGTATGGCTACTACTGACATATGCAGTAGATGGAATGTCAATCGTAGCTTACAATGTTGTCTCTGTACTGATGCTAATGAATCTGTTCAGCGTATTTTCTTTGAGTTTAGTTATTTGGCTGAAGTCTGGAGGGGTTTACTGCAGCAACTTGGTATCAAGGAGAAGTGCATTCCAATTTGAAACAGATTGCAGATTGGCTAGCTGGAAAGCACATGGGAGAAGTATTAGCTCCAGAGTCTATGTTATGTTGTTCTCTGAAGCTCTTCATGCTATTTGGAGTCAGAGAAATAGTAAAATCTTCTCTAATACTTGCAGTGCTCCTCAGATTCTGATCAAGAAAGTTATCTTTCAAGTTGCTTGCAATTGTAATGAGAAGGAAAGAAGTATACTAGTTCAGTAGAGTTTTGTTTAGGCTGTGCTCTTGTATTGTTTTGCTTTTTGTGATTCAGTTTTTTTTTTGGGTTGTTGCTCTTGTTTTGTTTAGTGTTAGGTTGTAACTAAAACACCATTTTTTTTGTTATCAATAATTACTTTGAATTGCCAAAAAAAAATTCCAAGTGTACTCATAGGTTGTGGGTAGAACACCTAGCTAACCAAAAGACTTCGGACTCTTCAAGTGTTATAGAAGCTTAAACCACTAGTCCAACTTTTCTAGACACACAAAAATGCCATATACTCCACTCTACTCGATACTTAAGAAAAATAGAACTAAGTGTGGGAGGCATCCACAAATTGATATCTTTTGACTTTTATTGAATCTCTTCTATTCTTTTTGCTTTTCGTTCCTCTTCAATTTTTTTCTTCAATTTTTCACGCCTTTTTGACTGTTTTTAGCCTTTTCTTTTTCCCTTATTATGGGAATTTTTTTCTATACAACGGTGACATAACTACTCACTAAATAGAGACATAAGAACTTGTGGCTTTTTGTGCCACTTATTGCATACAAAGATAAATAAAAACTAATTTTTTTGTAGAGCCTTGTTCAGGGACATGATGAGCATTTCTAGGGACACAAGGGACTGCAAATGAGAAACATAACCGAGATTCAAGAGTAGACATCCAATAATTAAGCATGCATTAGTTTCATTTTGGTAGATTCTAATGCAATCAAGATTAATCACCTCCTAAAACACCACAACCCAAGCTTACACTCTTCCAAAATGAGCCTCTAAACATATACTCAAAGTCAAAGCAAGGAATCCACAAATATCATCAACTAGCATCTTCCTTGGGCAAGGAAACAAAACTTTATTCAAAGCTAACACTTTTTTTTGTTATTTTTGCCCTTTTTCAAATTTTTTTTTTTTTTCTTTTTGAACTAAAAACAAGGATTGAAAGAGAAGGAAAAGAAAAGGAGGGAAAAAAAAGAAAAAAAAAAAAAGCTGAAATAAAGAAAGGAAATGAAAAGGGGAAGAAAATTTATTTTTGGATATTTGAAATATATAATTTTTTTTTTTTCATAAAAACTAAGGAAGCAAACAAATAAGAAAAATGAAATCATGGCATAACACATATTAACAAGCATTAGCCCATTCACCAAGTATAACCACAATCACAAGCAACAAATCAATCAAAAATTGCAACAAGGGTCTCCTAACACTTACCCTAAGAAGTAAAAACCACCCAAACAAAGAAAATAACCCCCCATGTCGTTATCATGGAAGAATTACAAGATGGGGGAAAAGCTATCCCGCATCTCTTGTTTAAAGTTGGTTAATCTTTGTTCAAAACTATCAAACCACCTATCTATATGGGCATAGATAAGGGCATAGTCGGGAACATAGGTGGGATGTGGTTCGGAAGGGGGGGGGGGAAGGGGAGGGGAGGGGAGGGGGAGGGGCGGAAGAGGAGGAGGCATGCTCATGGGGATCCCGCCTTTGGTAGGTACGGATCTCCGGGCTCTCCTCCGGGACTTCCAAAAGGAGATAATTTTCTTGCTTTCTCTTTATTTCGGTAAGCTCACGACTTGGAAGTTGGATGGAGCTCGTTTTACCAATCTTCCAAGTAAAACGATGTCCATTCAATGTAAACCAGAGAGCATTTTGTAGGTATTGTTGTTGATGAGGCTCGGTCCTTGGATTGCGGGGGTCCAAGGATTAAACTCAAAATGCTCAAAGAATGGCGATAATTAAACCGCCCACAACAATAGACCCACGTCCGTGAGTCCTTGCGGTGCCTTCCCTTTTGAGATGTTGGGCAAACAACAAAGGTACGTACATACTCACATTTGAGTTGTCCTTCCTTCCAAAAATAGTATTTCCCAAGAACTTACGTAAATACCAAATGGCCGGTTGATGGATAAGTGAGTCATTAGCATTTTTGGCATCGTAAATACTTGACCCACTAATCTTGGCCCAAAAATGATTAAGATTGAAGGAAGGCCTGTGAGTGGTGCTCTGCTCAATTTGTAAATTAATTTTTTTTTTTTGCAAAATCACAAATGTCCATAGAGCGAGCAACATTCCCAAGCTTAAAGTGGAGAACGGCTTCAGCTCTAGTTGAGCATTCTAGCCGCTCTTCCCGTTATCTCCAAAGAGCCGAAAATTCAAGTGTTAGGCATCTATATGTTTTATTGCTCATTCCTAACACTTTTCTCAAATTTAAATCATTAGCCAATGTAAAAACATCCCCTCTTATTCCCCATAATGAAAGCAAAGTCTCATCAACAAAGCGGGTAAGAGCGAATTCTTTAACTTAAGGGATTGAAATCTAGTAAAATGCTCTAAGCTACCAGACTTAAGGAAAGGAAAATCTTGATCATGAAACTCACCGGGGCATTAAGCCCCGAGATGTTTTGTAGCACCCCATAATTTCAAAGCGGAAAAGAAAGAAATAATAATAGTGTTATAGGACGATGGCGGAAACATCATCTTCTGGGGATGTCATTACTACAAGAAATGCGTTTAAATAACTAAGTGATAAAACCAACATAAATAAGTAGTATAAATAGTATAAATAAATTAAATTAATTCGATTAATATCCAAAAGAGAAAACTAACTCTTCAACTAACTAAAAGTATAGGACTAAAACATCTAACATTTTAATGCTCACATCTCAACCTGAGCCCCAAACCAAAGAAGATTCCCATCAACATAACCTGCAAAAATATACAAAAAATATACAATCAGTGGGGAGTAACTAGCAGTTCTCCCAGAACAACTAGAATCAAGATAGCATTAGTAGATAAGCTTTAATCATATAGATCATCACATCATACATGCATCACTTAAGATCACATCATCACAAAAGACTTCGACTCCTAACTTACATGATAAAAACAACTCTAACATGAATTCTATAAATAAAGAGAACATCACCATACCATCAACATCATAAATCACCAAAAAAAAATTAGTGAGGTAAAACATAGAGAAAAGTTTCTGAGAACAAGAGCTGAACGCTAGTGGATCACAACCCACTTCCTAAAGTTTGTCAGATCGCAACCTCCTAGACAGCCTATGGGCTTACGTTCCCTGCTGCCTGTGTCTAAGAATGGGCAAACTCCCGATGCAGCGTAGTACACGCAGCACCCCCTAAGCTCTCGGACGACAACAATTAACCCAGGTTTACCCCTAGATCGCAACGTAGGTGGTTGGCATGTTCATCACCGGGGACTACATCTATCCCACCGGATTTCATATATCTCAAAAATAAAACAAATACCACAACAGTTTCATCTCAAAACTTTTCATCATCAAATCAATATCAATAGGGATGCCCAATGGCCTTACACCCATAATTGAGCAGAAAAACTAGGATCGCAACCCTGAGTATTTCAAGTATCAATAGTCATCACATTTCCAACTTCTCATCAAAGCAACAATACAAACTCAGTAGTTTTCAAAATCAACAACCATGCTCACAACATACCAAAGCATGAAATCAACAATTTCACAACAATACTAACAAGTCATATCATAAAGCATAATCTTTAAATCCTCCCAAATCATAACAACAACATCATCAAAACTGAATAATTCTAAACAACATTAACCACTAGCAATCTGTCCAAAATATATTACATGAAAACATTCGAAAACATACGGAAATCATACAAAAATTTATGCAGCAAACAAACAGACTAGCAGGTCTGCCTTGACCATACGTGCGCTCGGCGCAGCTCTTGTGCATCTAAAACAGGCGCCGCGTCTGACGCATCTCGGTGCGTCCGACGTATCTGGACGAAAAATCCCAGACTAAACCAAACGTTCACAAAAACCGACTAACTCACAGACGAGAACCAATCATGATTTCGACTAAACTTCAGCAACAATGAATTAATATATTCCATTACCAGCAATTCCAACAACACAACTAATCATAAAAAAAGATATAAAACTTAGTTCACAATAAAATTAATCATAGGGTAGATCATAAAACCTCAAGAAAGTAACATCCTAACATATACTATTCATAGGAAATTATTAACAACAATTCTGATAACAAGATTATTCATTTCGACTAACTAATAAGCAAGTAACAACAATAAAACAATACTCCACAACACAAGAAACACAGTAACATTAATCCATCAATTCCAAGACTTCAACATCAATTATCATCGAATCAAATCCTAAGAAATTATATAAACATAGTTTACATGTTGAACATTCATAGGAAAATATATAATATCACAAGTATAAACATCATGAAACATAAACTAATCATAGGAAACTAATAACGACGACTCTAATCAACATAAATAATTCATTAACCAATCTAGAAACAAAAATCACAACAAAAATCTATTTTTTTCACAACACAAAAACACACGGCACACACACTTACACAACATATTCGTCAAAGTTCTAAGTTTAAAAATATATATCAAACAAGCCTAAACATAATCCTAACAATTAAATCTTTTCTCTAAAACTAGCGTGATTTCTAGCATTCTAAGATAACTACTAGTTACCTGGAACGTCGGGAAAAAGTGTAGCAATAAGTCACTAGGCGTTTTCTTCTTCAACATTGAAAATCTCATTTCGTGCTGTTCTATTCCGACCATGATTCACGGCGATCGAAAGCTCGGATTCAAAATCTCTCCGGTCAAAACGAAGGCCAAGATATTATAAACGTGCTGTCAAAATTTCAGAATGATCCAACAGTTAGATATCCGAATATAGTCATTTTCGTCAAGGTGTGACAGGAAAAACCGGGTGACTCGTCTGATTGAAACAAAAACAGCAGTCGCGTCTTTCCCTTTCTTCTAAAACAAATTACACCAAGAGCAAGATATTTCCGAGTAGAAGGATTTTGACTACTCACACGTCCAATTCCGATAAGAAACGAAGGAGATATGGGGCAAACAAGATGGGTGTGCAAAAATGGATGAAAATGCGAAAAGAGAGAAGAACTCTTTCTCTTCCACTCTAAGACTGGCGTGAGAGGAGGTTAGAGTGCAGTAAAAGAATGTGATTGTTCACCTCATTAAATAAAGGTTTAAGTGTGTATTAAGGTGGGTTAATGGGGGTTAATGGTGGTAAGCGAACGGGCATGGCTCTTGGGTAATTTGACATTACAAAGTTGTTGCCAAGGTAAGCTAGAACGCACGAGAAAGCTCTAGAACACACTAGAATTCGGCCCCCTATCTTAAGTGACGAACTTAGGTTTAGTTACGTTACCGGTCCAAAATATATAAAGTAGCGTTATACAAATAATTCACAAATAATTAACTAACATAAATAAACATACTAATACAATTTCTATGTAATCACGTCAAATAATAAAATGTATGACCACATTTTCATATATCATAATAAACTCAACTTATTTAAAATAAATAACATTAAGCTATAGCTTAGTTTGTAAACCAATTCATCAGAGCAATAATATAAATAATTATACCGTATAAAATACAAGCGTAAAGAAAATGACATAATTAAACTAATGAATAGAAGTTTTAACATTAAAAATATTTGGATCAAAGAACACAAGTTAAAATGAGAAGTAAAGGTCAATAATTGAAATTAAATAGGCTTATAAATGTTTTAGCTTAATAAGCAAAACAACTAATTAATAATACAAATAATAATTTTAAAGGCCAAAATAGGAAACAAATTAAGGCAAGGGTAAAAGTTAGAGGTTAAAACAATGACTTAAAAAGATATTAAAATATTTAAATGAAAAATCAAAATGGGAAAATTACGGGGTGTTTCCTTGCGGTTGGCGGCTTGAACTTGCTTCCGCCACTTGTCTAGACCGCTTTGATGTCCTCCTCTCCATTTGTTGGACTACTTGGTGCTCAAAAACTCAAAATCCCGTAACTAGGTAGGGTGGGTGAGAAAGGTGAAATTTTTTTTTGTTCGTTTTTTAGTTTTCGGTGAAGGAAATGGAGGGGGAATGAGGTTTTAGGAAGAATTTGTGAAGAAATTTGAGTGGAAATGGATGAATTTGAGAGTTATGGTAAAATTTTAAGGAGAGAGAAAATGGTGAGAAGTCAGTGAAAATGGGATTTTTGGGGAAGAAAAAGTATAAAATTATGAAGGAAATGAGATGAAGATTTGTGAGAGATTTTAAGTTTTTGAGTGTTAAGGTGAGTGATTTGAATGAGATTTAGTGAGTTATGGTTTGGTAGGAAGGGGGTGAGAGTTGAGAGGTTGAAGAAGATGAGAGAGTAAGAAGGGAGAAATGAGAAAAATGAAGGTGAAGGGCGATTTTTGGCGGCTACCGGCCCGGCCCGGGCGGGTCCGGGGTTGGGCCGCAAGGCTTTTTCTCTCCCACGAAACCGACCCGGAGGGTCAAGTTACCATGGCCAAATTTTTGTCTCTCCCACGTAGCGAGCCGGGGCGGGTCGGATGACCCGGCGCTCGGGTCAACCCCCCATGCCTTGTTTTTTTCTTTGCTCTAAAGCTCTCCAAAATCATTCCTCTTCATTTTTCTTTGCTCCAATGCTCTCCAAAATCGTTCATAAGCACAACAAATCACAAAGTAATCCACAAGTCACAATAATATGTAAAAGGCCTTCATTCCAAAAGTATAAAATAAAATGAAAAGAAGTAAATAAAGATAAGTAAGAAAAACAGGTTGCCTCTGGCTAAGCGCTTGTTTTAAGTCATTAGCTCGACCACCATAACTCTTCAATCATCGAGAGGGGAGTAGTCCTCTAAAGCAATCACTACTACATAATCAACGATTTGCGTCGGACCTGGGACCCCCATTTGCGTCAGACTTTGGTCCGACGCCAGAGGTCTCAACGCAAATATGGGTGACATGATCTGCGTCGGATAAGGACACGACGCAGATTTTGAGCTATTTGCGCCGTATATAACTCTACGTCCGACGCACATGATGCCTCGCCAGCACCAGCCAACACCATGCAACAGTCATGTGCGTTGCCATTTGCGTCGTACTCTAAGCTACGTGCGACGCAGATGAGTTGCCATCTGCGTCGAACATAGCTCAGAGTCTGACGCAAATGACGCAAATTGTACATTACTCAGCTTCGTCCTTCGAAGTTTTACGAACAACCTAATAATGCTAATAGCTAACAAAATAAAGCTAGAAATTCATAAATCAGAGATAACATAAACAACAAGTATTTTTGTGCTGATGAAGTCAAATTTGTATTACAAACTATGGAAATTAAACAAATTATATTGATAATAGATCCAAACCACTATCATAAATTTACAATGAGAAAAAAATAGGAAAAAATCCACTAAGTTCCCAAATCTAAAATTGAAATTGAAATATATGAAATATATATAAACTTACCTTAATTGTATTGAGCAAATATGTAAAAAAAAAAAAAAAGAAACTAAAGCTTAACCTAGAACATTAGGTAATAATCAAATGAATTTTCCCTTTCTTCCTGATTTCCCTCTCTTTCGTGTCAAAGAATTTTCCCAAATTCTTTTCACTCTCATGTTCCCTTTCGTCGCTGGTGCCTCTGCAGGGGTCTTGTCATCTCTCCGGTGCCAGGGTCGCGCCTACTGCTCGTGATAGTCAGTGTTTGTGGAGTTGTGGTGGTGATGTTAATTAAACCTTGAAGCGTCGCGCCTGCTGCTCGTGATAGTCGGTCTTCGTGGAGTGGTGGTGGTGGTGTTAAGTAAACCCGACGAGCCGCGCCTGCTCAATGTTAATGATGATGTCGGATTTTGTGTTGTCGATGGATGAAAATAATTGGAGTGGAGTGGATAAAGAAAAGAGAAAGAAAAGGAAGGAGTGGTGTGGGCTTGGATGAAAGGAGGCAGGGGGAGAGAGAACAATGGGTATCATGTTAACAGCGGCGAATGGTTAGGGCTTGAAAGTTTGGGGGATTTTATATGGGTGAACGATTTACGTCAGATGAGAATAAGTAACCGATGCAAACCATTCTTAATATTATTTTGGGCGGGTTGTATCATTTGCGTTAAATGTTGATCATAAGCCGATGCAAATTGTTGATTTGCGTCGGATCCTTAAACCATCCGACACAAATTACTTGTTATTTGCGTCAGTTGTTTAAGGAGTCCGACGTAAATGACCCGTGCCCGAGCATCTAAGTCGGGTTCCTTAGTGTTCGACGCAAATCATGTGACGCAAATTAACGTTTTTCTACTAGTGAATAGAGTATGCTTCTTGAATAGGTGCACCAACATAATAAATCTTGAGTCTTTGCCCGTTCACCATAAAACACCCTTTTGCATCATCGCAAATCTTAACCACACCATACAAAAATACTTGTTGCACGGTGAATGGACCACTCCACCTTGATTTGAACTTTCCCGGAAACAACCTCAATCTTGAATTGAACAAAAGAACCCTGTCACCAACTTTGAACTCCCTCTACATGATTCGTTGATCATGCCAAGCCTTTGTTCTATCTTTGACACACGAGCACTCTCATAAGCATCCCTCCTAAGCTCATGAATATCAAGCATCCTTCTCTCACCAGAAGCTTGAAGATCAAAATTTAAAGCCTTGATGGCCCAATAAGCTTTATGCTCCAATTCCACAGGCAAATGACACGATTTCCCATATACAAGCTTGGAGTTTTATAGGCCGTGCGGTAGGCCCACAATGCATCATCCAACTTGGAAGACCAATCCTTGCGAGATCGGTTCACCGTCTTCTCTAAAAAAAGCTTAAACTCTCTATTAGAGATTTCCGCTTGACCACTGCATTGGGGGTGGTAAGAGAGGCCCATTTTGTGATGCACCGTACCCTATACTTAGCAAGAAGGGCTTTGAATGATTTATTGGCGAAGTGCGTGTGATCCCCTCACTAGTGGAAAAACGGTCAACTGATCCGGGCAAAATGGGCATAACTGATCTAGAATTGGACCGGAGCGGATGGGGGCGGAGCAGTTGAGAATAGTTAACTGATCTGGTTTACAATTGGATCAGATAACATTCAACTGATCGGATCAGATGTATGAGTGAACTGATCCGGTCAACATAACAGAATCGGATCAGCTAACAAGATAGCTGTGATTAAAAAAAATAGGCTGTCAGCAGTAGCTACTGCCAGCTGCACTACAACCCCGTGCTTTATAATTCTCTATCCTCCTTATATCATCCCTTTCTTTGCATTATTAAAATAATTCAATGACAGCATCAACTAATTAAAATAATGACAAATGCAGTAGACATTGCATATTAAATTAATAAAACTATAAAGATCACACCTTTATTGATACCCACCTCAAAATTCAATTATCCAAATACATAATTCCAACACATGAATAATTAAAATTCAAATCAATAGCCTACACTTTACAGGGACTCTGCAATCAACCCATATCACTCCTATCTTTTAGTATATAAGAGTGTTTACTGCCAACTAGGTCATCCAGGACCCATGGACTCTCCCAAAAGGGCTCTCCTTCTTTGGCAGACTATAGTAAAAGCATATTTTGTAAGAAGTCACGGATCAAAAGCGGCTAAGTAGTGCAACAAATTAATAAGAAATAGTATCGCCTTCATAAACAACAAACACAAGCTGGGTGCATGCAGCACTGAAGAATGCTTTAGAAAACAAAAATCAATGCTTTTTTCATGCTTTTGAATGCGAAGCAAAATATGGAATAGAAAAAACATTGGCAT